>JAJEJO010001691.1:114287-124974 GCA_020662805.1 Glaucomys volans
AGTGGGTTTTCAAATTTTCTTGCTGCCGAGTATTTTGACTCTGCATAAGGAGAATGGCATGGCGGACCCTCAGGCCCACTGCTGAGCTGCGGCGGTCATCCACCCGTGACCAGTCTGATTCCTCCTCACTGCTGCCTCCCAGCTCCACGGCAGTTAGGATTGGAGGCAAACCTAGGTGGCGTGTCGTTTCATGTGTAAGTGTCAGTGTGTGTCTCTAAAAGAAAAGGAACATAGACCCCGGTGCACCTGGAGGTCAGGAGCACTTCCTTCCTATCATGAAGTAGCTGATGGTCCAACTTCCACTCTCTCCTAAATATGCAAGTTCTTCTTGTTTTTCTTATTCTACCATTTGTTCGCTTCAGGAGTCTCCCAAGGCAGGGAGTGCGCTGTTGGTTCCGTCTGTCTGAATCCAGGGGTTCCTCCTCTAGATTAAAGAGGGATGTGATGGCTCGTGTGATTTAGCCATTTTATTGTCAAAAAGAATGAAGTCGCTTATTCTAGAAGTTTTTCCAGCCTGTCCTCTGCTGATTGTGTCCCCATGTGAGATTTGGCGTGTTCCTCTGTCTGCTACATGTCCTGTGTGTTAGCAGGATTCCAGAGTCTTGGGAGGTGACACATCTTGGCCAGGAGGGTCATGGCTCCCGGTAGCCTCTCTTTGGCCATGTTGGGAGCTATGGGTGGTGAATGCCCAGCTCCCTGGATTCATGGGTGCCTTAATCGCATGGCGGTGATGTTCTTCCTCGTTCCGCCATCCCTTCCTCTTCTGTTAACTGGGAAACTTCTATAAAGGGAAAGTTCCCCGCATCAACAATGGCAGAGTTCACACAGGGAAAGAAGGATGAAAGCCCGATTCTTCCCCCTCCTGTACCAGCTTCTAGAATAATGGGGTGGTTCATTAACATTGCCCAGTGGTGACCAGTTAGGGTCATTAGTGGGTTTTGGTTCTGTGTGTGTGTGTGTGTGTGTGCTTGCACACCATTGTGAATTCATGGGCTTAAGCATAATTGATGTTTTAAGATTTGAATGGGCTTTTTTGAATAGTTCCTTTTGTCCTTGTCATTTGGGGATTGAAGTAATATGACTTCCTCTACTTTCTCTCTTTGACTCAGCAGTGTGCTGGGTAGGATATTCGGAGGCTTCCGGGAGGAGGGTCACACCCCTGTGTGTGTGAGGGGGTCATCGGAATTTCCAGAGTGTGGCCGGCTGCACGACTCCCCAGACCAGCGAGGGGTCTTCACGTGTGGTTTTGGAGCGCTTAGACTTTGCAGGACAGGGGGTTACATGTTCATCAGGGTGTGGAGGGTGTGGTGGCTGTAAGAGGGCAGTGGGTTCCTTCCTTGGGTGACAACCCAGGCACACACAGTCACGGCTCCTGTGTGGGGTCCCTGGTGCCAGGAAGCCGGCTGTCTTATTTTGCCCCCAGTCTTAGAGTGCGTCCTAATGTCCTCTGCCCTGGGGTTCTTGGATGGAACTGTAAAATCTAAAAATTTTGTGCATTAGAGTTACTAGTAATGGTGGGGTTCATTTTGGCCAAAGCCTTGTCATGTGACCATGCTGGGCCACAAAGGAGACTGGGAAATGTAGTTTTAATTTATTTCTTATTTTTGGCCCGGTTGGGTTGGAACCCAGGGCCTCAGCCAGGCTAGGCAAGTGCTCTGCCACCGAGCTGCACCCCAGCCCCTAGCTTTTGTACCCACATGACCCTGACATGTGAGCAGCTAAGGTGTTACGTGGAGGACAGGGAGGCCGATCTGGGGTCTCTGCAGGAAGCCTGCTTGCAGTGGGAGGAGCCCCAGAAGGAGCCTGGGTGTTTTGCATTCTAGGACATTCTGGTAGTTTCTTCACCTGCCCCTCCGTCTGTCTTCTGCACGCCTCCTGGTGCCAGGTTCAAGCTGCAGACCCAGGTACACGGAGTCCTGCCTGATGACCCACCTGCTAGTGCGGTGAAGAGCTACATAAATCCTCATAGTATCGTTAGGGGTCATCAGGTCTGAAACGGCACGAGGGGAGAGGGCCAAAATGTCGCTTTTATTGATTTTCCCCAAATTTAGGGAGCACTATCCCCTGGGGATCATCCGTGATCTCAGGGCATTTTCTTAAGCTCTTTTCTCCACCTCGGCACCTGTGCTGTTGGGGCAGCCTGTGCACTGCAGGAGGTCAGCTGCACCTGGTCTCTGCCCACCAGGTGCCACCAGCAGCCTCTCCAACCCACTGTGACAATCTAAAACGTCCTCAGAGGTTGCCAGGTGTCCCCTGGGGGCAGAATGTCCCCTGGCTGAGGGCCACCGTCTGGAGGAGTCAGAGCCAGCTCCAGCTGCTGTTCAGTGTGGAGTGTCCAGTGATCCATTCACTCTGGGGAGGTGTCTGTTCTGGAAAAGGGACTGTCACTGGTCCCCCGGGAGAGTTCTCAGGACCAAGTGGGAAGAGCCCGGGAGCCCGTGCCCCCCCACATAGCCTGCTACAGTGCCCATCGATGGTCAGGGGGTGCCTGTGATGGTGACTGTCAAGGCTCCACTGGGAGCACCCCTCTCCCTCGCCTTGGCCTGGGCGAGGCGTGTCAGAGGGATTTACAAAGCCAGGGATGTGGTCCCCTCGGGAAGCTGGGCAGGAGGAGGGCTTGAACCCAGGAGCTCAAGACCAGCACGGGTAACGCAGCGGTGATGGAGGTGACTGGGCGGGAGAGGGCAGGCCAGACCTCGGCTCACAGGCCTGGATTTCATTCTGGAAGGGAAGGCAGCTGCTGGCAGGGGCAGGCCGCAGTTTGGCCGTGTGTTTGCAGGCTGGCAAGTGCAGGAAATCATGACAACACGGCCGGCCGCAGTCCCTGCACTTAACAGCACCTGAGGAGCCCAGGGCCATTTAGATCTCTGCTCCCAGAGGTGGAGGCAGGCCACGGAGGGCAGGCGGATAGGACTGAGGCCACAAAGCGCAGAGGATGAGGGGTTGGAGGAGGTGTGTGTGTGTATGCGTGTGTGTGTGCGCGTGTGTGTGCGCGCGCGTGTGTGAGAGAGAAGTGACCTTGTAAAGAGGGCGTGGCATAGGGGGCCACCGTTTTCACCCCCACCCTCATCTGATGAGAGTCCAGGGTTGGCTTCTGCTGCAGACTCACTGAGCGCCTCCTGCCACCTCCCCACGGGCGCTCTGCAGGAGTCGGACTCCCTGGGCTACAGTGAAGGCCTCCCGTCCCCACCCGCTGTGCTGGCTTCATCTTCCATGTCCATCTGGCTGTCCAGGGGTCAGGCTGGGGCCTAGGCCAGTTACGTGACGTCTGCGACCTCAGTTACCCTCTGTGAAGTGGGCTAGCAGCAGCACTGGAGTCTTTGAATGGAATGATGGACAGAGGTAAGCAGAGCGGGCCTGCCTGCAGCCAGCCCTCCAGGGCCTCGGGCTGCCTCTTCCTCCCCGCGCCAGCCGTCTGAGGCTGCAGAAGTGTCAGTCCCTGCATTTGGGACTCTCCAACCCTCCTCTGATATCTGCCCACCAATTCCGGTTCCCACGTAGCTTGTTCCAGGTTTGAGCTGGCCTGCGTGCCAAAGACAGGAAACCCCTGGTCACGCCCCTACTTCAGGGGCCTGGGGGAGAGCCATGGGATCCCGGGAGCACCCCGTCAGCCAGACAGGCTAGGACCAGCCTCAGGGAGGCCTGACTGGGGACCCAGCTGGCCCTTGTGTTCTGTCTGGACCATCTCAGAGTCGGGTCCCTCGGTCACCTCTGCGAAGCTCTGAGCTCCCTCTCTGTTCTTCTCCCCCTTGACCTTCTAGGGCCGTTTTATCCTCCCTCGAGGTCGGCAGCATTGGCCAGAGGGCAGGAGGTAGTGAACCCAGATCACCTTAGGCCATCAGACGAACCTGGGGCAGGGGTCCAGGGGAGGCCAGAAACCGGGGTAAGGCCACAGTTTGGCCAGCTGCTTGCTGTGTCGCCCTGGTCAAGTCCCTCAGAGCCTTGATGGATGGAAATGCAAAATGGGTACGTTGGAAGCTCCTCCCGCCTGTCAGGTGGCTGTGAGTGACTGGCTGGTGATGGTGTGGATTTCTAAAAGTGAGGCCTGGCACAGCATGTACGCGCCAGCTGCCACCACCGCCCCCAGCAACAGCGCCACCGCCGTTTGCCAGGGCTGCTCCCAGCCAGGGCCGTGGGCAGGTGTTGGGTCCCTGCCCCCTGGAGCCCATAATCTAATGGGGAAGAAAAGCAAATGTGACAAAGAAATGTATTTCGTGTGCTGAGAAGAAGAATCAGGGAGACCCAGGTCAGGGTCACCAGCGAGGGCCTCTCGGACAGGTGCATCCCTGCCCTGTGTGTGCTGGGACAGGCTCATTCCCTGGAGGGACCAGCCGCTTAGGGGACCACCTGCCAGGTCTAGTGCGGGGTGGCCAGAGGGCTTCCTCCTCCTCCCAGGCCCTTGCCAGCCTCCTCTCCCTCCCTCCGGCACTCTTGCCGCCCTCTGCCCTTTCTGCTCCTCCGTCCCTGACCCCTTCCCCCACTTCCTCCTGCCTCTGCCCCTCTCCTTTCCTCTCCTTTGCTGCCTTCTCTCTCTTAGGCACCAAATCGCCTCTGAATGTGTTCACAGTAAAATGCACACCGAACATAAATCGAAGCGGATGACCAGGACCTTCCAGCTGTCCTGTCCATTTAAAAAATGTCCCCTGCAGACCTTTCAGTCACGTTTCTCTAAGAGATCAAAAACCAAAACCCTCCGCACGCCATTGTCACTCCTGACGGGGAGCCCTCTCGGCCACCGTCAAACAGTGTTCACACTTTGCCTCAGAGATGCCAGGTAGGCAGGGGCCTTTTGGGGACCCTGCTCTGGGTCCTGGAGGCCCGGATGCTGACTGTGCAGAACTTTCTTTTCCGGGCCCTCCGTCTGCCCTGCTGTGCCCCTTTCTCCCCTGGCCCTCGTGCTGTCCCTGGAACTCTGTGCCCTGCGTTCCTCTGATTGTGGCCCCACGCTGTCCAGCACACGTCCTCTGTGAGTCGGTGGCCGGTGGCCGGGTCGGGGCCGGATCAGATTCTGCTCTGCCCTGTTGCCTGGCTCCACCTGGTGGGCGTGCCTCCCCCCCTGCCAGGGCTAGGCCAGCGCATCCTCTGAACACGTCCTCTCCTCCCCCACCGCAGAGCAATTGCTCCCCTGAATTTTGTTTTTCGCTTCCTGTCCCTTGTAGTTTCAGCACGCAGTGATTCCCCTGAACGATACATCTGGTTTTGCGGGCTTGCTTGCGAGCTTTATGCAAATGGACTCCGGGGGCAGCTCTCTGCATCTTGCTTTCTGCTTCCATCTTGTAGTTCCTGCCTTCCTGTGTTCCTTTTCTCTGGTGTGTAGTATTTTGTTGCAACACTCGTTTATCAGTTCTGCAGATGGGTCCAGGTATCTCCTCTTTGCTCTCAGAGACAGCGATGTCTGGAACACCCTGCCGCCTGGGACATGCATGTGGAGGAGTTTCTGTAGGGTGAGGCCAGCCGGTGGGGTTGCTTGGTGGCAGGGCGTATCCGTCCGCCGCCTTAGCACACAGTACAGGATTGTCTTCCTAGGCAGCCGGGCCAGTTTGCCCACCTGTCCTGCAATGCTTCACTCTACGTCGTTACAATGGTTGATGCTGTCACACCTTTAGATACTTTTTGGTTTAACTGACGTATTTGACCTTTCAGTCATGCCTTTTAAATTTTTAAAAATTTGTTCTAATTAGTTATACACGACAGTAGAAGGCATTTATGCATTTTGATAAATCATAAATGGAGAATAATCTCTCATTTTTCTGATTACACATATTGCAGGATCATATCAGTCACGCAGTCATCTATGTACATGGGGTAATGTCTGTTTCACTCCACTATCCTTCCTACCCCCATGCCGCTTCCCCTCCCTTTGCTCCCCTCTACCTAATCTAAAGTAACTTTATTCTTCCCTAGCACCCTGCTCCCAATGTGAACTAGCTTCCACATATCAGAGAAAGCATTTGGCCTTTGGTTTTTTTGGATTTAGCTTATTTCACTTAGCATGATATTCTCTAACTCCATCCATTTACCAGCAAATGCTAGAATTTCATTTTTCTTTAGAGCTGAGGAATATTTCATGGTGTGTGTGTGTGTGTATGTGTATTTTCTTTATCCATTCATCTGTTGAAGGGCACCTAGGTTGGTTCCATAGCTTAGCTACTGTGAGTTGAGCAGCTATGAACATTGATGTGGCTGTGTCACTGTAGTGTGCTGATTTTAAGACCTTTGGGTATAAACCTAGGAGTGGGATAGCTGGCTCAAATGGTGGATCCATTCCAAGTTTCCTGGGGAATCTCCACACTGCTTTCCAGAGTGGCTGCACCAATTTGCGGTCCCACCAGCAATGTATGAGTGTGCCTTTTCCCCACATCCTCGCCAACACCTATTGTTGCTTGTATTCTTGATAATTGCCATCCTGACTGGAGTGAGATGAAATCTTAGAGTTGTTTTTATTTGCACTCTCAAATTGCTAGAGATATTGAACGTTTTTTCATATGTTTTTCGATCATTTGTATTTCTTCTTCTGTGAAGTGTCTGTCCAGTTCCTTAGCCCATTTATTGATTGGGTCATTTGTGTTTTTGGTGTTAAGCGTCTTGAGTTCTTTGTAGATCCTAGTCTTTTGATGAACAGGAATTTCTAACTTAGTTTAACTGATTTTCTAAAAGGTCTGGAGTGTTGAGTGTGGCAGCCCGGCTGTCACCCAGAGCTTGTCAGAAAGGCCATTTCTTGGGATCCACCCAGACCTGCTGATTCAGACCCTGGGGTGGGCCCCCAGGAGACCCCATGCCACTCAGGGGTCCTTTTCTCCCCCAGCGTCCCTCCTAAAGGGACTCTCGTGTTGACTCCCAGACAGGCTTTTCTTATGCACCTTAGTGTGAGATCTGCTGTGTCGGGCACGAGGTGGGTTCTGATGTCATGGTTCTCTGTAGGGGTCACTGGTCGCCCTGACCATCTACAGAGATATCTGTCCTGTCCCCACTGGCCTGTGGTCCACTGGTGCTGTCAGCATGGCCTCTTCCAGGGTGCTGGGCCCAGTTCCGTGGGTCGGTTTGTCTGTGTCCAGCAGACAACACACCAACTGTTCTTTAAATTACGACTCATAGTTGTGCCTGTTTAAGGGACGCTGTGCACACTGACCTCGTCACCAGAGCTGTGGAGACGTGCAGCCATGAAGGTGGCTCCCTGCGGCTCTTCAGAAGCGCCTGGCTCCTCTTGGCCTTCTGATCTGGGTGCGCCTCAGTTCTCTTGTCAGGCTTTGCTGAATCGCACTGAATTTCAGATTGACTTTAGGTCATTGGACCCCCAGCCTAACTTGGGACAAATGGGCATTTCTAATGTCCACTTTCTGAGGGGTTTCGCCAAAGCCGAAGGCTCTCTTCATCATAGGATAATGAAAGAGCCACCTGTCCCAGGGGCTTGCTGCCATTCCTGCTGTCACCCATGCTCTGTGTGCTGGGAAGCCTGAGAGGGTCCCCCTCAGAGCACAGGGTCCTCAGTGGAGAGAGCCCAGGGGGGACCTGGCCATATGGGGAAGGCTGGCCATCCCATCTCTCAGCACCCCAGGTTTGCTCACAGGTGCTAGTCTCAGTACCTGCTTCCCGCCAGTCTTCTCATGGGCTCTGTCCCCTTTGGCAATGAAGTGGGCTCAGGGTGGAGACGCTCACAGATAGAGCTCCCATTCTCCTCCTTTAACTTGGGCTGAGTGAAAATGGAAGGCCTAGGGTCCCCACTCCATGGTGCTTGTCCCCACACCACTGGCTGCAAGGTTTGATGTGTCCTCTAGTGACCAGGCCTGGGACTGTGGGCTCTCAGGCTGTGGGCCAGCTATTCACTGGGACCCTGGAGGACAGTATGCCTGGCGGGCGCACAGCATGGCCCAGAGCTAAGAGGCACTGTCTCCTGTGTCATGACCACGGAGCATGATGGCTGGCCGTTTCTCCTGGAACCGCCTGCAGGGCCCCTTCAGCATGGTAAGCCACCACTGGGTCACCAACCCTTGGAAGCCGTGGCCATTTCATTCATTTTTCCTTTTCCCCTGGTCCTGCAGTTGTTCAGGAGCTCAGGAGGGCCCAAGGCACCTGCTGCCCTAGTGTGTGCAGCCAAACGTCAGCCGCGTCAGCCCTGGTCAGCTACTGCCCAAAACCCTCCCTGTCCTGAAGACGGTTCAGAGCCAGACCCGACCAGGAGAATCCTGGTTGAATCTAAGGAGGAAGTTGCCTTTCATTTTTCCACACAATCATCCCTCCTTGAAGTTTGTGCCGAGCACCTACTGTGTGCTGGGCTTTGTCCTGGATGCTGGGACTATAGCAATGGACCAGAGGGGTGAGGTCCCTGTCCTCATGAGGCTGTTACAAGACTAAAGTGTCACTAGTTTCAAGATCAGGGTCCTTGTGGCCTGGGCTGTGCTACCCCTTCCCAAACAACCAGCGCCTTCTGCCACGGTGACCATGGCCAGCTGGAGACTGGCTGTCTGAGCAGGCCGAGGGCTCTCTTGGAGCTGTCCATGGCAGAGTGGCTGTGACTGCTGGTCTCTGGCCTGCAGGAACCCACACGCTGGATCTGCAGACACTGCAGGTGACTTGGCCACCTGTTGCCCAGGTTCCAAGGTGGCATCTCCTGTCCGGGCCCTGAACTGCAGGCTCCCTCCTCCATCCTCTGGCACTGCCCTCCTGGCCCTCGGATGGAGTCCTGTTACATGTGGATCTGGATGCCAAAATGTGTCACTGAATCCCAGAGGTGGGAAGTGGGCTTGGGGGAGGACAGGGACAGGAGGATGTTGGGATTAGGCCCCAGGAAGTGGATCTGGGGACCTGGCTGTCCCGTGCGGCCTGAGGCTACTGGAGCAGGTGACTCCTTCAGCTGCAGCCAGATCCGCCCTCCCCAGCTGCCAGCTACCTGCTCCCCTCCTGGTTAGCACCTTTGGGTCTGACTCGAAACCAAAGTCTCAACTACCATGTTTACTCATCCGGAAAGCCGGAGACAGTTAGGGACAAGGCACAGGGGCATTTTTCCCGTAAACCCTGAGACCGTGCCCGTAAGACGTCTGGGGGGGCGGGGTGTGTGGGTCTGCTGCCTGGGCTGCTTCCGGGGCCCGGTGTGCAGGGGTGGCTGACTCAGAGCGTGGCTGTGTCGCCGCCCAGGGCCCTCAGTGCACCCAGGGGGGGTGGGAGGGGCCCTCTGGGCAGGACGCAAACAGGCTGGGGGTGCAGGGAGCGTCCAGGGATGGAGAGCTGCACCTGGGGAGCAGGGGGCCGAGAAGTGAGGGGGTGTCGCCGGAGGAAGCCTGAGGCACAGGTGGAGGAGAAAAGGAAGGGCCCTGGCACGGAGCCAGACTGCTCCCAGACGGAGGCGGCGGTGACAGCAGTGGCTGCCCCTCTTTGGACGGCCAGCCAAGTGCAAGTCACAGCCTTGATGCCCGCGCTGGTGGAGGCCTGCCCCTTGAACACAGCTGGACATCAGACAGGGACACACTTGGGCAAACAGTGCTTGAGGGACTAAGGTCGTCAGCTTGGGCTGCTCACATGACACTGTAGCTGGGTGGCTTCAATCAGGCATGTCCCTTCCCACAGTATGGAGGCGAATGACAGACCCACAGGTAGCACAGCTGGGTCCTGTGAGTGTGCCGGGTCTGACCTGCAGGTGACCTTCTCTGCTGGGCCTCCCGGTGTCTCTTCAGAGGGCCCTGGACCTGTCCTGACCCCCGTCATGACCCAGCTAATCTCCACGGCCCCATCTTCAGACGCCATCACTTTGGGGCTAGGGCTTCAGCAGATGATGTGGCAGTGGGTGTCGGTACAGTTCAGCCCATGCAGGGACTGCTAAGAGAAGGTGTGATTGAGGGGACACACCGGGAGAGGCTTTGTCCTGGAACAGTGTCACAAACACGCTCCTGGATGGTCATCTCAGGCAGTCTTGAGTCATGGGTGACAAGTGCCAGGGCCAGGCCTGTGGCTCTCACTTGGGGACACTTGAGATAGAGTCTGGGCCCTGCTTGGACACTGTGAAATTTGTTTCTAGGCAGCTCGTGACTTCTTGTGCCTGTGAATCTGGAAGGCAGCAGGGAGGCTGATAGGGTTGAAATATTTTGTGGGAAATGAAAGAGAAATAGGCAGGAGAGACCAGGAGCCCTGGTCCGGGACGCCTGCTCCCAGGACGAGCGCCTTGCTGGCTTTGGAAGCGTGTGGACATGCGTGTGTGTCCTGTGTTGGGGGCAGTGCTTTGGCAGGTCACAGCCCATAGGCGAGGACATGGAAGGATCTGGAAGGTGAATCTATGGGCTGGACTGGGCTGGAAGGGTCAGTAAATATCTCGGAACTTGAAGGAAAGTTCTCGTGAAGCCAGGCTGGTTCTGCCCCATCTCAGCTCCCCGTGGGCGCCTCTTGTTCTTTGGCTTGTTGTTGATGCAATGTGTTTTGCAGCGCTTGCTTTGTGGCCTGGGCCACGTGCAGAGCGCCGGGGCCGGCCGCTGAGCCGGCAGGACGTGGAAGCAGCCGCGGTTGGTTGAGGCCTCTTTCCTGCCTGTGGTCGTGCTTTAGAAGCCGTGTGGCTGCTGGTAGCAGAGGCGTAGCCTCGCTGCATTGATCAGAGGAAATTGTGCCAAGTGGGGAGCAGGCCTGGGAGCTGGAGAGTGGGCCCTGGGTGCTGGACTGTGGGCCTGGGTGCTGGAGAGTGGGCCTGGGTGCTGGAGAGTGGGCC
>JAJEJO010001691.1:125310-151825 GCA_020662805.1 Glaucomys volans
CTGGGCCAGAGGGTGCTCTCTGCTCAGGCCTGACGTTCCACAGCTTTCTGGCCCCTCCTGGTGGGGCAACTGAGAGTCAAGTTCACCAGGTTTCTTCCCAGATTGTGAAGCCACCTGTAGTCCCCAGGGAGCAGAGGATGATGGGAGCAGGCTCCACACTGGTCAGAAGGGACATAGTATCTAACTGTAAAACCATCAAGCCAACATGCCCCATGCCTGCGCGAGTCCCACTGGCCCCACAGTCCACACACACACACACACACACACACACACACACACACACGTCTTCCAGCACATCCTCCCACAGAGCCCTGCTGCCTGTCATCCCAGACGTCTGGGAGGCGAGCTGCACGATTGGTCCAGATGACAGACTCCTGGGTCTGGTGAGCCCCTGAGCCTTTATGGTAATTGTCAGTGTCAGAGAATTGGGATCCACTTCCAGGCGACACCCTGCAGGGTCCTCTGACCCGTCCAGTGCACGTGGGCGACTCCCCACGTGCAGCCAGGCTCCCGGATGCAGTGACTCTGTGTAGGTTTCAAGCTGTGGCCTCTCATAAAGGCCCAGAATGGGGCGGAGTCTAAGGCCAGGAGTGCCCCTCTCTGCCGTTGGAGGGATGTGTAGATGGCACCAAGGAGCTTGTGGCTCCTGAGCTCTGCCTGGTCCCTCGCTGTCCCTCTCCATGTTACCAATGGCTGACCAGAACACACGTGTGGATCAGCAGCCTCGTTCCTGTTTGAACCCCTGGGGCAGCGGAGTCGTGTCCCCGGTCACTGGGGCTCCGGCGCGGTCTGGGGTTTCTTCTCCATCTCTCCCGCCTGGGCTGGGGTCGCATTGAGGCTGTGCCAGCGAGTGGACTGTACCATTTCATACCGTGGGGGTGTTCTTATCCACATTTTGTGCTCAGGAAACTGAAGTTCAGTAAGAGACCATGAAACGTTTGCAGATCCAATGCCGGAGTGGACTGGTTCCAGAAACTTCCAGTGCTTCGTTTGCATTTTCACAGAGTTCCCAGGGATCCTGAGGATCTTTCGGATTCGGGAAGCCCTGGCCGGGATACTCCCATAGAGCTGGGGCCATGTTCCAGCTCTGCACAGTGCTGGGGGACTGTTCCTGGGCAAGGCACCCCTTTTTTCTCCTCTTTGGTACCTTGGCATGAGAATGGGAATCACCATCAGAGGCTGACACGGGGCAGAGTGGACAGCCACCTGCAAAGGGGCTGTGTGGTGGTGGCCAGGATCTGAGTTGAATTGTAGGCTTCCGTTGAATTAGGACGGGCCCTCCTTCCTTCTTTGTCGCCCCGTCTTCCACTGAGAGGCAGGCAGAAGTGCCCCAAAATGCTGCAGACAGACCATCAGCTGGATGCGGCTTCTCTGAGAAGGTGACAGAGCTGTCACCATCTTGGGTACCAGCTTTTTGAGCCCACTGAGCCGGTACCAGTGTGATCTCACACCAAGCACTGTGCAGTCTGGAGTTTGGAGAAAGGGCTCTTGCTCTGGCCAGGCGGTGGGGAGAGCATGGGTCCCTGGGCTGCGTGCGAGGTGCTCACTGCTCCTCCCAGGCTGTGGCTTGTGTGTGACACCTGCCGCTCCCAAGGGTGGCCTAGGCGGGTGTGCCTGGATGGAGAGAGACCGTCCCAGCCCTGTGAGCTGCTTTTGTTCTAGGAGGAACAACTGAGCAAGGTGGGGATGGACTTATTCTAACTGATGTGCCAACAGGCCACCTGCTCTTGGGGGGACCTGGCATGAGGCTGAGGCCAGGGTTGTGCAGCGGGGGTGTCAGTCTCTGGAAGCTGAGGGCAGATCTCGTAGCATTTCTGCAGAGGGGATATGGGCTGTGACCACACCAAGGCCGTCCTCCATGAAGCTGGGATTTGGGTTTCTTACCACAGGGACCAGAGGATTGGGGTTAGCTGGGAGGAGGTGGCAGTGAGGATCTGCAGGCTGGTTTGGGCCCTGTTAAGCTTGAGATGCCCGGTGGGCACCTGACCATCTGAGTCTGAAGTTGAGGTGCGCTCGTCTGAGCTAAGAATACGCATGTGGCCAGTGTCGGGATGGGGTGGTGTTCCAAGGCCCCCAGGGGAGTTGTCTGACGACACCTGTCCTTGGCTTTGTGCAGAGCCCGTCTGCAGTGGAGGGGGGAAGTCCAGAGGGGTTGCCACCGCGGGCCTCGGGCACCTATGGTGATAGGGTGGGCGTGTTTGTTTCTGAAGGTGGTCCGAGACCTTTGGCAGCTGCCAGGGAGGAGGGATGAGGTGATCCTCTTGCCCCAGGGCTGCAGAGGTGGTCCTCTTGCCCCAGGGCTGCAGCAGCCAGAATTAACCTGGACAGGCAGGTCCCATTGGAGATGCAGCCCCGGGACCACACCACTGCTAAGAAACATCTTCCCAGCGTCCTCTCCCTGCAAGAGGTTTCAGGCGCTCCGCTCCCTCCTGGACAGGGTCCTAGTTCACTGACCATGCTGTTGGTGCCAGTCCCCGCAAGACACCGGACCCAGATTGTGCTTCCGAGTCACACCCTCAGCGTGAACTCTGGCCTTGTCCTGTGGCCATTCTGAGGGGACAGGGAAGGCAGGGTTTTGAAAGGTCCAGAGTGGGATCTGGAGATGGACGCAGAGCAGGCATTTCCACATGAAGTGGAAGAGGAATGTGGCGGAGGGCTTATGGAAACGCCACACCATATTGACAAACCAGGGAGAAAATGTGCCATCCTAGGAATTGAGGTGACCGCTGAGGGGCAGTTGCTCACGAGAGGGGACCAGGCCAGTGTGGTCCACACTGAGGAGGAGGCTTCCGGGTGCGTCCTGTGGAAAGCTCAGTGCCTTGACCCTAGCAGAAGTCAGCTTTTGCACTTCCTCCCTCTGGATGGCCATTGTTTGGAACTCCATGGCTGGGGCCTTTGGTCTAGCTTACCGTGGACACAACAACCCTTCACCTCAACCTTGCCGATGTTCTCTCAGCTCAGAGATCCCCAGTCCTCAGGGATCTGCACCCCAGAGGTCGTTACCTGGTTGTTGGGTTCATTCTGGCGCACGTATTAAGATGATACAGAATCTGGGCCAAGGTTCCAGCCACAGGGTCGCCTTTGCTCCTGGGTGTGAGGGACTTGGAGACGCAAGGTGGACGGCTTTGCTGTGAGTGGAGTTGGACTATAATAGAGATCAAAGATGATTTTTTTTTCTTCTCAAAATTGGTTTTGCAAATCTTTTTCAGAGCTGATAGACACACACCTTAGCTGGATACAAAACATATTATGAAACAGAATGACTGTGATCTTTGATCCAAGCAATCAAAGTGAAAGGTAATTGTTATCTTCTGCTTCTCCTTTTGTTTTCCAGCTGTGTGTTTTCTTAACTATTTTTTTAAGTAAAAGAAAGCTTCCCAACCTGAAGGCCTCTCCTCTCCTCCAGCCTTCCTCACGGACACCTTTTCCTGCTCCTGAGCCCTGGGCCTGCCACTCCTCAGTGGTCCTTCTGGGTCTGTGAGGCTGGGCGGGAGGAGAGGGGAGGCGGCCCTGGGGAAATGCATGCTCTCCGGGGGCCCTATCCCTCCTCCAGGACTGGCCTGCAGGGACAGATGCCACCAGGGGTGGGAGGCTCCACAAGGGAAGTGGCAGGGAGGGCAGAAGACCTCGGGGGCAGCACAGGAAGCTCCCTGTGTGTGGGCAGTTTCCGGTCCCCCCCTCCCAGTTTCAGTCCTCCCGGGTCCCCGTGCCCCGGAGCATTCTTTGCTGCTCCTTGTTGGGCTGTGAAATCCGCCTCGGGAGCCGAGACTGGAGGGTGTCTCCACGGGGCCTCTCACCCAGCTTCAGTGGCAGGTCCGCCTTGCCCGACTGTGGCCACGGAGCCTGTGAGTCAGGAGGTCAGAGCAGGCCTGGCAGCGCAGGTGTCACAGTCTGGGAGAGGACACAGTCCGCGTGGGCAGTAGAGGAAGTTCCTGAACCTTCTGCGCTTCAGCTTCTCTGTTGCCGCAGTGTAGCTCGGGGACACCTGGTGTCAGCCTGCTGGGTTGTGTGCCTCCGGCTGCTGGTTCGTGGCTTTCCATGGTCTCCTTGTCAGGTGAAGAGGCTCCGTGACATCCCAGACCAGGTCCAGGAGTCCTTGGTGGACTCTCACGGATGGCCACTCTGAAGTCCCAGTGAAAACAGCTACTAGCAGCCACACCCACAGCATGCCCAGAAGAGCAGGCAGCGCAGGACCATGTTCCCCAGTGGACAGGCCTGGCCAAGCTGTGCCCACGCTCCCCAGTGTCACGGCCAGGCCTTAGCTGGAGGGCAGTGGCTCCGTCACCCCCACGGGGATTGCTGAACACCCGCAAGTGTGACATGCAGCGCCCAGGGTGGCTCTTTGCTTCTCCTGAGGGCTTCACGCCTGGCGACTCAGGGTGCTAAGAAAGCAAGTGTGGACGGGGCTGAGCATAGGCCACCTTGGAAGCTGTCAAGCACAGGCCTTTTTGTGTGCTGCTTGGGCCTAGAAGAAGCCACAGCACCTGGCTCAGGCTGTCAGCTCATCCCTGTGCCCAACTCTGACTGGTCCCGACTCTTCAGATCCCACCTGCCACTTTGGCCTGTCAAGGGATTTGTGTTTTCACTGAGTCACTGCTGTCAGGCCTGGCCAGGCTCCTCTGGAAAGCTCTTCTCCAAAGTTTCCAAGTGCCCAGACTATATGGGAGCTGGGAGGAGAGGAAAGGCCTGGAAATTACTTAGCAAAGGAGAGAAGAGCCTGGAAAGGAAGGCGTGGCCCCTGGTCACAGCCTGTCGGTTCTAAGCAGGAGTCCCTGGGAGGCCCAAGGCCGCTCCTCCTTGCCTCCTTCCATGGCTCCTGGGGAAGCCCTCAGTCAGTGGACAGTTCAGGCCTGGAGCTCTTTCTTGGCCTTCAGAAGAGATTCCCCCAAGAGCAGGAGAACAAGGCAGATCTGGGAGCCCTTCCTGTGCTTTCTGACTCCAGCTGGCCCTGCCTCGAGCAAGGAGGCCTTAGGAGTGTGTCCCCAGGTCCCCGTGGGCAGAGGCCATGTGCAGGGGCACTGAGCCCCTCTTGGCCTCGAAGCAGCCTCTCCTCTCCCATCCCAGCTGTGGGAGTGTCTTCGTGGCTGCGGCCTCTGTGGCTGGGCACTTACTCAGGCTCTGGTGGGCACTCATGTCTTCTAGCCAGATTGTGGGACGAGGAGGTTTGGGCGAGAGGCCACGTGGGCCCCTCGTGCCTTCCCGAGGCTGCTTTCTCAGGGGATGAAGTTTCAAAGTCAGCAGTATGGGGAGAGGGCCCACAGGAGAGTCACCCAAAAGGCCCTTCCTATGCCTGAATAGCTCTGTGTGTCTTCTCGTGCCTCCCTGAGTGGCCGTCTAGGTGCTCAAGTTAGGGAACCTGTGCTCTGGGAGGACCGGCCTTCCACGCGAGTCAGAGACGCCTGACAGAAGTCAGTCCTGCCTTTAGAAACGTACCACCAAATCAACCCAGAGTCATCTGATGAACGATACTAGTTGAGGCTTTGGTTTCCCCAGCTGGCTGTCCCCCAAAAGTAGGCGGGGAGAACACCCTGCTTTCCTTTCTTGCCATTGGGATATCATTAGGGGCTGGCTCACTCCAGCTCCTGGGCAGATCTGGCCCCAGCCGGTCTCGGTAAAGGAGCTCGACGGGGTCCCAGCCTTGCTTAGCTGCTGCTGTTGCTGCTTCTAGAAGCACAGCCGAGCTGGACAGTTGGGGAGGAGGCCACAGCGCCCACAAAGCTAAAAATGTCACCTCTTTACAGAAAGGACCTGTTGGCCCCGGGGGGAGCCTCTTCTTATGTGGGCAGCCACTTATACTAGATTATTTATCTTCTTATCAACTGTGTAAGACTCATTTAGACTGGAAGTATCACATCACGCTTCTGTGCTGGAAAAACATGGAATTTTTATACACGTGAATCTGTCCATCTTTTCTGGTGGCAGCCGCAGGGGTCAGACTTACAAGTCACCCTGAGGTTAGAGACCCATTTGCTCCAGGGCAGCACCTCTAAGGGTGAGAAGGGTCAGGCGCTCCAGAAGAGTGACCATCACCAGCCTCGGTTCTGTTCTGAGAAAGTGCCGCTTTGTCAGGCCACTGTCCCCTCGCAGAAGCACACTGTCCCTTGCGTCCCCCCGAGCACTCACAGAAGACATCCAGGATGCCGGTGCCCCAGAAGAAAGGCGACCAACACTGACCTCACGGCACAGTCTCTGGCTAGTTGTGTAGGCTGTAGAGAAAGTGGGTCCTGGGTTCAAATTCCACTCCCCTTTGCCAGCTGTGGCGAGGGTCTGGCTCTGTTTCCCCATCTGTCAAAAGAGGATGGTGACTACATTGCTCAGGTTGGCGTGAGAGTCGAAGGCATGGCCAGCGCAGGCCCAGCTGCAGCTCTGGACAGAGGTGCAGGCTCCCGTTCTGCAGAGAGACAGGCTCCCGGGGAGCAGCCGAGCCCCAGCCCATTTGCCAGCTGGATGACAAAGGAAAACCAGCTCCCCAAAAGCAAGAGACCCAGCGATGGTGCAGGGCTCAGAGCACACATTAAGTGCCTGCTGGGAGCACAGTGTGTGCGTGGCACAGCCGGATATGTGGAAATTCAGTGCCTGCCTCTGGAGGCAGCAAGGGTGGAATAGGAGGTGCTTCTGGAAAGAGGTGGCGTTGGAACAAGCGCAGGAAGGAAGGTAGAGTCGGATGGGTGGGGGTCTGCGGAGAGTGGCCCAGCCCCAGCAGGGGAGAGGCCGGAGGTGCAGCAGGGGGCACAGGGTAGATGCTGGAAGCATTTGCTGGGGAAATGAATTGCTTGGACCTCGGAGTCAAGCCTGGGGGCCAGCCCAGCTCTCTCAGCGAGACCTGATCTTACTACTAGGTGTTGCTGGGTCCCCCGTGGGCCTGGGATTCGTCCAGGCTTAGGAGCATGGGAGTGGAGGGGACCAGAGGACCCAACACGTCCCAGTGCCAGGAGTCTCTGTCTGAGCTTTGATGATGTTGGTTTATGTAGGATCTGGTCTGGACCAGGAGGACAGAGGGTGGCGGTGGCCCGAGTTGGGCAGAATGGAAGCTGGCGCCAGTGGAGGGCGGTGCATAGAGGGAAGGGCAGCAGGAGGTGAGGTCACAGAGGGGACAGGGAGACCCTGGGAACTGTGGAGGACGGACCCAGGGCAGAATTTCTGAATACAGAGAGCTTACTTAGAGGGACAGAGCGAGAAAAGGGAGAGAAAATATACAAGAAGGAGGAAGTGACAGGACTGAGTGGGGACTCTCCACCCCTGTCCTGGTGGACGGACATCATGGGATTGATCCCAGGCCAGCGCGGGCCCCCGACCCCCAGCACGCAGCAGACAGGAGACCAGTCAGAAAGCCCCTCTGGGAACCTGGAGCCCAGGTGACCTGCTCCACCACCACCACCACCTGCTGACATTTCTGTTCTAGAAGTTTCTCCTTGTCTGCAGCCTGGGGAGCACGGCACGCTGAGGTTTCAGAAAGAAAAGGTTTCTCCCCAGAGAGGTTTTGCTGGGGTCTGGACTTGAGAGCCGCCCGCAGGACGGTCTCGGGGAAGAGCTTCAGACGCCTGCTCCCCCTGCCTGAAGGTGGCTTTCAGACACCAGGACGGGCTTGTCCCGAGGGAGGGGAAGCGCCTTTGCCTGCTGCCCCCTCCCAGGCCCTCGCCTGCCCTGGCCCTGTGATCTGAGAAGGGCACAGCCCTGTCGTGCGCGCTGCCCGCGGTGCCTCCAGCTCTGCCCGCGGGCTATTTTTAGAAAGCGGAGGCTGTGGAAAGTTTCCACTGAGGATCAACTCCTGGTTTCCTAGGCTGAGAAAACAGGAAGGCCTCCAGGATCCGGGCTTTGAAGAGCTTCGCGTGAAGCTGCCCCCGGCCCCCCCGGCATTCTGCTCTCGCTGCATCTGCAATGCACCCTCCGCTTATCTGGCCCGGGCAGTGCCGCGGGGGGCCGTTTCCAGCATAGGCCCCCTGGGATCAGCCGGTAGCTGGAACACGGTTTGTGCCCAAGTGGTGCTGGGTAGCCGAGTGAGCTCACCCCGAGTTCCTGTTAGTGGGGCCGCTTCCCCAGGAGGCGTCTGTTCTACAGGCTGCGTTCTGGTCAATGAGCACACGGCCATCATGTCCCAACACACTCTTTTCTGCAGACCAGTGTTTGCTTTTGGCCCGCTGTTTCTTTCCTTGTGCCACCTCACCCAGCATCCTCAGCAGCCCTAGTTTACGTATGGAGAAACTGAGGCACAGAATGGTAATGTCACAAAGGCAAAGTTTATAAGCAAGGACGTGGCCAGAGTGGGACTCCACCCCCCCACACACACCTGACACTGGAACCCTGGCCCTGCCCGACAGCCCATCCAGCAAAGCACCCAGATCCCATGGGGATGTTCCTGGCCAGCATTGCTACAGGGCCCAGCACGATGGACCTCAGGGCCCCGCAGGCTCAGCATCCTCCAGCTGCCTGTAAGGAGCACGTGCTTAGGATTCCTGCCATGCAGATGGGAACCTGAGACAGCTGACGTCACACCCCAGCCAGGGAGAGAGGAGATGAACTTCCCTAGGCTGTACGTGTTCCCTGCCCCTGTCACTGACCCATCCTGGCAGAGAGCATCTAGTACCCTGGAACTTGGGGGACCCAGCTGCACCAGGGATGCACTCTGGGCAACTCTGGACATGGCCCCTGCCCCCTGATGGCTTCCCACCTCCAGAACTTCAGGAAGGGGCTGAGATGAGAGTTTGGGGGGCTGTGGGAAGAAGTCAGGGTCAGAATAGGGCAGGGAGAGTGGTCTGCCTTTGATAAGACCCAGAAGGGCCTTGCTCCTCTCCTGCTTCCACCCCAGGACCAGTCTGCACACCCGAGCCTTAGGGAACCCGCAAGCCGACCTCCATAGTGAGCCGGCACTGAGGGGTTCATTTCCAAGGGGTTCATTTCCAAGGGTGCTGATGGGAATCTGTTGGCAAGATCCACCGTCCTGGGATCTCGGGGCCCTGCTTCCTGTGAGCTCAGAAAACCCTCCTAGAGGGAGCAAAGAGCTGGCCAGAGCTGGCCTTGTGCCCCTAGTGCCTTGTTGGGCTCCATGTGTCCTTAAGGGGTGAGGGTGACAGAATTCCCAGGGTCCCTCTGAGGACACTTTCCACTTCTAAAGCCTCACAAAGTGATCGGCACCAGCAGGGACGATCCTAGTTATGCAGAAACAAATAGAAATTTCACTTCAATTGATGGCTGGTCACTTGTTTGGACAGTGGGGTTCCCACTTGCTGTCTGTCAGGGGCCCCCTCTTCTGATGAGGCGCCACAATGTAGCAGGTATTCTCTGTAGGTGATTGTGGAAGGGCTTGCGGGCTCATAGCACAAGGTGTTCTGATCCAGGACAACCAAGCATCACACAGGAAGGCATTTCTCACGTTAAAACACCGTCCAGTGCGTCATCACGAGGAGCGACAGTGTGGTTTTTAAAAACAGCCTGATGGAGGTTCTGGGAAACTGATCTGATTCGTGTTTCCAGCGTCTTCTCACTTGCTGGTCTTGTGTCTCCCTTTTCTTTTATAGTCAATGAAATTATCAGGAAGGAGTTTTCAGGACCTCCCGCCAGAAACCAGACGTAGAAGCAGCCATCCTAGCAAGACCCTCCGCGCCCAGAGCCCTGCTCAGAGCCTCGCCTTCTGTCTCTCTCTTCACCCCCTGGCCGGAGGCCATGCGGGATTCACACACGGCCCAGCCACCAGGGCAGGAGCTCCCCGCCTGTCCCCGGAAACACCAGAGCACCTCTTCCTTTTGAATTTTGAGTCCCAAAGAGCATCCTGGTCGATCTTCACAGTGATCCATCCACATACCAAGTGCCTGCTGACCAAAACCACCTTCTGAATGCGACGGGATGCTGGCACACACCTGAGGCCCGAGTGACCCGAGTTTGAGGGGAAGGGCTGGGGACAGAGGTGGGCACCCCAGTCCTTGCGTTCACTTTTCCAGGCTGTGTAAACAGCCCCCGTCCCTTCTGAGGGAGACAGGTTCTCAGAGCAACCAAAGGAAGGTGGCCCAGGAGTCCGGCTGACGGCTGAAGCACCCACACCCTGGACTGCGTCCTCAGAGCTGGCCTCGCGGCTCGGCCACAGCGAGAGCTTTATTTTGGAATATTCTCCTTCCAAAACAAACCACCTGGCCCAGACAGGATCACCAGTTACAGCTTCTCGGTGTTGTGACGTGTACATGTTTGTTATTATTTTTTTCTCTGTTTCAAGGAACTGGCCGAGGAGTCTGGAGGCCGAGCCTCCTTGGCCAGCAGCTCTCCACCCCTGCTGCCCATGACCAGGGCTGATGCTGAGTGTCCCGGATGGGGAGTGGCCGGGCCTGCTCTGCTCTCAGGAGCCCTCCTCTCTGCTTCCTCCCAGCACAAAAACAGTTGCAGGGTTTTCGTTCAAGACACCCAAGAGCAAGATCAAATAAAAGGGTCGCGTTCCCTCTCTGCCCAAAACTCAGAGCGAAACGGGGAGCCTCGGACTCTGGCCCCGCAGATCACTGGTGATTTTTACCTGAGTCCTTAAAGCTCCTCTTGCCCCCTAGTGCTGGCCCCAGAGCCCCATCTGCATCAGCAGCGCCCCAACAGCAGCAAGCCTGTGACCCCGGCCGCTTCCCGCTGCTGGGCACGAGCGTGGCCCTGCACGGGGTTCCTCCTTGGCTGCAGCTTTCGCAACCGAGACCCTCCGCTTTCCTGGCGGGTGTTTATCGCAGGGGTGTGTATGATTGCATTGACTGAGGCGCCCGGGACCCGCTGGGCTTCCCCAGTGATCAACCGCGAAGTGGAAGTGTCCTTGGTGCTCTTCAGAAGACTGTGCTCAGAGCGGTTTCTCAGTCCCGTCTGCTGGGGACGGCCACGGCTGTTGAATGTCCCTGTGGCTGTCTCATCAGGGTGAACCCTGGGCCAGCCTTCCTGAGAGTGGGGCCGGCTGTGGCTGGTGCCCCCGCAGAAGACCGAATGCCCACTTCTGTCCTGTGCACCCAGGGGTGCGTGACTTCTAGGGGGACGCATGCCATGCATTCTTCCTGCCAGCAGCAGACCCGTCCCCCAGGCCCTGCAGAACTGGGCCGAATTCCCTTTTGAACCCAGAATGGCAGTAAGAGGCCGAGTGCAGCCCCAGAGCTTCCGCAGTGCTGAGTGCTTCATCCCTAACACAGAGAAGTGCCCCCAGCAGCTTTGCCTGGAGAATTCTCCGTCCCCAGTGCTCGCTTCCCCAGGCGGAGTCACAGGGCCGGGTGAGTGAGGTCCTGTCACTCGGCCTGGCTGGGAGCCATTTCTTCCTCCTGAGGGAATTGGGCCTTTCCTCGGTTGTCTGAATGTTCTACCCAAGTGCCTTCCTGCTCATGTCTCAAAGGAGCCCGGCCTCACCGTCCCCGGGCGAGAGGGGACGAGTGCATTTTCCACTGACCTCCTCGCCATGATCGCAAAAAGGGCTTCCTGGCAGCTCAGACCTGCGTGCGTGCGTGACGCGCAAGGGCTGGAGACAAAGCATTTCCACAGCAACTGTGCCCATCGGCAGAGGAAGGGGAAGCGTTCGTTTAGAGACACAAGCGGGCCAGAGAAAGTGTATCCGGAACCGGCGGCTTCAAAGGTTGTGTCCGCTGAGTGTCCGGAGGAAACGTGGCCAGGAGGGAATGGCTCGGGAAGCATTTTCAGCAAGGGAAGAGGCAGGGAGATCCGAGAGAGCGAGAAAGGATGGGCGCCTCCATGGGAAAGAGGGAGTGTGGCAGGTGTCAGAGGGACCCCGGTCAGGTGGAGGTCTGTACGTGCCACGAATGTAGTCCACGTCGCACTGGCAGATCTGCCGAGTTGCTGAATGTACTGTTCGTCTGAAGTTTGCAAGTCCTCCCGCATCGTACAAAGACACCGCTGCTTGATAATATATACGGCAATCCAGATTAATTAGTATGTTATTAAATTTTATTTTCTTACCTGTATTTTTATGCTTTTTTACCTTCCCTCAAAATATTGTACCCCTTAATTAGAAAATATTTATAAATGGTCAGAAATCCTTTTAAGTGTCTCTTTTTACATATATATTGATTTTTTTTTCCTTTAAGAGAAATGATGTATTCTTGAAAAATTTTGGAAATCATTCCAGGAAACAAACCAAAAACCCCACTCCTGGGCCGGTCGTCCGCTCACGTGGCAGGAACCAGCACCTCAGCACAAGGAAGGGGACGGTCCTGCGGAAGAAGGACCCATCCTTTTCTTGCTTGAGAGTGGTGCTTGCTGTCTGGAGCCCCGAGTCTGGGTTTTGTCACTGAGAATTGTAAATAAATGATCTAGAAGGTGATTTTGACTTTAGAGCAACGACAGAACCCTGCTTGCACGGTCATGGAATTCAGAGTTCCTACTGACAGGACCCCAAGGGCAGGCTGATCTGGACAGAGTCGACCAGACCGGAGTCCTGGGAGGTGACCCCGTGTGCATCATCCAAAGGATTCCACGTCTTCCCACAGACGCTCCCTCCAGGAACGTCGGAGCCCACTGCTTCAGACCTGCGTCCAGCAGCCAGGACATCTGTCTCAGCAGGCCGGCCTCGACCAGGGCTGGAGCTGTCACACAGGCAGACTGGAAGCTGATGTGTTCTAACTGTCACTCGGGACTGAAGGAGGCCGAATCTGTTTATTTTCATGTCACCAAAACCACTTTCCCCGTGCTTCCTGTTTGGAATCAGACTGTCGGGGGTCCGTTAACACTTGGTCTTTCCTCATTTACAAGAGGCACGGGGGTCGTGGCGTTCTTGACAAGACGGGTAACCATTCCCGAACTCGTTTTCTGGAGGGATGGCCCTTCAGGGACCTGACACACCTTACCCTCAGGTCTTCCAGGTGTGGGACTCGGGCACCAAACCAGTTAACTGCGCAGTGTTTATCTGCATTGTAACCACGTGCCTGAAGGAGAGCAGGGTCGGACAGGATGGCAACCCTCAGCTTCCCGAGCTCACCCAGGGCCCTCGAGTTACGACCAACATCACTGTCCTTATGCACTTTGCTAAAAAACAGCCACAGAGCTCTGATGATTGGTGAGAGGGGTGCTTCCCAAGCAAGCCCCTCCAGAAGTGCAGTGGGGTCCTGGGAGCTGCTGGGGGTCCGGTTACATCGTTTCCATGCAGTCGTGCCCAGGCTAAACTCCCCCGCCAGGTCAGGGTTGGGACGGGATGAGGTGCCAATGATGCTGCAAACGTGCGAGCAGGGCTCCTGGCATTCCTGGCCTGAGCAGATGTGGTCACGGGCCACCGGTCCAGCTTCCTGACACCCTGGCAGGGAACCTCGCTCTCCACCATGGCTTCTGAGGCGCTCAGGGGAGAACGTGGTGGGTCCTAGTGGGGATCTCCTCGAGGTGCAGGACTGGGAGGTCCAGAGAATCCCGACTGGCCAGGAGGGTTGAATACATCACATTCCTATGCAAAATGGTTTTTAATCTGCAGTTTAATGTAGTTTATTTTTGCTACATGTAAAGTATTTTTATACGGCTTGTATTATGATAGTTGAGCAATAAAACAGTTGGAAGCAGCAGCTGCTCGGTGTCTTTGTCTTCGCAGGGAGCGTTGGTGAGGCACAGTCCATACTCAAGGTCCACAAGGCAAGGAGCATTTCCTGGGAGCGTCCACCTGGGCTCCTTTCCTCCTCCTCTCAGCCTGGGACAATGGTACTGCTCATGTTAAGGGGCTCAAAAGCCATTTGCCCGAGGTGACAGATGGGGAGGTCCAGCTGGATCCGACTCTCCCTGACAGGGCTGCTCTGACCTTTGTGTTTCTGGACCCTTCTGAGGCAGAATCCAAAGATTTATGATGTCTGCCTTAGACCAGCTCCAGGGCCCCCGAGCATCTGTAGCTCACAGGGCTGAGCCAGTGACTTGGAAGGCCAACAGGGTGGGGAAAGCACCCTTTGCCATCAAACCCACAAGCAGAATTAGGTATTGCAAGTGCTCGAACCTTCCGGGTGGTTTCCTCCTCAAAACGGGGCTTTGTCTCCACAGCTCCACCACCTTGGAAGTTTAGAAGAGCCTGCTTTTGTTTTAATTCCTTAATATCGTTCCTCCACTTTGAGAGCTGCTCTTAAACCTCAGGGAAAGGGCCTCGGCCAGGCCTTGCACCAGGGGGCCTCCCCACCCCAACACGGCTCTGCACTCGGGATTCATTCCAGGGGTGTCCTAGGCCCTCTGCTGGTGCCTGGAGCCACAGGACCTCAGGGGCAGGCCTGCGCAGGACCTGGCTGCTGGAAACGCCTACCTGGAAATGGTCTTAGCCCCCCTCTGCTGGCCGGGACCAGCTGTCCCCATCTCTCCCCCTTCAGATGGCCCAAAGTGCGCCCAGGTGAGCACATGGCTCCTGGTGGCTGCTGCCATACTTTCGTGATTGTGCCACCGGAGTGGGACTGAGCCCCAGACTGGGAATGACTCAGAGCATGTGTGAGCAGGAGCACCCCCCCCACACAGGAACACCTGATAGGCCACACACCTGCGGGTGACCTGCCCTTGTGGGGTGACCACTGCTTTTCTTTCACTTCTGAGCCCCTTCTACTGCTCCCGAGGAGAAAACCAGAATCTTCTCCAAGTTCAAACAGTCATTTAAGCTGATATTCTGATTTTTTTTTTTTGAGCCTCATTTAGCAAAGAAAGTTGGCTCATGCCTCAGTTTCCCCAGGTATAAAATGAAGACAGCAGGCCCCGCCCCAGAGCTGCCCAGGGCTTCCGTGTTGCCTGCACTGGCTGCTGACCCCACGGCTCATCAATCGTCCAGCAGACGAGTTCAGACTCCCTCAAGGCTGAGTGCTGAGCTCCTGTTGGGACCTCAGTTTCCCACTATCTGGAGGAAACCTGTAGGGCGCAGACCTTGGGGTTTGAATTTTCTAACTAGATCATCAAAACTTGATGGAACTTGATGGGATCCAATTTTTGAACCTGAAATGAAGGCAACACACACTGGGGGTTGACCTTGGGGTGACTTTGCCAGGACTGCGCTACCCTGGAAACACCCCTTGCTATGCACAGCACCCTGCAGCTGTGCCGGGGACTGGAGGCCTGGGAGGAGTGACACCCTCCTCCGCAGGGTCACAAAGGGGAGAGTGGTTTCTCAGCAGGACCAGGCTTAGTGGGAAATAGTGTGAGGACAAGGACACAACGAGAGAGCCCTCAGGAAGTGAGAGTGAAGTCATCTGACTTGATGAGGAGCCCTGATGCGCCCCGGGGTCACATTCACTATAAACCTCATGACATTTTGTGGTACAAACATGAGTGAGGTCAGGGACACTTTCTCCGAGGGGCCTCTCACTCTGCACCGCCTCTCCCCCGCCCTCCTGGTGACATTCAGAAGCGGAGTTTGGTGAAGGGCCGTCTGCAGAGTTGGCACCAGAGAGAAGGTCCCCGGCCCCATGTCCACCCTGCCCCCCGTCCAGGACTCCTGTTCCCTGGGGGCTTCACACTGTGACACTGCCCTGGCCCCAGACACGAAGCCTGACGGTGACTGGTCATTTTCCAAAGACCATGCTGAGCACATCCGTGTCCCTCAACTTCTTTTTTCAAGGTCATAGCCTCTGTGGCACACCGACACAGCACCCCACTCGCTGTCCTCCGATCCTGCTGTCTGTCAGAGGACCCAAGGACCC
The DNA here is from genome assembly GCA_020662805.1 of Glaucomys volans. Taxonomy (NCBI): domain Eukaryota; kingdom Metazoa; phylum Chordata; class Mammalia; order Rodentia; family Sciuridae; genus Glaucomys; species Glaucomys volans. The sequence goes on from JAJEJO010001691.1 coordinate 140,904, forward strand.
TGATGAAGAGCTGCTGTCTGCTCCTCAGGCCACTGGACGGCTCTTAGGAAAAGGCATTCTGGGCAATCTTGGCACCGGATGCCGAACACACTTGTCCCGGGTGCACACCGCCCCTGTGCCCTGTCTCAGCTTGACAACCCCGAGCACTTCCAGCTTGACATCCCCCACGTTTCCTGACCCCTGCCGCCCCTCCTTTCCCACCAGCCTATGGCAAAACCATCTGAGCAGCTGCCCAAAAACCTGGGGGTCCCCCAGTCCCACTGCCCCATTCACCCAGTGGATCCCACTGAGATCCTCCACACTGCCTTGCTCCGTGCCCACCAGACCACCCTCATCTTCTGCCTGGATGACAGGGCAGCCCCTCTGCCTCCTGGGGCAGCTGCCCATCCTGCCCCATGACAGCCAGCCTGCGCTGAAAGACCCCCAGACCCTCCCATGCTCTGCTCAGTGAAGCCCGTGGTGGCTGCCCTTGGCATCCAGGCAAGATGCACACCATCCTCCCCGCCCACCACCTCCCCTGACCCACCTCAGCTGTGCAGTATCTCCTTGGTCCTGGCTCAGCCCACCCGTCCCACCTGGCTCTGCTTTCCCTAATCCCCGCTGTCCGCATGGTGCACTTCTGTAACCACCACGTGCTCAGAGAGCAGCCCTGACCACCATGCATCATGTGGGATCCACCCTGTGCCCCTCAGCCTGGTGTGGACACCGTCCTGCTTGGACCCCCGCCCCTTGTCCACTGTCTTGCACCCACAAGTTCCAGGAGGGAAGGACAGTGCCCATCTACTCTGTGCCATATCCTCAGGCCCTGCACACAGTAGGCCGTCAGTGATGGGTTGTTGATTGATGGACACCTGACTTTCATACACAAGCAGCCTAAGAGCAACGGATTCTGGAACGTATGGGAAATCCACTGGTGCCTGTCACTTAACTCATTTTAAAAACCAAACGACAAACTCGAGGGGCCTTCTCTCGTGTCCCATGTGGCTCTGGGTGTTCGTGTCTGACCACACGGCAGGGCTGCCGGTCTGTCTTCTAGAAAACCGGTTCCCTGGCTGCAGAAAGCAATAAAGACAGGCCACCATCTGCCTCCTGGAAGGCTGCTGTCCCCTGTGGCCTCCGGTCTGTGCCACTGCCATGGCTCAATGGCTCCTGGGGGACAGGTAAGGGGAGGGCAGCCGCCGGCTGCCGTTTACAAGGTGCGCGTGAGCCTCCAGCGCCCCGGGGAGCGTGTTTGACGAGGTGAGGGATGGGTCCTCCGATGGTGCCAGGGTGCTGGGCTGGGCCTGCGCCACCCGGTCCTCCCACCTGGACCCGCTGCCCGGGAGCCACCTTCTCACTTATCCTCCGCGTGGTGTGAATAAGCCAGGCGGCCTCCGGTGCTGCTCGGCTGCCCACAGGGGCCTCCCTGCCTGGCCTGGGCTCTGTGATTCAGAGGCTGGAGGGCAGGTCTTGCTGACGTCTCCCCGGGGACACCCTGGCCCCGACACTGCGTGGAGTTGGCAGGGGCCTCCTCTGTGGGCTGGGAAGTGGGTCCAGACCCACTGCCTCCCTTCTCCCAAGGAGCAGCCGCCCCAGGGCCAGTTTCCTCGGCCATTTCCGGTTCACACCCAGCTCCCAGGTGCCGGCCCTGCCCCGCAGACCTCGTGGCAGCTTAGAGCAGCACAAGCCCACAGCCTTGCAGCCTGGAGGCCAGACGGCCAAGGGTACGCAGAGCTAGAGCCGGTCAGCAGGTGGCTCCTGCTGGCTTGGGGACAGTCCCCTTCCTGCCTTCCCCAGGCTCCTTGGGAGCAAAGTTGGGGCCGGCCACCTCGGCTCGGGCCCCTCTCCTAGCCATCTGCCCCTGGCACTGTCCTGCCCTCAGGGCGCCCCCTTTGGCTCAGCAGGGCTGTGGCCACTTTAGGCACAGCTGGATCCCCCAGAGCAGGCTTCCCACCCACCGTGACCAGTCACACCCGTGAGGCCTGCTGGGACCCGGCCACACACCCCAGGCTCCCAGGTTCGAGGGGCGTCCTGGGGAACCTGGTCCTGCCCAGCCCCTCACGTACCTTGCTGAAACCTGAGGGTCCTTCCTAGTAAACGTCCTTCAGCCACATCCCCAGTGCCAGGCCAAGGGTGGGACAGGTACTGGGCGGTCCACTGGTGTGACCTCAGCGGGCATTGTCTGCAGAGTCTGAAGGCAACAAGCCTTGTTTTGCTCTCTGTTACCATCTGCGCCTGTTACCACCTGGGCCTGTCACCACCTGGACCTGTTACCACCTCCACCTGTCACCACCTGGGCCTATTACCACCTCCGCCTGTCACCACCTGTGCCTGTTACCACCTCCGCCTGTCACCACCTGGGCCTGTCACCACCTGGGCCTGTCACCACCTCCGCCTGTTACCATCTTCGCCTGTCACCACCTGGGCCTGTTACCACCTCCGCCTGTCACCACCTGCACCTGTCACCACCTCCGCCTGTCACCACCTGCACCTGTCACCACCTCTGCCTGTCACCAGCTCCACCTGTCACCACCTCCGCCTGTCACCACCTGGGCCTGTTACCACCTCCGCCTGTTATCACCTGGGCCTGTCACCACCTCCGCCTGTCACCATCTGGGCCTGTTACCACCTCCGCCTGTCACCACCTCCGCCTGTCACCACCTCCGCCTGTCACCACCTGCTCCCGCCATTCGGACACTGCGTGAAACACTCCCAGGGGACCTCACCCTCCATCCCTGCCCTCCTGACGACACCAACTTCACTGTACGCGTTCATTCCATAATAATTTACCCACATCCTCCTGCGTGCCCAGCACTGGTCTGGACTCAGACGCTGCTGCATGAAGATGGCTAGGGGGCCACCACGAGTCAGGCCTCCCCTTAGCAGCCCATGGGGCCCATCTTGGATGCTGCCCCCGCTGGGCCTTGTGATGACAGTCCCCTGGCTGACACCTCACTGGCTGCAGGGGAAGGCAGGTAGCATGTGTCCTGACACCAAGAGCAAGAGGACAGACGGGGCCAGACGCCACTGTTCTGGGCAGGGGGCTCCTCCAACCTCCTCAGTGTGCAGGGAGGAGGAGGCCAGCCTGCCTCGGCCCCTCTCCAGGCCCCAGGCCTCTGTCCTCTGAGAAATGGGGGCTGCATCCTCCTTGCCCATCCCTCCTGGGTGCCCACGTATTTCTTCTGTGATCCAGTCGGAAGTCGGGCAGCATGGGTGACCTGAGGCTGTGAAGTGCCACTTGTTCTGGGCTCCAGTCTCCCTGCTGGGGAGCTTGGTGGGGACCCAGTCTGTGCAGCACCCCCAGGTCCCTGCATCCTCCGGTGTCCAGAGGGTTCCCCCAGTGGGACCTCCCGCAGTGTGAGGTGCAGGTGGTTTATTGGGGGCTCATCTGGGCTCCCTGTTTCTGGGTCCCGGGACCTGCTTCCCTCGCGGCTCCTGGGGCCCAGGGCAGAGGTGCGCCGTGCTGACGTCAGGGCGACTCCTCTTGCATTCGGGTCCCACTCTCCACGCTTTGTGAAAGATCTATTCACTAAACCCCCTGGACGGAGTCAGGTTGCCCGTACCCCCGACTGTACTTCCGGCCCTCACGGAGCTCCCCGCAGAGGGGACAGGGGCCTGTACACAGCAGCCGCACACAGAAGGTCTGCTAAACCCCCCAGAGCTCCACTCTGCTGAGACTAAAGCCCGTGGCCCATGATCTGGCCCCGGGCTACTCTCAGATGCCACCCGCGCCAGCCACACTGCCACCTTGAACAGTGAGGCACGTGCCGCCCTCTGGGCCTCTCTCTGCACACGCCACTCCCTCTGCCAGGCATGAGCTTCCACCCCCTGTGTGGTCCCATGGCCTCTGCTCCTGCTCAGCCCCCTGCAGAGGATGGCCTGGATGGCCATCTGTGGGGCAGTGCCCACCCCGCCCGCCCTGCCCGCCCCCGGCCCTGTGCCTGGTGACTGGTGCGTGCCAGGTGCTCCGGTATTTGACAACTGAGTGGATGCCTCTTGCCCTCAGTTTTTTCTGGGATTCTGGGCTGTCGTCTGCCGTCTGATAAGCCCCTCGACCATAACCCTCAGGGTCCGGGGGTGTCAGGGTGCTCTCTCCTGCAATCTACCCGCCCAGAGCCCAGATTAGAACTAGATCACCCCTTCAGCATCAAGGCAGGGGCAGATTGGAGGGAGCCCAAGCTGCGCGTCCAGGGGCACCAGGAGGAGAGTGTTCCTGGCTGCATTACCGTCCCCAAAGATGTCAACATCCCGATCCCCAGAACCTGTGACCAGGTCACCTCACCAGGCAAAAGGGACTTTGCAGTTGTGACTAAGGCACGACCTTGGGGATGGGAGAGTGTCCTCGGTCATCCAGGTGGACCAATGTCCTCACAAGGGTCCTCGTAGGAGGGAGGCAGGAGGGCCTGCGTCAGAGAAGGAGCTGCGACAATGGGCACAGAGGCCAGATCAACTGGAGGCAGAACTCAGTGGCCTTGAGAAACTGGAGAGGCAAGGACGGGTCGTCTCCTGGAGCCTCAGAAGGACACAGCCCGTGACAGCTTGGCTTTGGAACTCGCCGTCTCTGGAACATGACCCTGTGTTTGTGTCATCTTATGTGGTGACTGCTTGCGGCGACAACAGGAAACTAGCACAAGTGGTCACATCTGCTCTGCCCCGATGACCTCCCAGGTGGGCACCAGCCGCAGGGTGCAAGGTGGGCGGCACAGCCAGCTGCCTCCCTGGTCCTCCCTGACTCCACCCTGCCGCCTCTGCCTTTGTGTCCCGAGTGCACCGCTGACGACCCTGGGGCTCGAGGTCTCTGTCACCCCAGTAGAGCTGGAGCTCAGCCTTCCGCCCAGCACACGCGGGTGGTGCTGGGACCACGCGGGGTGCCTGCGGGGCACCGAGCCCAGGAGGCTCTTCTGCTTTTTGCAGCGGGACTTCTTGGAGCCTCCACATGCCTCAGAAGGAACAGCGGAGGAGTCTCCCTATGCCACCTGACCCCTGGGACCATCTGGGGTGGGACGGGACTGAGGTCGGGGCTGCCGCACTCGGGAACGCAGAACCGGGTGACCCTGGGGAGGCTCCTCCCATTCACAAAGGACAGGATTCCCGGAGGCGCAGCCCCGTGGGCAGGTCTGAGGCTGACCCTCTATTTGCCAAATTCTGTTCCCGAGAGGGAGCCGGGGGAGCCCCCTTGCTGGGAACCCAGGAGTTCTGAGCTGGAGCTGGATCCATCTCGGGCTGCCACGGTACCAGTGGCCGTGAGCTTTGCTCAAATACAGATAGAGCTCATCTCGCTGTTTTAAGGACCAGAAGTCCCTGTGCACAAACATGGTGTCGCAGGGCTGCGATCCTTCCAGAAGCGCCTTTCCAGCCTCCAGGGCCCGTCTGTGCTTCTTGGCCTCTGCCTTCCTCCTCCTCTGCAGCTGGCAGCCTCAGAGCCCTCTGCGCACCCATGCGGTGGAGCCCCGCTGCCCCCTAGAGGACCCATCCCAGCGCCTGCGGGATGCTCCTCAGCCAGGGGCCTGGCTCTCCCTGGACCCCGGCAAGGGCAGCTCCCCTGCCCTCTGCCCTGCCCCAGGACCCCTTGCCTGGCTTCAGTGCATTTGCTGAGATGACAAGATGTAGGATCCCCACACTCGTGGCCAAGTCCGTCCTGGACCATGTGCTGAAGCCCTGGGAACTCAGCTGGCAACCTCCTAGGAAGGCCCGTGAGGCCTCCGGAAGACCTCTGAATGAACATGGAGGCAGGGAGGCCCAGCGCCCTGGCTCAGTGCACGACAAACCCACCACTAGTTGGAGCAGCAGAGCAGGCGTCCAGGACACGCCGGAGTTCGCAGGGATGAAGACTTCCATGTCTTTTTTTTTTTTTTAAGAATGAATATCCACCAAATTATCAACAGGACTCTCTGGCCCCGGGCTGGCCCCCTTGGGCTTCGCTGGAGCACCATTCTGTGAAGGCTGGACCCTGGGGTGCTCACGGGGCCTCAGGGAGACTTGGGGGTCGTTCTGCCGTTGCCTTCTGTTTTACACCAGGGACCCGAGGCCGGGCGGTCAGCAGCCTGCCCAACGTCTCACAGCTGAGGAGCGGAGCCTCCGAGCTCCCACCTGGGCGGTCTGGTCATAACTGGTCTCCTTCGCATCTGAACTGGGTCACCCCCAGGACTCCATCCCTGACCTTGGGGGCTCTGTCTCATGTGGGAGCGGAGACAGGGGTCAGGCAGGCATTTCCGGCCTCTTCTGAGTCTCAGGCCTCTGTCCACCTCTCACGCCTACGTGGTCACTATCCAGTCCCACTCTCTCTCACCAGATGGCCACTAGAGCCCCTGCTTCCACCCTGTGAGACAGCGATGGTCTCCCAGAGCCCGTGTCAGCACACTGACTCCCTGAATGAGCCTCCAGTGCTTCTGATGCTCTTGGGGTAACATGTGCCCAGAGCTGAGCCCCCGCCACCTCCTGGGGAAGCCCTCCTAACCTCACCCAGTTCCTCCTCAGCCCTTCTCCCAGAACTCACGGCGGTAAACTGAACACGTGCTGTGATCACATGACCCCTGGACCCCTCTGGACTCTGAGCCGGGTCTCCAGCCTCTGAGCTGTGTCTCCAGAGACACTCACCCTCCTCCTGCACCGCCTGGCGTGAGCAGGCTCTCAGCACATCCCTGTGGGGTCCCTGAACCCAGGAAAGAGGTCGCAGTAGGGGGCTGTCTCAGGTGGCAGGGAATTGCGTCCTGGTGGTGGGAGGGGGAGGGAGCCAGAGACGGTTGGGATCTATACCTGGGTCAAGGGTCCCTGGAGGGCCATGTGTGAGGACAGGCAGGGGCTGGACATGGTGCCACATCCCAGGGAAGGGACCTTTATCCCGAGACCCTTCCGAAGGACTGGGTGTGTGCTGCTCCAGGCTCACGCTCGGGCTGTGTTCCAGCCACTCCACGCTGCTCCTGTCCACTCAGCTGCTGCCCGTCCTTGTGGCTGCGTCTGTCATCCTCTGAGGACGCACTGGACCGCAGGCCGCGGACGGGCTGTGGATACTCTGCTCCTCAGTTTTGCTTGGTGGACGCAGGGGCCTTTTCCCTGTTTATAAACCATTTGTCATTCAGAAACCTGCACAAAAAAGGGTTAAATTTCCATTTTTCTCTTGAAGAATCCAGACAATCTGGCCACACCCACATCCTTCCTGGTGAATGATTCGGAGCTGAGGGACCAGGCCTTGGATGGGGCAATGGGTTGTCCCACCTGCCACCCACCCCGTTCCGTTTCTCTGTTCCTGACCCTCTTCATTCATCTTCGCCACCTGCCCAGGCGCCGTGGGCGGCTGAGTCTGGCCCTCTCCACACACGTCCGCAGGGAACGCCCGTGCCCAGGTCTGTGTGTGCCCACCTGCTGGGCACGGGCGTGCAGGCTGAGGGATCACAGGATGGCCTGGTCCTTCTCAACATCCGGGACTCAGCCTGCCTCCAGGGAGGCCTCTCTGACCTCCTGGGCCAGAGCTGGTCCACTCTGGCCCGTCCTTTCTGCCCCTCCCCCACTTCCTTTGCAGTCCTACCTGCAACGTGGATCGTGTTTCTCTGGGGATGGTTGGGGTGCCCCCAGAGCCCCACGTTGTGCCAGGACGTGGGAGGAATTCTGTCAACATCCATGTGAGGAAGGATTGAACAAAGGAGCAGAGACACATGGCCTCTGTCTCCAAGGAGCTCCGACTGGGGCAGGGGACAAGTGACCAACTGAAATAAGCTGAAGGTGACCACCCCTCCCACATCCCCTCCAGCCTGTGGGAACCTGCGGATGTGACCTTATTTGGAAAAAGGATCTTTGCAGAAGTAAAAGATGAGGTCATCCTGGATTATCCGGGATTATCCAGCGACAGGTGTCCTTGCAAGAAGAGGACCTGGGCAGTGGGTCAGGCCACCTGAAGACAGAGGCAGAGGCTGGCGCTGCCACCAGGAGCCAGGGAGAGCCCTCGGCCATCGGGAGCCAGAGGAGGCGAGCAAAGGCCCGGGAGCCCCCAGAGGGGCCCAGCCTGCTGGCGCCTGCGGTTTGGACTTCCGGCCTCCAGAGCTGAGAGCAGTGGCCGGTGCTTTAGGTTGGCTCTTTGGGGTAACTTGTCGCGGCCCCAGGGCTGGATAGTTGGAGCATCCAGGTCCACAGCGCTTGGCACCAGAGTGTTCTGGATTTTGGACTGTTTTGGATTTGGGAATGTTTGTATTACATAAGGAGATGTCTCAGGGCCGGGACTCCAGCCTAAGTATGAAATTCATCTGTTTTACCCGCACCGTACACACTGAGTCTGACGACGATCCGCCCGGTGTGGTACATATCTTAGCGCCTGGAACAGAATTTCATGGTGTGGGTTTTCCGCATGGAATCATGTTGGGGCTCCAGACATTTCAGATTTTGGAGCATTTCGGGTTTTGTATTAGGGATACTCAACTTGCAACGTCACCAACCACAGACGGTCCGTCAATATCCACACAACCCCCAGTGCTGAGAGGCGGCCTCTGCTGGGACCCTGGCTAGCTGGCTGCCACCCCAACAGCCCTGAGCTGTGGCCGCCCAGGGACGCCAGAGGCCGGGCTCCCTGAGCATCACCTTGCCGTGACCAGACCTTCTGGTCTGTCCAGACAGCCGGGCTGTCACTCCCTCTGGTCCCTCTCCCTTAGCCCACGCTCTTGCCTTCCATAAGCAGTGGCGGCTCCCTGTGTGGAGGTCCCTGCCACCGCCAAAGCCACCTCCTCCAGGAGCCGTCCCTCAAGGCCTGGTCGGACTCCCCACCTCGGTGGTTCTCTGTGAACTGTCTCAGGTGGGAAGTTCTGTCCACTCCTCACCGTGTCTCCGTCAGAGCCCGGGGGCCCGGGAATGGACATTTCCTGCCTCCCCCCCGCGCGTGGGCACACACCCGTGCAGGTCGAGTGTCCCTCATCTGAACACCGGAAACGCTCCCAAATCGGATGCTCCTTGAGCGCCTACGTGACAACGGAAGTGAGAGATTCCACACTTTGAAATCTGTTGCTCGCATCAGATTATTTAAACCCTGTAAATCACCTTCAGAATCTGGGCACAGGGACATCGGAAACAGGTCCTCGGCCAGCCACGGCTCTCTGCTGCCCTCTGCTCCCGTGCAGGCTCCTGCTGCCCTTTCCCAGGTACCGCTGACCTCTGGCCCCGCTCACGGCCCGCTCGCAACCTCTGACCTCACCACCTGTCTAGGCCGCCCCTCCTGCTTCAGGGCTGACCTGGCTTCTGGGGCTTCCTGTTCCTATGAGACCTGACTCCACCCACTGGGTGGTCCTGTGCCGAGTGGGTCAAGGTCATGGCCCCCCACCCTGACCTTCCCAGCTTCTGAGAGGCACCGGACATCACCACTACGAGCCCCAGTGCCAAGGGCACCTGCCTGGCAGGACGCTGAGAATGAAATGAGGTCACTCAATCCAACCCTCCTGGAAACCATGTGGTCCAGAGTAGGTGAGGACCACAGTGGCCAGGCTCGTCCACGATGACGATGACGATGGCGATGACGATGACGATGGCGAAGACGATGCTCCCCGTGCCCTGTGCTGGCATGGTCATGCCTGTCTGCGGCACCACGGGGGCAGCGTCCTCACTCTGATTCACCCCCGGTCCCCGGGGAGCTCTTGGGAAGGCCCTTGTCCCAGCAGCGGCAGAGCCCACGCCCAGTCCTGGCCACCGTCCACTCAGCGTCCCTTCTGCCCAGAGCCGATCTCTGTGGCGCTGGGAGATGCTTTCTGAGTGATGCGAGCATACTTCTGAGGTCAATGTCTAATCAGAAACGACTCCCAGACGGTGCCCTGGTTTGAAAAGAAAGCGAGGAGAAGCCGCGTGAGTCATCGTCCCAACCATTTGAATGAAACAAAGACACAACAAGGCCGAGGCCCCCTGTGCCAGAGCGGATGACCTCAGCCCTGCAGGGACGCAGCTGCAGGGAATTAGGGGGATCTCCACTTCCCCCAGAGGGCGAAGGCGCCCGGCCCAGCCACCCTGACTCATGGTGGGGACCTCAGAGACGCAGCGGGGGCCTGCCCCAGAGCACTGGGGGGGTGCCAGGGGACCAGAGGGCTGCAGACTTGGGGAGATGGCTCGGAGCCTGGAAATGACCCCAAAGCTGGATGGGGCCCCCATGATGATGGCCAGGGACCTGGAGGATACCCCCAGACCCAGAGTGCAAGTGTCCAGAGTGCCCACAGTCCTCCTCCCAATACGCCCAGGCCGTGGCCCCGCGCCCTGCCCTCTGGGAGGAGAAGGGCACTCGCAGTCACTGCCCAGCACCTGGGTCCCCTGAACACTGCTGTGTCGGCCCAGCTGCTGGACTGGAGGGCTCTCTGCCAGACAGACTGGCCCACAGCAGGAGGGGCAGGCCCAGCCAGGGGAGGCTGCGGACCCCCCGCCACACCCTGACCTCACCAGGATTGTCAGGGGCCTTGCCGGATCTGTAGGACGGTTCCCCCCCAACTGAACTGTTTCCAGAATTGTAGATGCACGCGGCAAAACTCCTTTTTTTTTTCTTTTATAATAAAGAGATGGTTTTCCTCTAGCAGAGCCTCCAGGCCCACCCCCCAGGGGTGTCAGCTCTGGGTTGTGGCTTCCAGGTTTCTCTGACGGTAAAGTTGTCTGGTTCTGCTTCTTGACCCAGCAGCTTCAGATGGTGCTCCCTGGGTCCTTTCATGGAAGATAAGGAAGTCAGTCAGTTACTCTGGCTTCTGTCCTTCCTTCTCCTGATCCAGGTGAGCTCTAGTTTTGATTTGGGAACGTGTGGGGAGCCTAGCTTCAGTGCCCACCTCTGTCACTTGACATAACTTTGGGCAGGCGTCTTAACCTCTCTGTGCTCCGGTTTCCTCATCAGTAAAAATGAAGATAAGGACAGGGGCTGCCTCTCCAGGTCACGAGGATGGGGAATTAATATGGTTCATGCTAGTTCAAGTTCAGCGCTTGGACCACAGCCAGCCCCT
>JAJEJO010001691.1:151925-177755 GCA_020662805.1 Glaucomys volans
CTGTCAATAGGTTGACTATTAAAAAACAAAAGCTGTTAGATGTCTGTACAGAATGACCAAAGCGTTCAAGGAGGAGCTACGTGTGGCTGGACTGGGGAGAAGGGAGCGAGATCCCGGTCACCAGCCTTCCACTCCAGGTGGAGAATCCTTCACACTTCCTACGACCATCACTCATCCCACCTGGGCAATTTCCAGCTATGCCACCCCTTCCTCAGGTGGATTTTGTGGGGAGAATGACAAACATCCTTGGGTCTTTTTTTCATACAGAATATAGTTTGTGAATTTTCAAATTCTTCAATGTCTAAGAGTATCATTTTTTACGTGATATGAAGAATGCTTGTTGAAAATATTTTACCCTCAGAGCACGGGAGAAGTATCTTCATCATCTTCTGGCATCTGTGTAGGTGATGCTCTGGTGTGAGCCTGATGTTGAATCTCTTGTGGTTGACCCCTTTTATAATTATGATTTACAAATACTGGTAGGGTCACCTCTTTATTTTTCCAATTGCTTTGCAATTGGCCTTGGGTGGAACTCTGAAATCTGAAGATTCTACTCACAATGTGTGGGGACACAGCCTCCTCATTTCTTTATCATTCCACTTCTTTTCGAATTCTCATTATACAGAATTGGACCTCCTATATTTATTCTCTCCGTCTCAACTTTTCTACTTTCTGGTTCTGTCCATTCACTTTACATTCTGGCAGATTCCTTCCATTCTTCCTTTCAAATGACTAATTTCATCATCATCCATTTTATTTTTCAGCCCATTCACTGAAATCTCTGATTATATCTGATTTCTCCTCATCAAGAGCCATTCTTTCTTTTCTGCCTGCTCCATTTTCACAACAGTTTGTTCTTGTTTCATGGGTACAATAGTCTTTCAAACACTCCTAAGGATGCAAACTGAAATGAATTATCTGCTTTTTCTAGAGTGAAGAATTCAGCTTACCCACTTGGATCTTTTCTTTCTCTGATATTTATTTTCTCCAAAATCTCATGATGCCTTGAATATATCATTTCATATTTATGATGAGGGAACAAGGTGACTGGTTCTGTAAGTGGCATGGGTTTCCTTGGAAACCTCATTTGGTCTCTTTCCCCAGTGTGACTCTCCCTAGAGTGGTAGGACAAACCATGAGTTCATGTGACAGGGACACCTACCACCAAGGTTCCCTATAGGATCCAAGAGTAGAGAGCATGCAGGCAGGCCAGGGAGACCCCACATTGCCAAAGCAAGGAGAATCAAATAAATGAAGGTTCATTTTTCTCAGGTAGAAGGAAGTCAATGGGTGTCTCAGTGATATCATTGAGGACCTAGATCCTCCTAGTGGCCCCTTCTTATGATTGAAATATGGAAGCAAAAGGGGGTAACACACATCAGGAAATCAAAAGCAACTCCAGAAATCCCCAGCAGATGTTTGCTCCTGTCTTGTAGTTTCAAGGGGGTCTGGGGGATGGAGTTTTTAACTGACCACTTTGGATCCTGAGCACACTGGGCGCTGGGTGAGCTGCCAGTGCTGGGCAGCGGGCAGTTTGGCACTCTCACCCCCAGGAGGAGCTACTCATTTGCACCTCCAGCCCTGAGTCCTCAATGGAGCCTCGACCTCCTCGTCTCTATCCATCTGTGGCAGGGATGGTACTCTGCCTCCTCATGTGGACTCTCTTTCTCTCTTTTAGTGATATAACTCCCGCTGCCAGTGGGCACCGGCCATCTGGGACAGCCACAGTCCCAGGCTCCCTTGCCTCGAGGTGTGTTCACGTGAACCAGTCCAGCCAGGGGCAGTGGCAGAAGCAAAGGACCTAACTTTCAGGTCATGTCCTACAGGGATGGGAGGGTGCTGGCCTGCCCTCATGGCCAGGCTGTGGGTGGGTGGAGACAGAGCAGAAGGAGTGGGGACCCCAGCTAAGGGACGTCCCCTTGTGTCCGTCTCTTGAAAGAGACGCAGCAGCCCAGCCTGGAGAGAGAGATTGGTTCAATCTCACTTTAGCCACCGTAAACTGGGCCTTCGTTGTATTGTCCTAAATGACGAAGGCCCCACACCCACCCTACAATGTCTTCTGAGCACCCCGTCCCCAGTAATGGAAGACAGAAGCGTGGCCCCCAAAGGTGTCCACAGCCAAACCCCGGGAATCTTGGATATTTTCCTTGTTTGGCAAGAGGGACTTTGTAACTTGATTGAGGATCTTGGGGTGGGGAGATGATCCCAGATTATCCAGGTGGGTCACAAGGTCCTTATCAGAGGGAGGCGGGAGGCCTGAGTCGGAGCAGGGAGGGTCTCAGCAATGGCAGCGGGGAGGGAGGGAGGGAGGGAGGGACAGAGGGCTGGTTGGCCTTGCTACTCGGCCGGCTTGGAAGATGGAAGCAGCGGCCATGAGCTAAGGAACCGCCCCTCTAGAAGCTGGAAGCGGCAGGACCGCAGAGCCTCCCCCTTAGGCCTCCGGAGGGAACAGCCCGCCACACAGGCTTGAGGCCTTGTGCCCTCCAGAACCATGCCATACGGATTGTGAGTTGTTTTAGGCCATCACTCACGTGGCAGTTTGTTATAGCAGCAGTTAGGAAACTGATACATCAAAGATGTCTCCCTAAGAAAATGGAAGTGGCCTTTTGCACAGCGTGTCCGCGTGGGGTGTTCCATTCGTGTCCTCTCATTCCGGTCACACACCATGCTGGGGACCTTCTCCCATGGCCCGTGTCACAGAGGAGGAAGCTGAGGCTCAGGTTGTGCGAGCTCCCACAGCATGGGCAGCGGAGCCGGGAGATGTCCCTGCCTGCTGCTCTTGGTCGGGGGGACAGCGTGCAGGGAGAGCCTGCCCTGCAGGCAACCTGGGAAGGGACGCCTCAGATTTTCCGACTCCTCAGGCTGTGAACCCCCGGCCCTCCCCCTGTGCTGGTTAAAAATAGGCTGCGCCGCAGCTCGGCCGCTCAGAGACCCCTCATTTGCGGCTGCCCAGGCCGCCGCAGGCTCCTCCTGGCCTGGGAGAACGGCTCTCCCGGGCCCACAGTCTGAGTCAGGGGCGCTGCGGGGGCCTGGGCCGCCCAGCTCAGGAGTCGCCGAGCTCAGGAGTGTTCTGGAGGGGCGGCGGGTCTGCAAGGCTCCTCTCCCCTCTCAGCACATCCTGCAACCTTGACCTCAAGGTGGTGGGGGTTCCCACCTTCCCCAGCCAGGGACCCCAGGTCGTTGGTGTGTGCCCTGCTGCTCCTCTGCCTGCAGGGACACCTCCCCTGACACCCAGCGCTGCTGCGGCTCAGCCACCCGGCCAGCGGCTGGGCCTGCCTCCTCCACCCAGCCCGGCCTCGCCCCTGCCTTGCGGGGGGGCCCTGCAGACATTGTGGCAGACCCCCGGGTTCCCGGGTCCCCAGGGTTCTTGCTGGTCCGCGGTGGAGAGTGCCTTGGTCTCCAGCCCTTGTAGGTGAGCTGCTGAAAGGACCCCCAGGGATCAGAGGCTCAGCCGGGGAGAGGGCTCAGCACGGCCTCCCTGGCAGCGGGAAACTGAGCTTTCTGTCATTATTATGGGACAGTCAGTTTCTGTGTCGCAGGTTCCACACCCAGGGGTCCAACTGGCCTCCAGTCAGAGCTGTTTGGGGAGCGTTGAGCCTCCACTGCACACGGCCCACACTTGCCTCCTCTCTCCCCAGACGGTGGTTAACACCTGGTGTGATGTACGTGTCGTGTGAACCTGCATCACATCAGGTGTTCAAAGTCCTGGGGGGTGATGAGCAGTGCACCGAGGGGGCGGAGGCCCTCTGCAAACTCCACACCCTTTACCTGTGGGTATCCGCGGGGTCCCTGGAGCAGTCCGATGCCACTGGGGACCACCATACACTGATCCCCCCAAACGAGGCCGCTTCCTTCTCACCCCACCCCAGGGCAACTTTCCAAATCCCAACAGGGGCCCAGCCCACAGGTGTGTTGTGGGGCACAGGGGTGTCCCTCCTGGCTTAGGGCTTGAGGGAGTCCCAGGTGCTACTCAGGAGCGTGGTACCCGCTGACCTGAGACCCCGAACAGCAGCCTCAGAGACAGGATGTCACAACTCTCTCCCCGCAGTCCCTGGGTGGGCAGGTGGCCTGCAGCTGAGGACGGCAGCCAGCTCCCTCTCTGCAGGGCCGCTCCTTTCTGGAGGGTGCCCAGCTAGGCGGTCCACAGCGGCTCTCCCCAGGTCCCTGGGCATGAATTCAGCCTGCGGGCAGTAGGGGGGTAGAGCACCCAACCTTTCAAGGACCAGACCTGGGGGTCCCCCCATTGGCCCATCGCTCAGGGCCCATTGGCCTGAGTTGCTCATTTGTCCTCCTGGGGCCAGGATGGCCACAGGCCAGGCTAAAATCCAAAGCACTGCTTTCAAAGAAGGAGCCAGCCCACGTGGGTCAGAGGACAGTCTCTGACACTGGGCCATTTTAACAATGGGTGGTGAGAGGCACGTTGAGGCTCTGGGCACGTTGGCAACAGGGCTGAGCATTCTGCACCAGGCCCCAGGGGTCTCCTCATCAGTACGGAGGGAGGTTCCATTACTGTCCCCAGCCGGATGAGGAGACCGGCTTAGCAGAGGCAGCATGGGCCACATCACAGGGGAAAGGCCTGCTGTCATCCCTGCCCTGCAGACTTCAGCATCTCCCGGAAGACTGAATGTGAGCTGCTCTGCTCCACCCTGACCCCTTGGCTCCTTCTCCAGACACATCCCAGGTGTAAAATAATGGCAACAAACAGTACTCACCAAGTGTCCCCTCAGTTCAGGCACTGACTGTGCCAAGTCAGTGAATCCGACCACACCGTCATACTATCCTGACAGGCTTCCATTCCCACCGAACAGGTGAAGAGATGGAAGCTCACAGGAACAAGTGGTCAGCATGCAGTGTCACAAAGTGCTCCAGACACCATGGAACCCACCAGAATTCTCTTCAAATGTCAACAGCCATCAGCAGATTTTGACTTGTAGATGCATCCATCCACCATCCATCCATCCTTCCATCATCCACTATCCATCCATCCACCATCCACCATCCATCCACCATCCATCCACCATCCATCATCCACTATCCATCTATTCATCCACCATCCATCCTTCCACCATCCACCATCCATCCATCCACCATCCATCCATCCATCCGCTCATTCATCCACCTATCCATCCACCATCCATCCATCCATCCACCATCCATCCATCTACCATCCATCCATCCTTCCTTCATCCACTATCCATCTATTCATCTACCATCCATCCATCTACCATCCATCCATCCACCATCCACCATCTACCCACCATCCATCCATCCACCATCCTCCATCCATCATCTGATATCCATCTATTCATACACCGTCCATCCATCACCACCCATGGTTCTCACTGGGCACACCCTGAGTGCAGGCAGGGAGCAAGGGAGGCATGCACATCTCTGAAGATTGTCCTGAAAAGAAGCACAGGGACAGCAATGCCCCACATGTGACTGTTCCAGGTTTTCTCAGAGAACAGGGAGGCAGAGCAGAAGCACTCGGGGTCAGGTAGGCCACAGAGCAAGATCCTGCAGGGCCCTGAGACTGTAGGGAAGCCCAAATATTTCTCTGAGCAGGTGAGGCACCATGGGTGGTTTTAACAGTTGCAGTTGTCCCTTTAACATGTCACTGGCCTCCAGGGGCCAGGAAGTACTCCTGCACTGCCTGGCATCCCCGTTCCTGCAGAGGAACGCGCCTGGGAGCCAGGCGGGCAGTTCCTCCAATGGTTACGGTCAGGCTCTGGGGGGGGCTCTGGCCAGGGGAGGACAGAGCTCCAGACCTCCCGTTCACTGTCACTGGCTGCCAGAGTGGCTGCCACTCTCCAGTGAACACATGGTCACAGGCATCTCACCCAGGGGGCAATCTGTGAGCACAGGGGTCCTCAGGGGCTGCACTTGCCACCACAAAGGGATTCAGAGGGGACCTGACCCTGGCCTGAGGAAGGACCAAGGCCCCCCTGCCTGCCAGGCCTCTCTGAGCTGGCACTGGGGCTGGTTCAGGGCCCAGGTGGGGCAGAGATAAGGTTCAGTGTCTCTCTTCATCAACGAAAGCCCTAGAGGGAGACCCAGGGTCATTGTCCCCTTCCTGATGGGAAAGCTCAGGCTTGATTGCTGGGATATCCTGCCCAGCACCACCTGAAAGTCAGTGACAAAGCCAGCCACCTTGCCGTGTGACCCAGGCTCTCTCCCAGGGAACATGCACAGCCCCTGTTATGGCCTGGAGCTGGAAGGTCCCCAGAAGTCCGTGTGCTAAGAGCACTGTCCCCAACGCAGCAAGACTCAGGGGTGGGCTTCTGGGCCATTGAGCTCAGCAGTGGGTGCATCAGTTCATTGAAGGCTGGATGGACTAGTGGGGGTGGGACTGGCTGGAGGGAGTGGTCACTGGGGAGTCACCCTGCCCGGGGAGTCCCCTTCCCCCAG
This sequence comes from Glaucomys volans, assembly GCA_020662805.1. Lineage (NCBI taxonomy): Eukaryota > Metazoa > Chordata > Mammalia > Rodentia > Sciuridae > Glaucomys > Glaucomys volans. The sequence continues at coordinate 158,334 of JAJEJO010001691.1, forward strand.
CACCCCACCTCACTTTGTTTCCGCCGCCCTGAGCTGACAGCTTCCCCCTGTGATGCCCTCGGGCCCAGCGCAGTGGCACCAGCTGAACCAGGATGGAGATCTCTGAAACCGTGAGCCAAAACTACCCTCCTCTAAGGGGTTCTCTTCAGGCATGTAGGTCGCAGTGTCGAGGGGCTGACCCAGAGCTGCGCCAGGGCCAGCAGCCACCAGGGGCCAGCCGTGAGATCATCTCAGCTCACCCTGGTGGCCCCCTGGGGTGGGCTCTCACCACCCCTATCCCACAGACAAGGAGACTAAAGTTCTGAGAGGTTTGAAGGGACGATGGATGGCCCCAGCACTTGCACCCTGGATGCGGGGGCCCTGGGGCTTGGCACCCCCACGTTCCCTCCTCTGCGCCCTGCACATCCTGCCCATGGGAAGAACGGAGCTGGATCCTGGGTTGGCAGAGGCTTCTCCAGAGTCGTGGTGGCTTCCTCACCTGCAGCTCCCCCAGGTGACGCCGTGGAGCCCAAAGCCTTGAACACCCAAGGGCAGGGCCCATAGCGTACGTTTTTGTGGCCCTGTTAATCAATTGTGCCGTCGATGAAGTTAAACGTGGACCGGATGCCCTCTGTGGGTCGGCCGCCCGCCAGCCCCGGGGTGTGGAGATGGACCCAGCGAACATCACTCCGGACCCCATGGTGGGGACAGTGGCCGAGAGATGACCTGGGTGCCTGGATCCTGGGGGCTGTGGGGGAAGCACCAGGAGAGTCGGCAGGATTCCCACCTGGAGGCCCCGCCCAGGAGGTGACATCCAAACACAAGAGGACACAGCCTGAGCTCAGCTATTTCTACATCTCCAGTGCCGGGCAGGGTGTCCCTAGAGGGTCTCCCTCCACGTCACCACCTTCAGTGTGCTCCCAGACCGGTGGCCAGTGGGTGCGTAGGTTGGCATGGGTAACCTGCTACAACCCCACCTTTCAGAGAGGGGAAACTGAGGCTCAGGAAAGGAACTGGGTGTCACCCAGGGCCACCGGCAGAGCTGGCATCTAGCTCAGAGTCAAAAGAGGCCAGAGCCGGGCTCCCCGCAGCCCGTCCTTCCTTGCTGAGAGCTGATGCCCAGCCTGGAGGTCTGGGAACAGCCGGGTCAGGAAGTTCCTCAAGTCCCACCCTCCCCGCCTGGAACTCTAGAAGGTGACAGTCTCTCGCTGGCTGCTCAGGGCCTGTGACAAGCTGTTCCTGCCACCTGAGGTTCCCCCTCTCAGTTCCTTCCTTCCTGGTCCCCAAGGGCCGCAGGCACTAGGCTGCCTTCCAGGGCACATTCCTTCTGTCGGGTCCTCCGGGCGGAGATGCTAGAAGGTGCTAGAGGGTCTTCTTGGGGCCACCCTCTCCCAGGTCCTGGAAAGGTGTGGGCTGCCCTTGGCCGCCCTGCCAGTTGCAGAAGCTGAGCACTGGGACGCTAGGGAGGCGTGAGGGGCCGTCTAGTGGCCAGGTGCCCCGGCTCATAAATACAGCTCCCGGAGATTAGCCAGGTCCTGCCCTCCCGCCTGTGGCCTCTCAGAGGGCCCCGGGAGGACTGTCACACCCCTGGCCCTTTCTAAACTGAACTTACAGAATAAATAAGAGAGGGAAAGGGCTTGATTGTATTTAAGAGCAGAAAAATGAGCTGTCTCCGCGCCTGCTGCCTCCAGAGGGACCCCGGGGAGCCGGCTGGGCAGCGCTGCCCCTCCGAGCTGCACCTTCAAGGTGCAGCTCCAGCCAAAGCCAATATTGTGACAAGGTCTGAGTGACGGCTGGGGCCTCTGCGGCTCACAAATGACAGCTCCTTCCGCCTGGCAAACCTGGTGGGGAGGCTGCCCTGGCCAGCTCCTCTGGTCCTTCGCCACCACGGTGCACAGGACGCAGGGGACTTGCAGGCCACGGCAGGAAGATGAGGCTGCCGTCACCGACCCGCCACGAAGTCACGCTCCTGTCTTCCCTACCCCTCTCGTCCCTGATCAGGTGGTTTCGTTTCTTTTCTTTCTTTCTTTCTTTCTTTCTTTCTTTCTTTCTTTCTTTCTTTCTTTCTTTCTTTCTCTCTCTCTCTCTCTCTTTCTTTCTTTCTTCTCTCTCTCTTTCTTTCTTTCTTTCTTCTCTCTCTCGCTCACTTTCTATGTCCTCTTAAGTTGTTATTAAAGATCTCAAAATCATCTACATTTTTTACTGCTCATTTTTACATTGTGACACTCCAATTTTCGATACAACCGGAAATGCGTTTAACCCACAAGCTGAATCAGCGAGATGTCACGCTGGGACGTGGGTGGCCTGCCTGCAGGTGGGTGCTCCTCTCACCTGGACGGCAGCATCAGGCTCGCCCAGCTGCTCCTGTGTCACTTGCTGATGTGCGGGTTCTGCCGATGTCACCCAGGGTGCATGGAGGAGCCGAGAGGACAGAGAGGGAGAGGAGCCGGCTGCCTACACCCATGCTGCCCGCGGGGTCCTGGGCTCCGTGCGCGCCTGTGCCCGGCTCCAGGCCAGTTCGGGGGCCCGCATTTCCTGACGCTGGTTCTGGCCGAGGGCTGCAGCTCCCAGCCTCCGATTTCATTTACCAGACCCGAGTTCAAAGAATCATGGAAACCTCGAGGCAGTGAAGTGGGGCGTCGCCCCAAGGCAGCCCCCTGAGCACATTGGGAGGCACCGGATGTATCCCACGAGCCATCCTGGCAGCCTGTCCTTTGTTCTTATTGAAATCAAATGTATCAACCAGGAACTGCTGCAGGGCCAAGCCGGGAGGGGCCTGCGACAACCACCCTTAACAGCAACTGCGCCTCTTTCCGGATGGTTCTCCAGGACGGTGCCCTGATCGCTTCTTAAAGCCTTGCTGAGCCCTCCGGGGGCGCCCGTTACACCGAGGATGCAGGACCTGCCGCCTCCCAGGCCAGAGGCCCTGCCTGGCCTCCCTCTCCTGCCTTCTCTGCCCGGCTTTCCTCCTGGACCACGTGTCCTGCCTGTGCCCTGCATCGGGGCCCCCATGCCGGCACCTCATCACAAGCTCCTCCTGCAACTCCCTGTCGGCCTCAGGGTCCCAGCTCAAGCACCTGCTCCAACACTGTTCTGAGGCCGTTCAGAGCCCCCCGTGTTGCTCTTGGAACGTTGGTCCCACACCTCCCACCAGGGCTGCGCCCGGGCCCGGGGCTGGGAGCGGCTCCCGCTGGCCGGAGCCCCCTTACCTGGCCTAAGGGAAGCTGCATTGGAACGCAGCCCCGCTCGTTTGCTCAGGTGTCCTCTGCGGCTGCGTCTCACCTGAGCGGTGGGACACTCTGCCCCACCCGCAGACTCCAAGGTCATCAGGTCCCTGACCTAAAACGACTGCTGAGCCCAGGCCTGGACCAGGCAGAGCTGCCCTGGACCTGGGGGGTTGCTTCTCCTGATCACATGCCCACAGCCCAAAACAGGGGTGCCGAGAGGAAGGGGTGCATCTGAGAATCCAGCCCCCGCAGAGTGCGCACCCAGCAGTCGGAGTGCTCCCCGGCGGCCCTGTGGCTCGTCAGAAGACCCGGGGGTCCAACGTGGAGCTGGCTCCCGGCTCTCGCCTTGCCCATCCTTGCCGCGGTCATTTATAGGCACCGTGTCTGGAACTGGCCCCTCTGCCGGCTGCACCCTTTTTCCTACCCGGATGGGGCTGCGATCAGGGGCTGAGCAGGTCTCCCCGCAGCCCTGGCCGCCTGCTGCCCAGCCGGGTGGTTCTCCAGGGCTGGCGGGAGCTGCCCGTTGCTGCCCTGTGGAGTCGGGCCACAGGGACCTGGTGGTAATGGAGGGACCCTGCTGGGAGCACTGCGACCCCCTGGCATTTGAAGACTGGCTTCAAGGCTGCACCGTCACAGCAAGAAGGCAGAGGCTCAGAGACTCATAGTCATCTTCCTGAGGCCACACAGTGGGTCACTGGCAGAGCACGGAATAGAGGTGACTCAGTCTCCAACACGGGCCCCCTGACAGCACAGAGCTGAGGAGAGGCCAGGCGAGGTGCTCGCAGGGGCTTGGGCAGGGCTGGACCCGGCTGCTCCTTGACCCGAGGCCAGCTGCCTAAACGCCCAGCGCCTGTTGAAACAGACACGTCCTCAAGGTCGCGTGCCAGCGTGGAGGTCAACTGTGCCTCAGGCCGCAAAGCCAGGCCCTGAGCGACCAGGGTTGCGAGGGCACGTCCTGACCTCATGACCTCCCATCCCTCCCCTCCTTCACCCCACTGCCCTGGCCCACCTGGGCTTTTATAAATGGCCTCCAGGTGTTTAGTTTTAAATTCTGGGAAGGGGGCGGGAGGCAGGGCCCTGAGGACCACAGAGGAGGAAGTGGGGTGAGGCCCGAGCCCAGAGGCTGGCATGGGAAGGCCAGGGAGGCGGTCAGTGGTGCTGGGGCCTCTCCCTCGCCCTCCTGGACGCCCCCACTCAGTCCTCCCCAGTTACAACCCGCCCCCAGCACCCTCCATCCTCCTTAGTGCAAATCAGCCCGTCTTCCCCCCCAGGACACCTGCCAGTGGACGTGGGCTCCACTCGAGACCCCGATGGTCCTGCCTTGTCCCTGACGACCCGGCAACACCTTGCTTTCCAAGGTCACCTCCGCAGGCTTCAGGGGTCGGGGGCCACTCTCCAACCCACTGTGCGGCTCATTGCAAAGCACTCGGTGGCCCTATTGTGCGTCCACCTCACAGGCCGCCTCCCGTCCACCTGCAGGTCGTACTGGCCCAGCTTCCCCTGCAGGTCTTTGTTCCGAGTTCCCTCTGCCCAGGTCACTCTTTCTGGAAGCATCCGGGCAGTCCTTCTCTTTCCTCCTCCAATCTCTTGGTGAAGCCGAAAACCAAGAAGAAATCTGAGCAGGGGCCGCCCTGTCCAGACCCCCAACAGGCTGAGGCACGACCCTGCCTGAGGCCTTCCCGGAGGGCCAGCCAAGGTCCCCGCCCCCTCCTGACGGGACCCCAACCGTGCCAGGCAGCCTGGCCTCTGGGCTCCCGGGGAGTGGTGCGTGCAGGACGGGGACCCTTCTGTCCTCTGTCTTCAGCCGGACCTGCGCTTCCCCTGGGAGGCAGAGCAGGACGTGAGTGTCACAACCTCAGTGAACATCCGTCTGGGGCGGAGCTGGGAGAGCACAGGAGGCTGAGCCAAATTGATCACCAAAAGCCAATAAGTCAGCTCTGTCCCCACATCAAGTCACAGAGACTCGGCCAATGAGTGATGGAAGAAGTTCCAGGGGACGCCTTGGTACCCAGCTCTGTTCTGAGTGACCAGAATTTGTCACTTCTGGGCTGATCATCACATTATATTTCTTTGGGGGGACAAAGACTTCTGAGTGACAGCCAGTGTCCAAAGGTCGCATTTTTCTGCATCCCTGGGTGTGTGATCACATGACCACTTCACTAGGGTTGGTCTATAGCAATAAAAGGAATTTTAATGGGGGGGTTATAAGAAAGGCTTTATAAAAAGGAGGCTGTGAGAGCCCTTCAGCCTCTTAGTTTCTTCTGGCTATCAGCCTAGAGTGTGGACGAGATGGCTGGAGCTGCTGCAGCCACCTTGAATCATGAGATGACCTTGAGAATGGAGGCCACATGCTGAGGATGGCAGAAAGACAGGCATCTAGGTCTCTGAGGATGTGAGTGAATAAGCTTTGATCTTATTTAAGCAATGACAGTTTTATTCTCTTATATTTAGTGAAACTTAATCCCAACACTGGTTATAAATGGAAATCTGGCGTGGGACTCCTCTGCGATTTTTAACAGACACGGCCTATAAAATCAAGATGTTCAGACTTTGCCAAAAGCCAAGCTCTGCGCTCACGGCCCAGCTTGGATGGGGGCAACTCGGGAAGCAGGTCTGGCATTGCTGTGGGGACGACACAGCTACTGAATCGTGAGTGACCAAGAAAACTGATTCCTGGCCGGGGCTGGGGGAGCCGGAAGTCCGTGGTGGGTGGGGGCTGTGTCGATGTGATGAGCGAGTTAGACGCGGGTCGGCGGCCACAGCTGGAGCTGGTCAGCAGGCTCGTGAGCATTCGTGCATTTTTTTCTGGTTTGATCAAAAGGAAGCATCATTGAAAACAGCTCCACTGCCAGCAGCCGCCCGCCAGGGCCTCGGGAGACACCCTTGGGTCACGTTAGGCGGCTGTAATTGGCTTTGAAGTTTGTTTACAAAACGTGCCGCTGAGCCTCGCAGGCGAGCCGAGCTTTGGCACTTGGAGAGCCTGCTGTTGCCCAGGTGGGCTCTCAGCCTTCACCACGGGACACCAGGAGCAGCCCTGGGGCCTGGTGCACACCTGTGCTCCCAACGGCTCAGGAGGCTGAGGCCAGAGGATTGCACGTTCAAGACCAGCCTCAGCAGCTTAGCAAGACCCAGCCTTAGAACAACACCATCAAAAACCACCACGCGACAGAGAAGCGCGGGCTTTGCTGAGTGAACCCGAGAAATGGAGACCCTGGGGTGCCCCGCTCTTCTGCTGAGGACAGAGCGAAGATGCCCTGAGATGCCATCCCTGGGCGGGTGGGTCAGGGGTTAGGGAGGCAGGCTCTGGAGTCGGAGGGCTGAATTCACATCCTGTGTGGCCACTCAGCATCCAGGCCACCTGGCCAAGTGACATCACTTCTGCCTCCGTGTCCTCACCTACAGATCAGCACATCAGTCACCAGCACGTGCCGACCAGGTGCTCAGCATGCCTGGCTCACGGGGACGGGCCCAGGCATGAGGCCCTGTCCTCACCACCACTGCCACTGTCCCTCGGTCTCTGTGTGAAGCTGGTCCCCAGCGAGGGTTGTTCCCACTGCATGATATTTGGTGTGTTTTTTAAAAGATATTTTTTATTTGTCCTCATCAGTCACACACTGCAGTAGAATGCGTTTATACATTTGGATCGATCATTCATAAATGGAGCGCAATCTCCCATTTTTCTGAACATGCGTGCTGCAGGATCACGTCCCTCCTGCAGTCACACATGCACGTGAGGTCACAATGCCTGTTTCACTCCACTATCATTCCTTCCCCCAGACCCCTTCCCCCCGCTTCACTCCCTGCTGCCTAATATAAAGAAGCTCTGTTCTTCCCCACGCGCCCCCCCTTATTGTGAATTAGCTCCCACACGTCAGAGGAAATATTCAGCCGTTGGGTTTGGGGCTTGGCTTATTTCGCTCAGCATGAGATTCTCCAACTCCACCCCTTTACCAGCAAAGGCCAGAATCTCATTCTTCTTTGAAGCTGAGTAATATTCCACCAACTGGTTTGTGTTCACGGCATTTATTCTATGAAACATTGATCAAGGAGAGTCTGGTGAGCCGTGTCCTCTTCCCGGTCCCACTCTAAAGCAGGCAGTACTGGGAGGACTTCGGAGGCGTCCCAGGAAATGGACTTGAATGTCGTGAACGACCGGAGGAGAGAGCACGGCACGTCCAGACCTCCTCCTAAGAAGCAGCAGGCTGGTGCTCAGGGACGTCCCCTAGAGCCTCTCCCGGTGACCACAGTGTCCTGCCACGTGCACCCAGGAGTCAGCACTGTGGAGATGGAGTGTGGAAATCACCACCCACGCCCCTCGTCATGGGGTCACCTGGTATTGCAGCCCACAGGCAGCCTGGGGGCCTCTCACTCCAGGTGTCCACCCCAGCCCTGCCAGGGACCTTGACCACCCTGCGCTCCTGACCAAGGTGAGGAGAGGCCAGGTGACCTGCCCATGAGCAATTCCCGGCTCCCGTCCCGTCCCTGAGCAGTCCTGTGGCTCTACTTGGGGACACCCAGGTCTGCTCATGTGTCTCCCGTCCCAAAGGGTCAGGCTAGCTCTCACCTGCAAGAGGGTCACATGGGGCCCCACCCAGAGGGGTCACAAGAGGCCCACGCCTCTTCTCAGCAGGGGTCACGTACCCTCCTCTGGGAAGCCTCCAGGGTAGGACTCCTGGGCTGGCAGGCCCTGCTGGGGCCGATGCACATGGGGTCGTGTGACTTGAGGGCTGGTGGGGCGAGGCCAGCCGCCGCGGGAGGCCCGACTGTCCTCCTGGTTCACCCTCACGGTATCTTCTCAGCCTGTCAGTCCCGAGCACACAGTAGGGCTCGCTGGGTTCCTTTAATTGTTTTTTTCCCTCAGTGGCTGAAGAATGGTGACATCGCCGCTCCGTCGTCCCGATTGCACATGACATTAGACGACAGAGGATCTAAAGCAGGGACGTCCTCACAGAGCATTTCAGGGTCGACACCTCATTGCTGTGCCCTGCGGCGGGTCCTGTCGGGGTTCAGGCCCTCGCTGCTTTGCCCCTCGAGCCTGGGACAGGTTACCTCAGCACCCGCCGAGCCCCTTCACCTGTAGGCAGGGCTGTGGGGACGTCCCCTGAGCACCGCCCACGTGCCAGGCCCCAGCTGAAGCCCTTGTGTGCACGATCTCATTTCACCCGTGGGGACCTGCAGAGGTGACGCTGCTGGGGCTGCTCCCATTTTAGACATAAGGACAGTGCGACACGGAGATGGAGTCACCCGGCCAAGTTGACAGAGGCCAGAATTCACATCCGGGCCACCTGCCTCCGCAGCTCTCTGCCCTCAGCGGGTTATTGTGAGGCTTAAACAAGACAGGGGGAACGTGGCTCTCAGCTAGCACATGGTAAAGGCTCAGGAAACGGAGCCATGTAAAATTTGATTTCAGCTGAATACGTCAGGAACCTCCTCGTGGAGAGGGCAGGTCAGTTCCGGCACTGCCGCCAAGGTACCGACATCCCCGGCTCGTGCTCCAGCATCCTCAGCACACAGCTTCCAAGCTGAATGGCAAATCATGGTAAACATGGTTGCCAGAGCTCCAGCCATCGGGTCAGCATTCCAGACAGGAAAAAGAAGGCAAAAGGAGGAAGGACCAAAATGACCCAACTATCAGTGAGTAAGTGGACTCTTCAAAAAGAGGCTTTTGCAAAGTCCCTTCAGGCCCCCTCAGCTTGCATCTCACTGGCTACCTCCAGCTGCCCTGAGGCTGGGGTTGGGGTCTTTTCAGTGGACACAACACCACAGCAAATAAAATCAGGGCTCCGTCGTGAAGAGGGGAGAGTGGAGATTGGGCTGGAGACCACGATTAGCCCCTGCTCATCAGTACCACCTGGAGGGCTGTGGAGTGGGGACCCTCACATGGTCCCAGGGGGCCACACGTCACTGAGTGATGTGGGACCCACCCTCTTGCCCATGGTCAAGGTGTCAGACCCCTGGGTGCCCCGTTTCCCTCTTAGGAGCTGGCGTAGGATTGTCATGGTCACTGTGGGATGGCCAAAGGGCTCTGTCACCGAGGACCCATCTAACCAGGTCACCGGGGCTGCCGTGCCTATAATGGGGTTGGGAGAGGAGAGGCCCCACATCCGGGCCTTGACCTTCTCAAAAATTGCTCCGTTGGCTTTTTAAAAACCAGCCTAGGAGATCCTGCTGGGCTGGCAGGGGCCCCAGGAATGTGGGCAGCCCTGGGACGGAGGGTGCCAGGAGGCCCCGCCGCAGCCTCGCCCACACACTCGCCCGGGAGGCCCCCTTCACAGGGGGCTGTGGTCCCCGCAGAACAGCACGTCCCGGCAGAGCGCGCCCTGCTGCCCACGGTGACTCGCGCATACTTGTGGGCAGCCGGCGAGGCCCCGGGCCTCCCCAGGCCCCTCTGCTCCTCCTCAGGACCTGGTGCCCACCCTGACTTCCAGCCTGCCGGGCCACTGGTGCTCTGTCCAGGGCCCTGGACATGGGCCCCAGCAGAGCTGACCCAGTCAGATCTGTCCCGCAGGGAGGGGTGGGATGAGGCCCCAGGGGAGACAGATGGAGCCCCAAGCCACCAAGTTCCAGCTGGTGGACTCAGACCTGGGGTGGAATCCTGGCTCCGCCACAGCTATGTGGCCTCAGGTATGCCACGTGGCCTCTGTGGGCCTCAGTTTCCCCACCTGGCTGACGGGCATGGTCAGCATGTCCACCTGTCTGGTGGGAGTGGAGGAGGCAAGGCCTGGAAGGGCCACACCTGGCATGAGCCCGTGAGCGCCATCTTATTGTGACCTTCGCACACCTGGGCAGAGCCTCTTGGCCTCTCTGGCCTCCTCTCTTACTGATGGTCGCCTTCACCTGCTCCAGGCACCGGGGCCTCTCTCCCCATCCTGACACACTCCAGCTCCAGCCCCAGGGCCTTGGCCCCTGCTCACCCTGCCTGGACGCCCGTCCTCCTGGTTCACGCTTGTCTCCTTCAGCTGGTCCAGCCCTGCCTTCTCAGTAAGGCTGCCGGGCCCCTGCTCACAGCCACAGCCTGGGACACGGGCCTTCTCCACCTGTCCTCCCTCAGGGTGTCCACCTGTCTGCTGGCCACATACAAACTACTCCAAAAACATAGTGACCTACGCTTCCTGGGCCTGGGGATTTGGGAGCACCCGAGCTGGGGGGCCTTGGCCTGGGAGGTGAGCCGTCAGGAGGCCTCACCTGGCTGGGGTCTATGTCAGAGCCGGCCCCCTCAGGGCTCCTGGTCCCTGGCTTGGCCACGGACTGCCAAGACTGGCTTCCTTCAGTGAGTGACCAGGACATGGGAAGCTGCCCTAGGGTGTGGCTTTGCCACCCGCTGTTTATTTACTTTGGTGACACACGTTGCCCCTGCCCAGAGTGAATGCAGACACAGGGTCGCTGGGGCCTCTGGGGAGTCAGCTCCCATGGGCTCCCGGAGCCCGAGTCCCTCCAGAGCAGGGCCTGCGTGCTTTGCTTACCACTGAGAGCTCAGCTTCTAGAAGAGGGCGACTCCTCGGGCATCCTGTGGGACAGCTGGCGGGGGGCCTCCACCACCGAGGCACATTCTCAGGCCTTTTCATTTTTTACTTTGAGATGAGGTCTCCCTAAGTTACCCAGGCTGACCTTGAACTTGTGAGCCTCCTGCCTCAGCCTCCTGAGCACTTGGGATTCTAGGCATGAGCCACCATGTCCGGCCATGCTGGCCATTTGCTCAGAACCCCTGACCTCGAAATTTAGTGGGACAGCCTAGGGGCTACCGTGCTGCATGTTATGCTTCACTGAGCTCCGACTGCACCAGCCCCTGTGCTGGCCTGACCTACAGTGTCCACGTGCAGGGGACAATGGACACCACAGGTGACACTGTGCCATCTGGGGAGATGCACGCTCGCCGAGGCACAGGGCTGGCCGCTGGGTCTGGGTTTCTGACCCGGAGCCCCCCGCGCCGTGCGTCTCCTGGCCGCCTCCACGTGTGTGTCTGACTGGAGGGTGGGAGCCCAGCTGACGCACTTGCGGCCCTTACCTTTCAGAGTGACAGCTGTGGCAGAGCTGGATCACGGTGACTCAGCTCTCCCGGGCATCCCAGAATTCCCTCCGTGCGCAGCTTCCGGTTAGCACAGGCCCTGGGCGACCCTGGGGTGGTGTCGGGAAGGAGGAGGTGAAGCAGACATGCTGTCTCATGTGCTGGAAGGAGGGGGCAGGACGTGGTGCCCTCTGGTGGGCACCCTCCTCCTCCCCTGGTGGCACCGAAGCAGCCAAGCCTGGGGTTCCAGCTCTGCAGAGCCTCCTCGAGCTTCTCTGCACCCCAGGCAGATGCCTGGCTAGTTGGGTGATGGAGGCCAGCATCTCCTGCAGTCCCAGTGGGTCAGCAAGATGGACGCACCGAGGTGGTGGGAGGCGGAAGAGGAACCTGCGGCGTGTCCTTGGGCTGCAGGCTGTCCTCACCCTCTCCCACTTCTTGACCATCCTCCGCTCCCAGTGGCCGCCCTGCTGAGTTGAGGATCCGGGTTCCAAGAAAGAGACCCAGCTAGACTGGGGGAGCAGCCCCCCGGGCAGGTCAAGTCCCTGCGATAAACCCCCTGGTTGACCAGCTCCTGATACAACTGCTGGAGCAGGATTCTTACTCAATGGACTTTAAACAGAATAAGTCAAGCCAATTTCCATTGCTCCATTGTTTTCAAATATCTGAATCAGCCAGATGTGGTGGTGCATGCCAGGGACTTGGGAGGCTGAGGCAGGAGGATGGCAAGTTCAAGGCCAGCCTGGGTCACTTAGCGAGACCCTGACTTGAAATAAAAAATAAACGGGGCTGGGGATGCAGCTCAGTGGGGGACCACCTGTGGGCTCGACCCCCAGTGCTGCAAAACAGAGCAACAACCAAACAACAACAAGAACCCCCCAAAGAACAGAGAGCCTCCAGGCTGAGCCGCAGACAGCCGGGCTGGGAGGGAGCCCCTGCCGGCTACCCAGACTCCCTTGGTGGCTTTCCCCAGACCTGCCCTGAGGCCCTAGACTTGGCAGTGGCTTCGTGGCCAGGAGCGTCTGGGAGCTGGCCACGGGAGCAGGCCGACCGCCGGTGGAAACCCTGATGGCACTCCGGGCTGGGGTGGGCGCCCGCACACAGGAAGTGCCGTGTCCCCTGCACAATCCCACGGCGGTGATTTGATAGTCATCAACTTTCCAGACTCTGGGAGCAGGAGACGACGGCTTTGCTCTTTAACCACAATAGTACATTCCAGAGCCCGTGCGTGTGGGTGCGCAGACGCTGAGATGACGGAATGGGCACGACTCCCCGAGAGGACAGGCCAGCGCCCAGGCTGGGCTTCCACTGGCCCCGCGGAGCCCAGCAAGGAGGGAGTTCCTCTCCGTTTACGCAATGGAAACGCAGCGACCTGTCCAGGGCCTTCTTTAGCCAAAGAAGGAAGAACGGTCCACAGAGCCATTCGTGGTCTCCTCCTTATGGTGGAGGGACGGCCCCAGGGCCACCCCACACTGTGAACTGTGCCGGCTGTTTTCATATATAAAGTTTTATTGAAACGCGGCCCCGCCCACTCCCCTGCTCACTGTCCACGCTGAGCTTACTGATTGGCTGGGACAGAGACCATGTGACTTCACTACAGGTGTGACGACTGGTTTAAATCCCCGTGGGCCGGGGCAGCTCAGCAGTAGGGGCTCCCCAGCCTGCATCAGGCCCCAGGTTCAATCCCCAGCCGCACAAAAACAAGAAAGAAAAAACAAATGATCTTTATGATCATGGATGGCCAGATTCCTCCCTGCGCCTCCTGCTCTGGTGAGGAGCCCGCCCCTGAGCCGCAGGCCAGCCGCCTCCTGCCCGCACCTCCCAGGAGCCTCTATCAGCCTGGCCGAAGTGTGGGCCCAGGGGCTATTCAGGCACCAGCACCCGCCAGCCAGTGGCTCTCGCTGCCACCAGGGGTTGCCTCTGAGCGTGGTTGTCCTACTGGCTCCAGATGGGCGGGCGGGGGCTTCCTGCGCTGGATTGCAGGGGAAGGGGCTCTGGCCCCCCACTTGCTGTGCCAGAGCAGCCATTGGCAGAGCTCCTGGGACCCTCGGGCTTTGGTCAGGTGCTCTCGCCCTCCTGATATCCCCTGGGGGTCTCCTGTGCTTGGCCAGTGGGTGTCAGGTGGGAGCAGTAGTGTCCACCCTGAAGGGGCTTCCCTGCCTCCAGCTGCAAGGAGCCGGCAGAGGCAGACCTGGCTCCACTAGCTCAGCGTCCGGTCCCCCAGCCCAGCCCAGCCACGAGGTCCTTCTGGGCGAGGTCAACTTGGTCAGCTGGACTATGTCTTCACTCCCACCCTGATACAATGGTGTCCCCCTGCTGCCTGTGTGACCAGTTCCTTCCTGGACAGAGGGCAGGGCACCCCAGGACAGGGTGGGTGGCCCTCAAAGATGATGACCGGTGGACACCGCTGCCCCTGCTACTTCTGAGACGCCCCACGTCTCTGCCGTCCTGGGGCGACCCCTGCCCTCGAGTCACTTCCACCAACCTCTTGAGAACACTGCCATGCTGGGGTGTGATCCTGGCCTGTCCCCCACTCACCTGGAGGCTTGGGCCCTGCTGCAGGTGAGGGAGCTGGCCCTGGGCAGGGCTGGGGCAGTGCTGGGGCCTCCCCAGTAGTCAGGTACCCCCAGGAGGGAGCGGGTGACTGTAGAGCAAGTCCGCCCCTCCTGGGGACTTGGCTGTGCTCACCCACTTGCCCCTCCACCGGTGGCCTCCCCAGAAGCCACGCAGGTGTCAGTTCTGTGCTCACGGACACTCTGGCCTTTGTAGCTGTGAGTCAAAGGAAGCCTCTTTTCTTTATGAATTACCTGACATCGGGCGTCCTGTTACGGCAACCCCACATGGACAGAGATGGGAGATGGTTAGACAGAAGCGTGGGACACAGCCCTGGCCAGCACCCTGACTCCCACTTCGTGAGAGATGCTGGAACAGGGAACCCGATTCCACACGCCTGGACCCGACCCACAGACACGTGAGCCCGTCGTACCTGGTGCTGCTGTGAGCCGCAGGGGTCATGGCCATCTGCTGGGCAGCAGCGGCGCACGCCCGTGACAGCCACGCTGCACCAAGCAGGAAGAGTGGTCGGGTTTTACGGCCATGTTGACCTTTTGAAAGCTACACTTTGTAGCAGATGGTGTGTGTAAATAAAAATAAGTCTCAGAAAGTAAATAAATAAATAAGATGGCCTAACAGGAGATGATTTGGGATGTCTTACTGTGAAGGTCCAGGAGAAGAGCAAACGCATCATCGTCCAGGCGGGACACGGCTGGATTTCCATCTGAGGTGAGAGGCACGCACAGCCTTCTGAAGCTGCAGGGGCACCAGCCACCTCAGCCCCACTCCCAACTCCACTAATCAGCAGCTTCACCCAGGCCAGTCAGCAACTCAGTAATTCCATCCTGTCCGACCCAGATACATGGTCACTAAGCTGCTTGGAAAGGGAAATCCAAGGAGCGACTTCGATGAACGAATTCAACCGTGAAGAGTTGAGTGGCCGTGAACACCAGTGCCACCAGGGCAATGGGTGCCCGAGGAGCCGGCCCCGAGGACCCCCTCCCAGTGCAGCTCCCTTCTGTGACAGCCACTTGAGATATGCCACCTCCCACGTGGGAGCAGAGGCATCCAGCAGTCAGGGCCCTGAGCAGGTCAGGAGCCCATGGGGCAGGGCAGGGTGGGTCCCGCACCCAGAGCCTGGCCTTCCAGCAGGCCCCCACTGCCCACCACGAGGAGTGGCTGCCCACGTCCCCTCGGTGTCCGGCCTGGCTCTGTTCACCCCAGTTCTCCCTCCGAGGTGGCCTGGGGGCGGCATCCTGCTTCCTGCACACATTCATACGCACTCACACACACTCACACACACTCACATGCACTCACTTCCCCCCACACTCACATGCACTCGCACGCACTCACCCATGCACTCACACACGCTCACATGCACTCACACACACACACACTTGCTCGCACTCACACACCCACACACTCACACACACTCGCATGCACTCACACACCCACACACTCACACACCCACACACTCACACACACTCGCATGCACTCACCCACACACTCACACACACACCCACACACTCACACACACTCGCATGCACTCACACACCCACACACTCACACACACTCGCATGCACTCACATGCACTCACCCACACACTCACTCACACACCCACACACTCACACACACACACACGCACTCACACACCCACACACTCACACGCACCCACACACTCACACACACTCGCATGCACTCACACACCCACACACTCACACACACTCGCATGCACTCACACACCCACACACTCACACACACCCACACACCCACACACTCACACCCACTCACACGCACTCACACTCACATGCACTCACCCACACTCTCACATACACTCATACACACACACACATTCACCCACACATACATGCCGTGTGCACACTGTTCGTACACGCCCACACCCGCAGGCACTCAGAGGTATGACCCTGGCCTGGTCGTCCTCACACTCTCCATGGCTCTGGCCCGTGGTTGGTTCCCTGGCCGTGTCCTGGGCAGTCCCAGCCGACCCTGGGCTGCTGGGGAGAGGGCTGTCCTCCTCCCAGGGCTGGTGGCCAGAGTGAAAGCAGAGGCTGGGAGTGGCCCAGGGTGAAGCACGTGCCAAATATGCGAGGCCCTGGATCCAATTGCAGCATTGCCAGACAAACGGACAGGCAAAAACACAGGCAGGAAGACAGCAGTGGCCTGGGGACGCCCTTCAGCACACAGCCAGTCCAGCACCGGAGCCATCTGAGCGCGGATTCGCCCTGGGCACGTGCACCCCACATCTGAGGCCTGCCCAGGAGCGCCCGGACCCCAGGACCCTGCAGGACCCGCCGGCCGCCTGCTGTGGGGGAAGCAGCCCAGGGTGGGAGGGCCGAGTGGCCTTCTGAGGACCGCAAGGTGGACAGGTGGCCAGACAGGCCTCCCTCCGTGGGGAGCCCCGCCCAGCCTGGGCAGAGAGCTCCCGAGTGCACACGCCGGGGTCTGGGGAGGTGCTGGGGTGCCTGGGGCAGAAGCTTGGGGTGGGCGGGGGACAGGCTGCTGGGACCCTGGAACCTGCGTCCTCCCTGAGGTGGGCAGCTGTGTTGCGGACTGACAGCTCCTAGTGTGGGGTCCCCGCCGCCCCACTTGCCTGGAAGCCTGGGTCCCTCCAGCCCAGGAGGCTCCTGGGTCCCTCCACCCACCAGCTCCAGAGAGCAGGCGAGGAGGGACAGGGCTGTGGAAAAGTGACTCACGGCTGGCCTGGCAGGGGACGATGCCATTGCTGTGTCTGCTTCTGTGAGAGCGTGGAAACCACATGCCACCCTGCGCCCCAGAGGGTCTCGTCCACGCCGAGGGCAGTGCCCAGGCCGGGTCATCTCAATTAAGGGCTCCTTCACACACGTGCCCGTTGGTCTGTGTGTGTGTGTGCATGTGTGTGCATGTGTGTGTGTGTGTTTCAAAGATGAAGCATGAGGCCCTGATAAATGGGAAACCCCTGTGGCCCTGGGCTGCACCACGGGGGTCTCACTCCCGTCCCCTCCTGGCGGGCCACCTCCCAGGTCTGTGCTCTGCGGACCTCCCACACCAGCAACGTTGCTTTCGCATCTTTCGGTTTGCAAGGCAAATACCAGTAACCGCGTCCCCAGCCCAGGAAATCTGAGTTCATCAGGACACTGAAGACCAAGGGAGACGCCCCGGGCCCCAGGCTGGTCAGACGGCCCCGAGAGGAGCGCCACCGGTGACGTCACTCGGCAGGTGTCCCGGGTGGAGCGCGGTCCTGAGGAAGCCAGAGCCGGGAGCGTGGGGGAGGTTCCCCGGCTGCCCACGCGGCCTGGAGCCTCTACCCTGGCACCTGGTGCAGATGGCGCCCAGGGCTGGAGAGGACTCGCCGTCCATTGGCTCCCCTGGGGGTCAGTGTCCAGCCCACAGATCTGGAGAGGCTGCAAAGACTTATCAACTGATGAAACACTGCCCTCCGAAGGTCGGGTGGGATCTTTCCCAGCACCTTCGAAGAAGTGCCTGAAAGGTTTCCGGACACCCGCGAGCAGAAGGTAGTTCAGCTCCGCTGTGCACGCGCACGCCCACACAGAGCCAGTCCGCCAAGGCCTCGTGAAGGTGCTGCTCCCAGCACAGCACCGAAGCCAATTGCAGGGCTAAGACCTGGGAACCTAGAAGTCTGGCTTTGGGTGGTGCCATGTCCTAGGCCGCACAGTGAAAGGCTTTTCAAAACTCTGGGTCTGCTTCCATTGGTCTTCAACCTGCCTCCTCTGCAGCCTGTCTGCTCTTTCTCACTAAAGTGTTACTGACTGCAACGGGTTTGCCATTCCTGCCTGCCTTGCCCTTGGTCTCCTTTCCTGTGACACCACCCTGATTCCCCCTGGGGATCACCCTCCCCCTGCTCAGATCATGTGGCCCATATGGTGCTGGCTCCGACTGCTGGCTCCCAGAGGGGCACGTGACCCAGGATCACATTGTCCCAACAACAGGGCAGGAAGGTCACTGGAGCAAATCAGAGTCAAGAAAACCGTCAGGAGAAAGGGCCTTCTTCTCTCCTGGATTCGACACACTCTGTGTCCCCTCTCCCTCCTCCACCACTCCTCCACTCTGTGGCCAGCAGCCCTTGAATGAGTGCAGGTCCTTCCACTCCTCCCCTCCCCCTGCCTGGGGCTGAGGAGAGGCTCAGACTCCCCCGTGCCTCTCACCCCACCCGCCCCTCGGCCACGCCCGGCCGGGTCCCACCGCAGGGCCTTTGCCTGAGCTGCGTCCTGCCTGGAAGGTCCTCTCCCTGCGTTCTTTGCCTGTAGTGCCCGGTCATCTTTGAAAGTTCCGCTTAAGCGTTACCTCCCCTGAGGGCTGCTCCTTTGCTGTGGCTGGTAACACGTCACCCCAAATGCCAGCAGCATGAAGCCACCGTG
Source organism: Glaucomys volans (assembly GCA_020662805.1). Lineage (NCBI taxonomy): Eukaryota > Metazoa > Chordata > Mammalia > Rodentia > Sciuridae > Glaucomys > Glaucomys volans. The sequence goes on from JAJEJO010001691.1 coordinate 176,471, forward strand.
ATGTTGCTCCCTGATTCCGGGAGCGGGAGTTAGGCCGGGTCACGGTGGGTACAGCTCGTCCCTGCTCCACACGTCTGGCGCCTCCGCAGGACTGAGGGCTGGACTGGAGCCCTCGAAGGCCCCGCTCGCAGGTCTGGCAGGGGACATCAGCTCTCTGCAGCCTGCTGTCCTCCCCGCAGGGGCAGCAGGGGGGCTGGGCTGGCAGGTGGAGGTCCCAGGAGCGACGGCAAGCTAGGCGGAAGCTGTGTGTCCACCTTGAGGTCACTCAGCTCCACGTTTGCTACGCCTGGGTCCTTGGGAGTGAGCCACCTGGACTGGATGGTGTTCAGGGAGGGAAGAGTTTGCTCTCCGTGGGGTGCTGACCGGTCCCCTTGCCAGAGCATGGAAATGGATGAAGCCCAGGAGGCTGGGCTTGGGAGAAACCCCCCGAAGATAACTGGGGCCTGCGTGGCTCTGGGGCTGCTCTCGCTCGATCTTCCCGCCCCGTGGCCCTCTGCGGTGGCACATCCACCTGAGAGTCCAGTTACACTGCCTGCTGGACGGGAGCCCATGTCCAGGCCCCTGCCCCGCGATCCCCTGCTCGCTGCCCACACCTGCTTGGCTGCTCTTGGGAAGGTGCTCAGGACCCTCCCTAGAGGAAGGACCAGGGTGGTTTCGTCCTCACAGGGGAGGCTCCCGCCCTGGAGCTGCGAGTTGGCCACTCCCAGCCTGGCCCTCCCCTCCTCTCACGGGAATGGAGCCCCCTCCCTGACCTGGGCACATGGAGCCCAGCGAAAGGCTGCACTGCCCAGCCAGCAGGGACACAGGGCTCTGTCCCCAGGCCCCCGGGAGCTGGATTCTGCCAACAACCTGAGAAGCAAGCTTGGAGATGGACTCCTCCCCAGCTTCCAGACAAGGGTCAGCCGGCTGATGTGTCCACACAGCCCCGGGAGACCTGACCAGGAAGTGGCCAGCCCACCTGTGGTCCTGGCCAGCAGATCCTGAGGTCAGTGGGGTTGTCAAGCTGCTGAGTGACGTGGTCATGGCACCAATAAGCAGTGATGGAAACCAGACCCAGCCAGCGACCCTGCCTGGGTCCATTCACCATGAACCACGTGCAGCCGGGCCCAGGAGGCGGCCACGCCCGGGAGCTCAGTCCATGTTCATGAAGTTGGCAGTGAGTGAGGGAGGAGTGGGGCTCCTCTGTGCCCACGTCGGCCCTGCAAGGACCCAGACTGCGCCAATGCCGGCGCCTTACCGCCCTCCAGGCCCCCGGCAACGGCAGGCCCCCAGCAACAGTGGCAGG
>JAJEJO010001691.1:183457-219884 GCA_020662805.1 Glaucomys volans
GAGAGAGAGTTAACAGGAGACTCATTCCCAAGAGCGAGGCAGAGCCCTGTCACGACCCCCTCAAAAAGTGAGGAGTCTGAAGTTCAGAGTTTCACCCAATGTCACAGCCAGAGGTGACAGAAGTAGAAGCCAAACCCGCAGCCCAGACCTCTCATTCCATTGCCACCCAAGCAGCTGGACATTCAAAATAACTTCTTCTGTCCTCAGGAACAGGTGCACCCTTCTGAGAGTGGGGTCTTGGGGATTAGGCCCCAACCCAGCTCCGAAGCCGGACGCACAGACGTGCCCTGGGCGCGAGCAGAGGGTCCCTGGGCTCTTCCTCCTCCGTCCAGGCCTGCCTGGAGCTCGGGGCTATCACCAGAGGAGCTGCTGCCCTGGGGTGGGGTGGCCGGGCCTCCCTGCTCGTCCTGGGAACTGGAGAGGTTGGGGATGCTTTGTGTCTTTTCCAAGCCAGCCCCAGGGACGACCCCTCGGCTGCTCGGTGCCTTTTATGTGTGGGGAGGGGTGGGAGGGCCAGTGCCCCGGCCACCCACTCGGAGTCCTCCAACTTGGACTGCTGGCATCACCATGAGTGGCCGTGCCGTGTAACCGTGGGACGGTGTTCAAACGCATGGCTTCTTTTTCCCTCCTTCCTTGCTGGGGAGACACCCCAGGGCCTCGCGGCCAAGCGCTCTCCCACCGAGCCACACACCCAGCCCGTCAAAGCATGACTTCACTAAGCACACTTGACATTCACCACGGTCCTTACGTCCCCTTTTGACTTTCTAAACAGGTTTGTTTCAGAGAGGTGGCCTTGTCCTTCCTCCCCCCTTGAAAGGCCCTGATTAGGTGTCAAAACCAAGATGTTTCCAGGCTAAACAAAAGCTGATTTATGCAAAATGTAAGATCATCACGAGTCAATTAGGGCTTTGGGACAAACATCCTCCAATCAGTTCCACCTCCCCCTCCGACATCTGGGCAGGAATGAGCCCCGCACAGACGTGGGGGCAGAGGCACTTCACCTTCAGCATGTCCCCGCGCTGGTGGCCACCTGGTGGCCGTGGCCCAGGATGGGTGCAGCGACGGGCGTGCCATTTCCCTTCCAACCTCACAGCTTTCCAGCCCTCGACACGGACCCCTGGAGTGTCCAGGTTAGGGAATCTTGGTTGAGGTTGTTTAAAAAGCAAATTAAAACGATGAAGAAAGGCGACCCACAGCTGTGCTGTCCCCACCCCAGGGTGACTTAGGGTGTGCTGACAGCCCATGAGCCCTGGCTGCAGTGCTCCTTCCGTGAGAGGCGGACCTGGATCCCTTCCTGTCCTGTCCCCATCATCAGGTGCACACGTGAGTGGGACCGGTCTGGCAGAGGTGTCCAGAGGACTGAGTATCCAAGGGTGGCCGGAAGGGTGGTCCAGGCATGTTTCACGCCCCTTATCAGGGCCAGCGTCTTGGGTTCCCTGTCCCTTCCAGGGCTGGTGGCCACAGACCTGCACCCAGGCCCTGGAAAATGCCGGGCTGCACACTGATCGCCACCAGGGGGCGCACTTGCCCTTCCCAGGGGCTCCAGGGACTGGCCGTCTCCTTCCAGGCCACCCTCCCTCTGGGGACAGCCTGTGGGGTGCCCCACTCCCGCAGCTCACTTCGGACAGAACTCTGACTGACCGTGAGCACCTTGGCCTGGGTTTGTCCCTCTCTGGCCCCAAGAGCTGGCCCTCCCCGCTTCCTGCTCCTGGAAGCCTGATCTGTCACAGTGTCATGTGCTCTGCCCGCGCTGAGGTGGAGGTACCTCCGGTGGAGCCCTGGCCCTTGCTGGAGGCCTGGTCCCCCAGCCCCTGTGGCTGGGATGCCCACATGACCCTGCTCTGGCCAGGGACACGAAAGCCAGCTTGCTGGGTCTCCTGGGAAAGGCTCTGCTCCTCCCTGCTCTGGGCAGGCCGCAGGCATCCCCACTGCCTCCACCACTGGAGGCTGTGGTGGGTCCTGAGACTGAGGGGACAAGCCACGGACAAGTCAGAAGCAGAGAGAGTCTGAGCTGCCACCCCACTTCCTGTCCCTCCTGGGAATGTTCTGGAGCCCACGGGCCTCTGACCCTCCGACGTCTCCCATCCAGCCTGCCACACCAGCCTTCTCTTCCGATACCCCACCATGCAGACCGTGGGCAGCCTGGCACAGGGCCCTTGCACTTGCCGTGCCCTCTGTCTGGAAAGTTCTTACCCAAATTTCCAATCGGTGCCCCTGTCACCACACTCGGCTCTGCTGGCACCTCCTCAGGAGCACCCCTTGGCTCCTCCCCCCTCCTGCTCCAGCACGTCACCTCCATTCCCTCTTCACAGCCTAGGCTAGCTGCAATCGCCGCCTTCTTCTTCTTCTTCTTCTTCTTTTCTTTAACGCGGCGCTGAGGATGGAACCCAGTGCCTCACCCGTGCTAGGCAAGCGCCGTGCCCCTGCGCCCAGCCCCAGCCTGCGATTGCCTTCTTCGTGCCCAGTCGAAACCTACATTTCTGGGAGCAGCCGTGCCCAGCACGGGCACACAGCGGCCGGCATCTGCTGACTGAGCGGATGTGCTTCCTGCAGGACCTCCTCCTCCTCCGGGCAGCTGCTTTGCAGTTATGAAGTTCTCCCTGTGGGGGGCGGGGTGCCTGGGACTGAACCCGGGGGTGTTTAACCACGGAGCCCCATCTCCAGCCCTTTTTAAATATTTTATTTAGAGACAGGGTCTCACTGAGTTGCTTAGGGCCTTGCTGTTGCTGGGGCTGGCTTTGAACTCAAGGTCCTCCTGCCTCGGCCTCCTGAGCCACTGGGATTACAGGCATGTGACCCTGAGCCTAGCTATGAAGTCTGGACCAAGGTCATGGGGCAGAAAAACCAACCAAACCATCACAAGGAGCAGGGCATCCCTCTGCTGCAGGCCCAGGTGCCCTCTGCTGCCACTCACCCTCAGCACGGTGTGTCCCCTACGGACACATACCAGTGTCCTTCTGGCAGCCATGCCCGCCTCCCTGGAGGAGCCCCTGGTTGAGTCGGGCAGGAGGCACCAGGCACCAGCGCCCGAGGGAGGAAGGCCGTGGCCCTGGGGCCTCCCCCAACCCACAGGCGCCCAGATCCCTCAGGCCGCTTCTGGAGACAGGCGAAAGGAGGACATTGCAGACTCGGGGTGGGTCATTCCTGCTCCACAGACGGTGAGGTCACACCTGCCTCCCGGACAGCCTGCGGTGGCCCCGTCGTGGATGCAGGCTCTGAGAAAGGGTCTCTCCGCAGAACGTGCCGGAACCCGGTCTGACTGTCACGGGAACCGCAAACGCTGTGCTTTATTTTGAAACAAGCAACACAAAATGAGGAGAGCAGTTTAAAAACATTTTAAAATTTTAAGTTATAATTAAAATCATGCACTAAATTCCTGAGTAAATACAAAATGTACGATTCAGTGTGGTTCGTTTTCCTTCAGAGCAATTTTCCCCACGAATTTTTGAAGCACAACACAAACACCCTTAGCTCATCCTTCTCAGTCATGTCACAGAGTGGGTCGCTGCAAGGCTGGATCAGTCCCAAGGACAACCTCATCTTTACCTCTCGTCTGAAGCGGTGAATCCTGCCCGTATCTTTGTTCTCTCCTTTGAGTTTTTTTTTTTTTTTGGAACCAGGGATTGAACTCAGGGACACTCGGCCACTGAGCCACATCCCCAGCCCTATTTTGTATTTTATTTAGAGACAGGATCTCACTGAGTTGCTTAGGGCCTCGCTAAGTTGCTGAGGCTGGCTTTGAACTCGCGATCCTCCTGACTCAGCCTCCCAAGTGCTGGGATTACAGGCGTGCGCCACCGCGCCTGGCTTCTCCTTTGAGTTTTAGTTGGACCCATTCCACCAGCTTGTGGAAAGCTTTAAATAGAAATTGAATTGTTTTTAAAGATCACGTTATTCAATTCTGCAAAGTGCCACATTTTGGGCAGTTTGTCCAATTTCATTTTGTAATGGATATGGAATTGTCTTGCATTTGCAACGCCCAACATTTAAGACCATCCTAGCAAATTTGAATAGTGACAGGAAGCTAGTATGAAATGGAAAGAATGTGTAATTGGGAACCCAGTTGTGCACGTTTGTGTGATGGTGACGTCTCTGGATTCTCAGCAATTACTTCAGTTGTGGGGGAAAGAGCTACAGTGGAGAGATCATAAGCAGAACATAGGAATGTGTGTCAGTCTGGTTTCCGTTGCTGTGATAAAATACCTGAGGCTGGGTGCTTTAAAAATAAAAGAAGCTTATTTAGTTCTCAGTTTTGGAGGCTTAAAGGGCAAGATTGCACAAGCCATTGGTTTGGCCTCTGGTGGGAACCCTGTGGTAGATGGCATCACGGAGCAAGTACACATGTCAGAAATCATGTGACAAGACAGAAAGACAGAGACAATTCAGGAGTCAGGCTCATGCTTCTATCACATCACTCATTCTCATGGGAACTGACGGCCCCGAGAGAACCGCCTTCATCCCTTCCAACAGAACAGCAGCACCCAATGTCCTAGCCACCACCCACCAGGACCCTCCTCCCAAAGGCCCCTCAGCACCACCACACAGGACCAAGCTCCCAACAAACCAGCCCCTGGGGGGAAACCACAGGGTGGATGAGGCCTGAACCTGGGGCCTGGGACTGGGCACACTGGATGACTCACCCCCAGCTTGTCTTCTGTCTGGACCGAGATTCTCTCTTATTCAAGCCCCAAGCCCAGCGGGATCCAGACTGAGGCCCAACCCAAACCCAGCCCCTGGCCTCTGGGACCACAGCTCACCACTGTGGCTGAGCCTGTGGAAAGGGCCACCAGACCCCCGGGCAACACTGGCTGAACGGAGCTTCCCTTCCACCCACCTGGTAAGACCCCCAGACAGGAAGGGGCTCATGTGCCCCCCGGGGCCAAGTGAGCTGCAGGTGATGTTTCTTCAGGTGATCGGAGGCTGGCGTGGGGCACGCTGCTCCCTTCAGAGGCGGAGGCCGAGCTGACCCTCTCCAGCCTCACGCTTTCTGCACTGACCCCTGCAGGGGCTGATGGGAGACCCCGCCCTTACCCAGACTGGAAGTGCTTATTCTCTGGGGTCCCTGTGGCCTGGCAAGCGTCCCCCGTGTCTGGTCCTCAGGACGTTTCCATTAGGGGCTTGAATGTGGGGATTGGGATGCGGGGCACCCCGGCCCCCACCCCACGTGGCCTCTGAGGGGAGGAAGGGGCCATGGTTCCAGGGGCTGAGGACACAGAAACAGAGACATCTCTGGGAAGGAAGAGGGACATGCTCACTCCAGGGACCAGCGAGGAGCAGAGCCATCCGGGCAGACCCTCGGCAGGGCCCGTGTGACGGTCGATGGCAGCAATAGCTCCCACCAGCTGACCAGTGCTGAGAAATAGCCCCGCGTGCTCGGATTGCGGTGTCAGCCCGACTGTTCGTCCCCTGCCATCACCTGGGCTCCAGGGAGGCTGCCCTGCTGCCAGAGGGCATCTCCATGTGGGGGACAGGAAAGTCACACTCCACGGACCCACAGGGTCCCAGAGGACCACACAGATGAGGGCTGGGGTGTCCGCTCACCAGAATGGCCGGCCCCGGGGCCCTTGGATCCCTTTACCAAGTGCAGGACGCGGCCACCCAGGTCAAGGGCAGAAGAGCTCACCTTGGAGGCCTTGGGCTCTCACTGTGGGCTCAGCGACTCGTTCTGCCATCGCATCCCAAGAGCACCCTAGACGGTGCCAGGGAGTGACCTGGCCGGGTTCCAATAAAACTCTATTTACAGAAACTGATAGTGGCCATCACTTCCAATTGCTGGCCCGGAATGTCCCTGGTCAGCAAGCAGCTCGGTTCCTCTTGAGCCGCCGCTAGCCTTCTGCGCAGCGCCCGCCCGAGTCTGTCCTGAGCCTGCCTGGGCCCCCCGAGGAGCTCACGACACCGGCAGGAGCCGCAGATCAACCCGCTCTTTGGTTTACCCTGGGCTTCCCCTTTCCAGAACGTAAGATCCTTGAGGAGGTGTCCCGGCTTATAGAAGTTTCTGTACGTAGTAGACCTACGATAAACATTTGTGGAATGAATATTTGTCAAAATATTCATTGAACAAATGGATCTTTTTTATTGAAGATTTTTTTGGAGCTGTAGATGGACAGCACGCCTTTATTTTATTTGTTTATTTTTATGTGGTGCTGAGGATCGAACCCAGGGCCTCGCACGTGCCAGGCAAGCGCTCCGCCACTGAGCCGCCGCCCCAGCCTGAACAAGCGAATCCCAGAACAACAACGCACACTGTCAATAACTCACCGCTTTGCACATTTGTATCCCAAACACGACGCACAGGCAGGTGTCGCTTAATTCTTCCAGTCATCCTCCAGCAGAAGCCTATTGTTTTGCTCCTTTTACAGATGAGGAAAGGGGCTCAGAGAGGTCACCTGCCCCAAACATGACGTTCGACATCACAGCAAAGGGCAGGAAGCCAGAGCTGGTTGTCACCTCAACCAGTAACGTTACCCAAGACAAGGTGACATGACAATGCAGAGCATGGGATGTGGCAAGAGGCAGGCCCGGAGCAGGGTGATTCCCAGGGTGACCTGCCAGGGCAGGTCAGTGACCTGTCACCAGAGCGTGCTGGGGATGGTCACACCAGGGACACACAGCCTCCCCGGTGTCTCCTGATCGCAAAGGCAGGTGAAGCCAGGTTACCCCAAAGCTTTCCGACCTGGGGATCCTAAGGGCGACTCTCTCCACCCTGGCTGGTGCCCGTCTAGCTGGAGGAGGGGAGGCTGGCTGTTCCCACGGGCACTCTGGTGCGTGTGGTTTCTGTGGGAGAGATCGCCAGAGGCAGTTTCCTCTTTCCTGGATCAATCCTGCCAGTTGTGACTCCAAAGAGCATCTAAGGAGCGAGGCCAGAGCCCTCAGAGCCGCATGGCTGCCTGCAGGGGCCGGCGTGGGTGCAGAGGACCTGGCTCCGCCGGACCCCACAGAAGGGAGAGCGTCTGTGTGCCACACCAAGCCCCCAGAAAGGGGGCTCAGACCACATAGGCCTCCTGCCCCCCAGTCTGGAGCTGGAAATCTACCACCAAGGGGTGGGCAGGGCTGTTTCTCTGAGACCTCCTCAGCTTGGCCAGCAGACCACCTGCCCGTCTTCATGTGTCCTTGCCCCCGTGTGGACCTGGGTCTTCATCTCATAAGCAGAGCCTGGTGCAGAGGCGCACGCCTGCAATTCCTGCAACTCTGGAGGATGAGGCAGGAGGATTGCCAAATTCAAGGCCAGCCTCAGCTGCTTAGGTGAGACCCAAAGCAACTTAGTGAGGCCCTGCCTCAAAATCAAGAAAAGGGGGAGGCGGGTGGGGATGTGGCTGAGTGCAAGTTAAGGACCCCTGAATTCAATCCCTGGTGCCCCTCCAAAAACCCCATTCACAGGACAGTAATCCTGGATTGGAGCCCACCCCAGTGACAGGCTTACGTACCCCGCAGGACCTCGCTCCGGGCACAGTCTGGGGCTGGGACCCCAACACAGGCACTGTGGGCGGGGCACACTTTCGAAGGCTCCTGGGTTCAGGTGAAATTGCCCCTAACCACCCCGCCAGCCTCGAGCGTGTGACATTGGGGACAGGACAGTGTGTTGGGCAAGACTGTCCAAAGCACTGGAGGACAGTCCCCACAGGCCTCCCCTGTACCACAGCCCGAGTCGGGATTCAGTCCAGCATGGTGCTCACGGGCTCTGTGGCCTTGGGAGGGCTCAGGGCTCCCACACCTACCACGGGTGCGAACAGCGACGGGTCCTTTGACAGGCTTGGCTTTGTTTGGGGTTTGTTTCCTACAGACGTGAGGGAGTGAGGGAAGGTGAGGCCAACAGAAGGCCGGGGCCAGAGGGGGCTCTGATCCCAACCCCAGGCTCCTCCGCACCAGGAACGCAGAGCCCGGGGGTGTGGCCAGGGTGGTCACCCACAAGACAACTGTAAGAAGAGTCCCCGAGAGTGGGACTGTCTGCTCGCTGGCGTTGTGGTGCTGGGACATGAACAAGGGCCTCTGTGTCCCCAGCACTTTAATTTTGAAACATGGTCTCACTAATTTGCCCAGGTTGGCCTCAAGCTTGTGATCCTCCTGCCTCAGCCTCCCAAGTAGCTAGGATTACAGGCATGTACCTCCTCACTCTGCCTGAGTGCAATAAAATAATAATATTATTATTAATAATAATAATAATACAGGTTTATGAATGAGAAGAAAAGAATTTGGGGGATGATATTTCGTTTACGCGGGAACTCGCAGTTAGTATTCCCTCTCGCTGGAAACAATTGCAATTCTTTGCTTTTCCCCAACAATTTAAAAGCTAAGTCATTCTTAGCTTTCATGGGGTAGGACACAAAGGGGACTGGTTTTGGTCATCTGCAGGCTGTAGCTGCAGATCCCGGGAGGGGACCAGCTAGGGAGCCCCATCCACCTCTCTAACCCACCCAGGGAGACTTCTGGAACATTCTCACTACCATGGAAGTATCTGGAGAAAATCAGCAACTCTGAGCACCTTCTGTTGGCAGAAAAAAAACTTCTTTGCCACCTGGACTCGTGGCTTTGGTTTGGTTGATGGAAAAGCTCCAAGTCGGAGCCTGGGGCCTCCACAGGGTCATGGTCTCCTGTCTCCAGGAGGGGCAGCCCTGCAACGGCAGCTGCCACCCCGGGATGCGGTGCCCGCTGGGCAGAGACCTGCCCCTCACCCAGGCATGGCGTTGATGATCCAGGGCTGATGGGGGCCCTGGCCGGAGGCCCGTCTCACTCAGTCCATCTGAGGTCCAGCAGGGTGGGAACCGAGGTGCAGATCTGGGTTCTAGGCGAGGCTCAGTCCCATGGCTGTCCCTGTGGGGACATGGGAGGGACGCCTCTTCTGAGTGGGGGGATGCACAGGGGACCCTGCCTGGCCAGGGCTGTGCACTGGTTGGGAGATGACGGCGTTCCCCACGGACACGCCTTCACGCAGAGCCAGTTCCAGTGACTCACAGCAGGTGGGTCCCATGAAGTCACTGTGAACAGTGAGTTTGCAAATACCCACCAAGGCTCCCAGGGTCTGCCAGGCTCCCCAGGAGCCTCTGACCACGACACCATCACCCACCAATCAGTACGTAACCACCTGCGTGCTTCTGCCTAGAGACCCTTCTCTACTAGATGCTGGGCTCACACACAGACCTCGAGGCCGAGAGCCTACAACTGGGCCGCGGGAGGCTCGTCAGCCTCGGTTTCTCTGAAATCCAACACGCGAGCCTGACCGGTGCTCAGCATCCCCTGGCGTAGCCGGGCCTGGTCCCAGCACCCCACAGACCCAGGCCCAAGGTGCTCACCTCCCCCGTGCAAAACACCACAGGGTTTGCCCAGAGCCTGCGAAGGGGCTCCAGGGCATTTTAACTCATCCCCCCGGGAACTTGAAACATGCAACACAATAGCGATAAACAGCTGCTACACCGCATCCTTCAGAGAACTACAGGGGAAATTTCTGGAATGCTGAGTATGGATGCAATTTGTTTACACAACACTTTTTTTTCGGGGGGTACCAGGGATTGAACCCAGGGGCACTCGGCCACTGAGCCACATCCTCAGCCCTTTTTTGTATTTTATTTAGAGACAAGGTCTCACTGAGTGGCTTAGCGCCTCCCTGTTGCTGAGGCTGGCTTTGAACTCGCGATCCTCCTGCCTCAGCCTCCTGAGCTGCTGGGATTACAGGTGTGTGCCACCTCGCCCGGCTACCCAACACTTTTGTTGGGTGGTTGGTTGAGTCTGTGGGCGTGGAACCCTGGGTGCCCGGGACCCACCGTGCTTCCTAACGCAGACGGGTGATTCCTGCAGCATGGAACCGGCCGTGACAAGGGCCCTCGCTGGCAGCGTGACCCAGCTGGGAATCTGCACACTGCGACCCACAGTTTTCTCTGCTCTGTGTGGGTCTGGGAGTGACTGGAAAGCCTGTGGGTATCAGTTTGGGGTTGCAAATAAATCCCAGCAGGTAGATGAATCTGCAGAGCAGAACCTCGCGTGACAGGACCCAGGAGCCAGATGGACTGCGCCTGGTCACTGGGACCAGAGCTGCTCTTCCCGGGTCCCTGCATCCTGGCTGTGGACAGGCCTATTCATCAGGTGCACCGGGGTCAGTGGTAAGGCCAGTGTCACCGTCTCTTCTGGTTTCCTGCTGTTTGTGTCACGTGATGGAAGTGACTTGAATGAGTGATGGAAACAGTTGAGATTCTTTTAAAGTGAGTTAAAGAAAAATATCAAGCCAATATTTCATCTGCACAGGGTCAACAATGTGGCCAACAGCGAAACAACTGAGGGCCGAGAAGCCCCGCCCTCTGGGCCTCACAGACAGTGCCCTTGGTCACTGAAGGGTCAGCTGCTGCCCTTCACTTCCCGTCTTGAAGACTGAAGTTTGGTTCCAGTGGGCAGCTGAGAGCAAGAGGCTCCTGAAACTCCACAATTTCCCTCATTACCCCGAAGCCCGGCCAGCCCACCCTGGGGACCCCTCAGGGCTGGAGCTGGGTTGGTACTGGAGGTGACCTGGGCCAGAGTGCAAAAGAATCATCAGGGAGCCAGGCACAGTGGCACACACCTGTAATCCCAGGGACTCCGGAGGCTGAGGCAGGAGGCTTTCAGGTTTGAAACCAGCCTCAGGAATTTAGCGAGGCCCTGAGCAACTTAATGATGCCCTGTCTCAAAATAAAACATAAAAACAAACAGGGTTGGGGATGTGGCTCAGTGGTAAGGCACCCCTGGGTTCAATCCCTGAAACAAACAAACAAAGACAAAAAGAATCATCAGGGAGACAGTCAAACCCAGGTCCAGAGGCTGGTCCCTGGAGACTGATAGTGATCTGAGACAGGGGCAGGGCTCCGAATCCTAACAAGCACCATCCTCCCCCATCAAGCTACTTCTCTGGCAGTGCCAAGGCTCCTACTTGGACAAACACTGGATGGGGGAACGGGGACAGGTGGGGCAGTCTTGCATAGTTAACAACAGCAGCAATGTTGCAGGCCACCCTCAGGGGCAGGACTGCTTGTCTCTGGGATCCTTCCTACCCAGCAGCTCTGAGCTGCCCCCTCTGACTGCTGGAACCTGAGGCACAGGGGACAAGTGACTTGCCAAAGCCACCCGGCCAATTGGAGCAAGAAAGCCTGGCTGGGAGCCTCCTCTCCGAAGCCCCAAGCGAGTGCTAAGTGACTTTGGTGACAGGAGAATCACAGAACCATTCTTAAAGCTTGACAGTTTAGTGACACCAAGGAAAAAAAGGTAACTCAGGTGCTGAGGACCTTCCTGTCTCCAGCTCTCAGGCACCAAACCTGTCCATTCTCACAGGCTGTGAGGTGGCCACAACTGCACCCCTCACCCGCTAAGAAACCACAGGAGCGCAGAGGCCAGGGACGTGCCGCTAAGTATCACCAAGCACAAGGCCCTTTCAGCTTGGTACCATGTTATCCTGAGCCTCAGAACGCCCTGGGCTCTGCATCTGTCAGCTCTTGCTGCATAACAAACAATCCCAGAACCCAGCCGCACACGGCAGCACTCCCGCTCAGGGGTATTGACGACAGACGGCTCTTCTCCGCATGTGCTTACTCTGGAGTCCAGGCTCAAAGGGCAGCAGCTGCCCAGGGGTTTGTTATTCTTGTGGGCAAAGACAGAAGGTACCAGAAGGGAATGGGAATACGTGATGTCTCTTGAGACCTGGGCTCGGAACTGGCACACTGCCACTGCAGTCACATCCCGCTGAGCAAAGCAAAAGACAGTGGAGCCCGATCCCAACAAGGCAGGGAGCCCAGGGAGCAGGGCAGCGCCAACACTGATGGACAAGCGGCCTCCCCAGAGGCGTCACCGCAGGGAGGAAGAGGCAAACCCGTCCACCCGAGCAGAAACAGGTCTCATGGGAAGATGCAGATGGAACTAGCCTGGAAGATTGGCGGGCGTGCTCGGCAGGAGGAAGAGGAACAGCCCTGGGTGGAGCGGCCTTGGGCAGGAGCCACTCCAGAGCCGAGGCTGGAAGAGGGCCGACTGCCAGTTGCCTCTGAGACCAGGGCCAGCCTGGGGACAGGGACTCTGCCCAGTGTTCCCTCCCTCACTGGGGGCCGTCCCTTAGGTCAGTCCCTGACCAGGAGAAGGGCTCCTTGCATGGCTAACATCGGTCCTCTCTTCAGCATGGAGACAGTACCCGGCCATTCGGGGGGTGCCATTCCTCCCCAGCTGTCCCTGAGGTGGGGTCTCCCTCGCAGACCCAGAGGTGCACAGGAGGCTTGGAACTGCTCGCATGAGCAGAGGAGAAGCCGCTCCATCCCCGGGTGCATTTCAGTCTTTTTTTCCCACAATTTTTGTCCTAGGAATGTAACCCAGGGCGATTAACCACTGAGCCACATCCCAGCCCTTTTTTATTTTGACACAGGGTCTCCCTGAGTTCTTAGGGCCTTGCTAAGTTGCTGAGGCTGGCCTTAAAACTGCGATCCTCCTGCTTCAGCCTCCAGAGTGGCTGGGATTACAGGCGTGGCCACCATGCTGGCACCGGTGTGCATTTCAGAGGACAAGTGTCACTCCTTCCCCCAGCTTGCAAAGGGGCGGTGCAGGTGGGGGCACCTGCAAAAAGAGCCCGGCAGGGGCTGTCACAGGGCTGTGCCTCAGGAGTCTGAGCAAGGGGAAACCAGCCAGCACCACCTTGATGTTTTGCCTCGTGGGCGTCTGCCGTGATCCTTTTCGGGTTAATTCTGATGTTTAGATCTTGCATTCAACTCTGGTTTGTTCTGATGACCAAGCTTTTGGCAACCCTCCATTTGCACCTGTGGCCACCGCGTCCCTTCCCTTCCCGGTGCTTGGCGCTTGCCTTGGAAAACGAGGGTCCGGCCCAGCTTGGCTGCTGCCAGACCTCAGTGGCCTTGAGCAGGCTGAGCGAGCTGCCTGCACCCGCTGACTCACGGGAAGTCGGGAGGCAACACCAGCCCAGCCCCATGGATCGATGACGTGTGTGATCCTTGCACGGTGACACCCTGAACAGAAGGGGCTCTTCTGGCTGAACACAGGACTCGGCCACCTGCCCCCAACGGCCGCTCTGAAGGCTGTGCCAGGGCTCAGGGGCTGCATCCCCCAGGCAGCCACCCCAGACTGACCACAGGAAACGGACCCAATGTTAGAGGCACCCAGGGGTGCAGACGGAGGAACCAGGCTGGTCTGCAGGCGGGCCTCCGAGTGACTGCCAGCCTGGGGCAGGAGGCACCGGCACCCTAAGGCACCGGGCGAGGGAGGGAGCCGCGGAGGCTGGTGGCACCCGCTGTGGAGGAGCTCAGGAGCGGCTCCCTCAGACAGTCCCCATGCTGACACTCGAAGGGTCCTTTGTGTGGCGAGTCTGCTCTGCATCAGCTTTGGCAGCGCAAGCGGCCCTCACTGTGCTGGATTGACACCTGCCTCAGTCCTGAGCCTGGGCAGCAGCCTTACCCTGCCCGGCTGCTCGGGGGTGTCCTTGGGGTGGCTGCTGCTCACACCCGGGAAGTGGGGCAGTGGGAGTCGGGGGCCGCCTGAGCCGGGGACCATGAACACCAAGCCTTGGGCATCAGGCAGAGCCCTGTGGGTGTCAGCGTGGGCAGCAGGGAGGACACTGGCAGCCCTGATGACTGTCCCCTGCTGATGATCTGCAGGACTCTCCGGACTGCTTAGATCCCCTCTGTGAAGAAATCTCGCCGTTTTCTCCCCGCCCAGCACTGACCACCCAGCTTCCCTGCGAGTCGGTAGCCCCTCCCCACCCGGGGGACTTGGGTGGGGCTGGCCCCTCCTCAGGCCTGGGTGAACGTGGCTCAGGCCTGGCAAGTCGGAACCGAAGCGTGCCAACCTGGAACCCGAGGTGCAGGTGGACGTAGTCCTGAACTGCAACTGTCCTCTTGCAGCTCTGTGAGGGGCCTGCTGGAACCAAGCTAGGGGGAGGGGGACGATTTTGTTTGATGAAATCCTGTGAACTCCTGGATCCAGCTATGCCTGAAGCTAAGGAGCAGCCCTCACTGTCTATATGAACCGTAAGTTCCTTCTTCTTCTTCTTTTTTTTTTTTTTTTTGGAACCAGGGATTGAACTCAGGGACACTCGACCACTGAGCCACTCCCCAGCCCTATTTTGTATTTTATTTACAGACAGGGTCTCACTGAGTTGCTTAGGGCCTCGCTAAGTTGCTGAGGCTGGCTGTGAACTCGCGATCCTCCTGCCTCAGCCTCCCAAGTGCGGGGATTACAGGCTTGCGCCACCACGCCCGGCTGACAAGTTCCTTTTTCTTAGGTCAGTTTGAGATGGGCTTCTGCCCCTTACAGCAGAGGGAGTACCTGCTGGTAAAGCTGTTTCCTCACCTGAGGACTCAACTCGAGGAGGCTGGTACTTGCCCTTCTCTGCAGCCCTGGAAGGCCCGACACAGGCTTGGTCCCCTGGAGGTACTCCGCAGACATGGGCTGCTGCAGAGGTCAGGCGGATGGTGGCTCAACACGCGTCCTCCTCCGTCCTTGCTAACAGTAACCCCGCTTTGTCAAAGAGCAATGTGCTTAGCTCAAATGACAGAGGTGACTAACTGCAGCCAGCTGCACAGTCAGCCCCAGACCTCCCAGATCTCCTTGCAGCTGGGGTGACAACATAAGAGGAAGATGGTAAGGAGCCTTCTGGGAAAATGTTGCTGTTCTGATTTTCTTTAAAAAGGCAGATGTGCTAAGACTGGCTTGTCCTCCTTCCTCCCCTGAGTATAGATGCACTGCTTGGGGCCGCAGAAGCCATCCTGTGCCCTTGAAGCGAAAGAGCCAAATGCTAGCTGGGCGTGGTGGGGCACGCCTGTAATCCCAGCAGCTCAGGAGGCTGAGGCAGGAGGATCGTGAGTTCAAAGCCAGCCTCAGCAACTTAGCCAGGCCCTAAGCAACTCAGCGAGACTCTGTCTCTAAATAAAATACAAAAATAGGGCCTCGGATGTGGCTCAGTGGTTAAGTGCCCCCAGGCTTAATCCCTGATACTTAAAAAAAAAAATAAGACGCACATGCTAAGGAAGGAAAAATCAAGATGAGAAGAAGACGAAGCAGCAGCCCAGGCTCCTGCTGCTGGTTTTGAGCAACAGAGCCGACATCGCGGTCTCCTGCCTTCGGACGCGCTCACGGGGAAGACAGCCCCGCCCGGTACCCCTACTCACCAAGCCACCGTTGGCCAGGTCGCAGCTCCCACTGGAAGGACCAGCTGTTGGCCCCTGCACTGCAGGCAGCTCAGCGGCTCGAGTCAGCAGGATGTGAGGTTGGGACATCTGCGTCAGCAAGGGGCAGCAGAGACACTCCTCTGGGAGGTCCCCTAGACGGGTCTGACCTGCGGAAAGCAGACGAGCCGCTTGGGTCTCGGACAGTCTGATGTGCGCCTGGCCAGCACCCGTCCAAACCGTCCAGGTCACGACAGACAGGAAAGATCAAGGCCACCACAAACCAGGGGCAGGCGACAGCTGCCAGGATGCAAGGTGTCACCTGGCCTGGACCAGGGACCACGGAGCGCACTCAGGAGGAAACGGGGTTCCAGTCAGGCGCTGGGTTAGTGAGCTGCTGCTGCTGTGGCAAAGTGTCACCAACTTAGTACGACGTTGTCACGTTAGCGCTTTGGAGGGGAGATGGTCCCTGTGGATGAAGGTGGAGGTGTCAGCAGGGCTGGGTCCTCACAGGGGCTCTGGGAGGAGCCCTCTGCTGCCTCTTGGCCTGTACAGGCTGCCTGTGCTCGGTGGCCCCTCCGTCCTCAGAGCGCGGCACCCTCTCCATCCACCGCCACTGCCACCAGCTCTGTGTCCGCTCTCACCTCCCTCCCTCACCTCCCTCCCTCACCTCCCTCCCTCACCTCCCTCCCCTCCTGCACTGTCTCTCCTACGAGCACCTGGTGGTTACCCAGAAGCCACAGGTGGTCCAGGCAGCTCCCGGTCTCAGGGTCTCAGGATCTCTAACCACGGCATCGGCGAGTCCCCTTCTGACACATGCAGCTCCAGGGACTGGGATGGGGACATGCACCAGCACTGACTTCCTGCTTGTGACGAGGGAGACGCCAACCATGGCAGGACTGGTGGAGACTGCAGCTGACTCTGTTCTTTCCATAAACCTAAAATTATTCCAAAGGATTATTAAAAAATAAAAAAGAATGGAGACGCGCACACGGACTCAGCCCTCGCTCGCTGCGTGACCTGGGCCAGCCGCGCCTCGGCGTCTCTGTTCTCCTCCCTCTAAAAGAGGCACCAGGATCTCCATCTGAGTCGACCCTGGGTTGGTTGGTTGGTTGGTTGGTTTTTGTTGCTTTGGTTTTTTTAGTGCTGGGACTGAATCCAGAGACGCTGTACCCCTGAGCCACATCCCTGGTCCTTTTTGTCCATTTATTTTGAGACAGGGCCTCACTAAGCTGCCTAGGCTGGCCTCAAACTTATGATCCTCCTGCCTCAGCCTCCTGAGTCGCTGGGATTACAGGTGTGCACCACTGTGCCCAGCCACTCCTGGGTTTCTGTGAAGACAGCCTGAGATGCTCCAAGGAAGAGTGCTTGGCATGTGGTCCAGGGCTGCGTAAGGACAGGGCTTCCTGGGATCCTAGGAGAACTTGGAGACTCAGGCCTGCAGCTAAGAGCCGGGATCAGTATTAGGGTTGATGAAAGCAAGGTGCTCAGGGTGGCAGAGTGGCTGAGAGTGACGAGGTGCCCTCGGGAGTGGTGACGTCAGGGTTCTAGGGCCTGAGAAACCTCCCATGGGGTCTCCTTGGCTCTGGCGGGGGAAACCAAGGAGCAGAGGGCGGCTCAGTGCTGTGCTGCTTAGTCCCCACGCACCTCAGGCACTGCCCTTGTCCCCAGGAGGTCACCTCCCTAGCACTGGTGCAGAGGTCACATCAAGTCCTCCCATCAGTGCTGGCCCGAGGCCACACGCTGTCTCACTAGGAAACCCTCCGAGGGCGTCCGCAGCCCCAGCTCCAGCCCGACTCCTGCCGTCCCCTTCCCCACTGACCTCTCCAGCGCCACCCACCCCCAGGCCTGCTGCCTGGTGTTCCAGGCTGAGTGGCACGCAGGGGCCCCGCCTGCTCAGCCACGCCGAGAGGTGCCAGCCTGCTACGGGCACAGCACCCACCTCTGAGCCGCCAGGCGCTGCCTCTGTCCCTAGCACATGCTCCTCCAGGGACGCCCTCTGGCCCACCCTGGCCAGGCTCTAGAGGGGGTGCTGCTTGGCTTCTCGGCACACACGAGTCTCTTTCCATGACTCTCCTTACAACCTGAGCGACCGTCTCCCCCAGCTCCACACCTGTGAGGGGGCGGGACAGCCTGGTGCTGGCCAAGGCCCCCTGCCTGCTTCCCCTGTGCCAGACCCAAGGCCAAACACCGAGCCCTCGTGACAGCACCTTGAAGCAGGTGACATGGTGTGGCCTCGGTCGCTCTGAGGGTGGGGACCCCGCTCACCACACAATTGCTCAGGGGCAGAGATGGGGGGCCAGGCCCAAGTTTGTCAACCGCAGTGCCTGGCACGGGCCACAGTCAACATCTGTACCAAAGGGCCATGCGGTGAGTGAGCGGTGACACCCGGAAGCCCCCTGCTGAGAGCCCCCAGGAGGACGGGATGCTGGGCTAAAGCCAGGGCAGGGCCCAGAGGCCAGGGCCCTCTGTGTTCCCAGACCCTGACACCCCCACTGCCGACTTTGTCCCAGCAGTAGCTCTGTCCCTTGCACTTTAACATTCCTCTTGGGGATCCCCAGAGGGCAGATGAACCTCCACGAGAAGACACTTGGACTAGTGGTGGGACTGGGGCCTGGGCCAGGCTCCCAGTCTTCCTTCTTGTTGTGAGCAACACCTTTTCAGCAACAGGTTGGGTGGGGGCGGGATTTGGAGACAAGGTTGTTTTGTGCATCCAGGATCAGACCAAATAGGAATTAGCACTCTTGCCATCAAACTAAATTCATGAACTTATATGATCATTAAGTCCAAAAATCTAGTGGCTTCAGGAATGGCTGGATCCAGGGGCTCAAGTGCTGTCATCCAAAGGCCATCTCCCTGGCTCTCCCCCAGGTTCCTGCTCTGCTTTCCTCTGTCAAGGGGCTCTCCCTTAGGAGCAGTTCCTGGTCTGCATTTCACCTGTTCAGCCACTTACTAGTGGGACAGCTTTTCCTTCCTAGTGATTCTCCTAAAAGTCCCCAAGCAGAGTCTTTCCAACCTGCCTTGGGTTTCTTGTTCACGGCTAAGTAGTCAAGGTGGTTCAAGGAAAGAATACCCAGGACAGCTGACTGTCCAGGCCCCGGCAGCTCCTAAGCAGGGGCTTGGCTGGATCTCATACCCACCCACAAGGCACGAGGCAAAGGTCTAGGCGGCGTTGATGCCCAAGGGGACAGAGACCCCATGCAGAGAGGCCAACAGACACCCACCCACTGCCAAGCAGCCGGCGGAAACAGGGCTCCCTCGCCAGCATCTCTAGGCCTGGGCTCAGTTCAGGAGCCCTGTGTCCAGGCCCAGACCGGGGACCCCCTTGCAGGGGCCAGAGAACCCTGGGTCAGGACACTCAGTCCCCATGGTCCGACACCCCTCCTGGCCGCTGTGCGCGATTGATCTCCAGGAGGAGAGAGAAGCTGTGACCGCTCTGCTGGCAGCCGCCTGGCGGGGCGACTGGTGGCATTTGGAAGATGAAGCCAGCACGGTTCCTCTGGAGATGGCAGCCGCTCTCCAACCGTGCTGGTAAAGAAGGAAGCGAAGTGACATTTACGTGTGAGGACAATCATCTCCCTCCTGCTCCAGAGCGGGAAGGGGGCGTGTCCCCCTCGGCCTCAGGCTGGGGTGCATGAGGGGTCCTGCTGGGGTCCTGCCAGCCTCAGCCGAGGCCTGTTTTCCCCGGGCCCAGGGGCCACCCCATCCGCCACCCTGAGTTTGGGTGACAGCCTGCTTCCCTCAGCAGCGTGGGAATGGGGAAGGAGGGGAGGGTGGCGCAGTCAGGGAGGATCTGGGGAGGGGTCTCGCTGGAAGGCGTGGGGTCATTTGGCCGTCACCGCGGCCTGGTGACAGGCAGTTCTGGGGAGGAGGAGAGTCTGGGAGCTGCTCTGGAAAGCCGCTGCCCACCTCACCTTAGTCCCTGTGGCTGTGGCTGGAGCTGCTCACTCCCCAGCTCCAGGGATGGGCATGGGACCCAGGCCTGGCCATGAGAACACAGCATTGTCCAGACCACGGTGATAGGTCAGCAATGGTCTTAAACCTCCAGCCGGGGCCTCTGACATTGAATCCCAGGACTTCAACAGCGTGTTAATTAGCAAAGAGTCTTAATTAGTGTTTTTGTGAGAAAGACTGGGAATGGACATCTCCCTAGAGCATGGAGACCACATGAGAACGAAGCCAGCACAAGGGACAGCAGAGCGGGAGACAGCAGACCTTTAGTGACACCGTCTGAGCTCCTGGATCCAGCTGTACCTGAAATGGACTCTACCTACCCTGAAATCTTCAATAAGCTAAGCCAATAGCTTCCCTTTTGTGTTTAAGCTGGTTTGGATTGAATTTGTCACTTGCCACTACAATGTTCTGGCTCACAGAGTGAGCATTAGTCAGCAGCTGGCTACTCGAGACACGGAGGAGGCGGCCCGTGAGACAGAGGGTGGGAGTGCCCCCATGGATGAGGGAGAATGTTTCCCCGTCGTTCCAACGCCGCCCAGGATGGAGCCGGTGCCCCCCCAGCACCATCGCCCCCACATGGTTCATGACCAGTGACAGGGGACATTCTCACTAGAGAGAGGAGAGGGACGACCAGGCCCCAGGTGACCGGAGCTGGACCTGCCCCGCCCACCTTCAGGGCCTGCTTCAAAGCTTTTCAAGGCAAGAAAGGAATGCGAGGCTCTGGTCATTTCTTTGGAGGGAAAGAAGGCTCCCTCGGCCTCTTACGGCCTCACACAGCGGCAGTGGGAAGGCCGCCTCCCCACTGGGTCTCCTCCTCCTGGGAGCAGTGTAAGCTGCAACTGGCACCAGGGCCAGCGGGGTCAGCACCCACCTGAGGCCACAGGAGGAACCCTTGCAGAGCGGCCCTGGGGGGTGCCCCAACCCCCGATCCAGGCTCTGGAGAAAGAGCTGGGATGCCAGATACCGGAAAGGCCCCCCATGCACGGCAGGCGTCCACTTCCTGGGGGGACGACAGCTGGCTCTGCTGGGGTCTTTGCTCAGGCCAGGGGCTCTCTCTGCCTCTGAGGCTGGGCAGGGCCTGGATGCGTGGGCTTGAGCTGCATTTCCCTGGCCCTCAACCCCGTCTCGGGCAGCAGCTTCCTCTGACGTCCTGGAGAAGGCCTCAGGGGACCTGGAGCAGAAGCAGGCCCCGGAGCCGCAGGAGGTGGGTCTGAGCAAAGCCCAGCCCTACCACGCAGCTGCTCTGGACCCCCTGTGCTGCACAGTGTGCGTCTCTGCCTTCCTGTCCCTCCTTCTCACTGCAGGGCCACAGGGCCACCTCCAGCAGGACCCATCGACACCTCGACTCAGGCCTCCAGGGAACCCCACGCCCCGGCTGCCGCCCTCCCTCCTCCTGCATTTCCTCTCCATGGTCGGCCAGCCAGTTCAGGTGTTTGCCCGGTTCCTCTCCCTGCCTCTCCCCCACATGGTCAGCCGCCAGCCGCTGACTCCCCTTCCCCTGCACAGATCATTTGGGCAAACTCCCAGCTTCCCACCTCCCTGCCAGGAGCTGGCTCCTCGCGGCTCACTCAGCAGCCAGACGGGCTGTCCTGAACGCAACGCTAATCCTGTCCCTCCTCTGTTCCAACCCATGCGGTGACAGTCCCCTGCCAACAGAACAAGTCTTCTTTCCTCACCACCACGGCTTCCAGGCCTCTCCTGAGCTGATTTCTGTCCAGGAGAAAAGCAGGTGTTCCGACGCCTCCCCTAACCAGGCACCTCTCCCGTGATGGCACGTCCTTTAGACTCTCCGGGCCGCGCCGTCTCCATGGCAGCTGCTCAGCTGCTCAGCTGCTGCGGAGAGAAAGCAGCCGCAGGCATTGTGCACAGGAATGGCTGTGGCTATGTGCCAATAAAACTTTATTTACAGAAACAAATGGTGGGCCGGATTTGACCCTTGGACCATAGTCTGCCAACCCCTGAGCTAAAGGAATGAGCTAATTCCTCCCCACCTCCACTCTTCAGTGGCCTCGTCTAGAAAATGAGGATGTGACCACATTGAAGGGCTGTGGAGAATTTGAAAGAATGGCCCTGGCACAGAGTGTACACAGCAGGTGCTCAATAGAGGGTCGCTGCCGTTCGACCCTGATCGCTCCTAATCTCTGCTCTCTTTATGCACATTAAGAACCAGGCAGTTCTGACTCCACAGAAAGAAGGTGGGCCTGCTAGAGACGCTCTCTTCTCTAGACATCTGGCGGTGCACGGTGTGTATGGAAGGACTGAAAACCAAACTGCAGAGCACCTACTGTGCACCGTGCACTGAGTTTCATGTTGGTGATCAAAATAAATTGTAAGGCAAAACTTACCCCTTGAGAAAAGTCTAAGGAAGCAGGGAGAAACTAAGAATCCCGTGTGCTCCAACATGACTGCGTGCCTACTACGTGCCAGGCCTTGTGTGGGCACAGGGCTTGCCTGAGGAATAAGCAGAAACTCTGACTTAAAAGAGGCATCCCCCGAAGAGCTAGTTCCTCTCACTTCTAAATTTTTCCTCTCCCTGTCCCTGAAGCCATGTCTCCCACTCAGAGGGAGACAGAGGCTCCGTCCACCTCGGGTCCCTCTCAGGCACTCCAGTCCTGAGTCCCCTCACTCCCCTGGCTGGGACCTGGGGCCTGGCACTGACTGAAACTGGTTCCCTTAACCTGGGCAGGACCTTCACGGGGCCCTGACAGAAGGACAGAGCAGCGCTGGCATCTGAACCAGAACCTTCTCCACTGCCCTTACCCTGCTGAAGGGCAGCTGACCTGAACCAACCCAGCTCCAGCTCGCCTCCTGGGACCCCTCCCACCCACCAGGCAGCACTCTGGTTTGAGGGCAGAGACTGATCATTGTTCCCCTCTGTTGTGATTTGCATAGGAGGTGTCCCCCCAAAAGCTCATGTTGGACAATGCAAGACAGTTCAGATTGAGTGATTAGATCATGAGCCCTGGGACTGAATCGGTGGATCAATCCATTTGATGGGTTAATACTTTGAAGGACCTCTGGGTGGTAATGTGGTTGGTGGGAGTGACAGGAAGAAGGAGCCACTGGGGGCGTGCCCTCAGGGTCACATCTTGTCCCTGCTCCTCACCCTCTCTGTGCGTCCCAGCTGCCAGGACCCAGCAGCTTCTCTCTGCCACGCCTTCCCGCCATGATGTTCTCCCTCACCTCAGGCCCAGCGAAAGGAGTCAGCTGACCATGGAGGAAACCTCTGATACCAGGAGCCGGAAATAAACTTTCCTTCCTCTAAGTTGCTCCTGTCAGGTGCTTTGGTCACAGTACCGAAAAGCTGAGGGACACACCCTCCAGCCCTCCCCACCTGTCTGTCCACAGAATCTGCTTCTTGAGGAAGCGTGTAGCCGCCCAAGTGAGACCCCCGACCCAGCCCGCCTGGCAGTGACGATGCTCTGCCCTGTGCATGGCTTGGACAGGAGGTGACATCTCCACCCTGCCACCTGGACACGGGTGTGCAGGAAGCCATCCCGAGCTGCTCAGATGAGAGCAGCACCAGGGAAGGAGCCTGGCCCCGACTCCACGAGGCACATCCCGTCTCTCGGGTGACAGAGGAACAGCGGGCTTTGACTCAGGAGCCACCACCCTGGCCACCTTGTCACTTTGTTACAGCGGGATCTAACTCCTAGCTGATGCGCACGCGGGGCGCCTGGGCTCAGGTCCCCGGCAGCACTCCCACCCGGCACACTGCTTTATGGATTCATTAAACCAGCAACCACTGAGCACCTACTGTGTGCTGGGTGCTGAGCCAGATGCTGGGGGCAAGGCCTTGCTTGCTGCGGGGAAGGAAGAAGTGCTGCAGCGTAGACTCACAGAGGTGCATACTAGGCACACAGGGGGCCTGCGAGGTGGTCTGCACGATGCCCCTGCCCAGGCGTGCACCCGACGTTGAGAAAGGCTGACGTGTCCCGTGGCTAGGAAGCGGCCGGTGCACAATCCAGGCCGGGCTGCCGATGCTCCGCGGCTGTGTTGGAAGCTCACTGTTGGCAGATGAGGCTCAGCACCACCCACGTGGCTCAGCAGGGCACGACTGAGCCCCAACTCAAGCTGGCAGCTCCCAGGCCTTGCGCCTCATCTCCCTCTCCACAGAGGGGCTCTTAGAATCCTGACACTACAGAGGACAAATCCCAGGCCCAGGGGACGAGAAGCTGCCACACTTGCTGAGCAAGGCCAAGTGGGGCAGTGTGAGGGGTCCAGTGTCCATCCTCCTGGCTGTGTCACTTGTGGGTAAGGGGTCGGGGCACCTTGGAGGGCCTGCCCAGCTGTGCCTTGTCCTTGTCCCAAGCTAGGCAGGAGTAATCTCACCTGTCATCTGAGCTGCGCATCTCAAACCAGACTGTCTCTGGTGGTGCTGGCGTTGCCACACAGGGTCTGGCCAGGTGCCACTGTGTGCACCCCGAGAGCGGGGAGTCTGTTTCCACGGTCTCCATCCATGGCCACATGCAGTGGATGAGTCACTTGGGTCCCTTTCTCGGGTCTTAGGGCTTAACCCCTCGGGCTCACCTAGGCAATGAGGCGTGTGGCACAAGCCTGAACAGGACGCTTGCTGGCCACGGCAGTTGGTTCAGGGATGGGCTGGGGAGATAGAAGGAGGCCCAGCCCTGTGAAGCCATTTTGCTCCTAGGCAAAGAGAGAGACAGGTAGCAGCACAGGGGAGGCACAGCAGAGGGATGGAGAGAACCTGAGGCTCTGCTTGCATCGGCCATGTCCCCAAAGGACACATCCCCTGGATGTGCACACAAATCAACACACTTCATGTAGGTCAATCAATCTGTTTCTCTGTGTGTGCATTTTCCAACCAAGTCTTTGTCTAATTTGAGCCAAAACTGCTCTAACGGGCTTCTTATCTGGGGCCTGTCACTCACTTGAATTTATGACTCCCACGTGCCCTTTAAGTGGAAAACCTCCTCCCAGCAAGAATCTTTTACCAGAGCTGGGCTGGGCTGTATGCACAGGTCTGTCACCCATGGACTCTGTCCTTCCTCGACAGCATTAAAGGCCACTTCAAGGAGGAAGATGAACTGTGACAACATTGATTGCCTGTGGAACTAGCAGAGGGACTTGGTCACAGCTTGTTTCACATCTTATTTAGATTCTTATCCATGTGTCTCATTTTTCAATAGGACAGAAAGTTCCAGAAGGGAAGAGTCATGTCCTATGAATTGAACAAACAATGATGAATTGCCTGAGATATCCTAGACACTGACTAGAAGGTAGGATCCCAGAGAATAATGAGAGGCCACTGTCCTCTCCACGGCCAAGGTGGGAGCAGATCCTGCCACCCATAAGCGTGCTTGGATCGCACATGGAGAAGCGCGACTTGAGCTGGTCACAGCAATAAAGGGGACGAGCTAGGTGTAAATGCAAAGTGCAAAGTCCGCCCCTGGCTGGATGACCCACCTGGGACCATCCCTCAGCACTGCAGGCCACGCCCGCTTCCGAGCACCGCCCTCAGCACCCCTGTGGCCACCTCCCCAGTTCACGTCCCATCCGAGGCTGTGCGCAGGTCAAAATAAATTGCATCCTGATTGGACCTTTAAGGTCACACCCCTGTCTGTGAACCAATGACTGAGCAGGAAAATGGACTCCGTAAACCAATCAGGGCCCACCACGGGAGCAAGGGGGCGGAGCCAGCCTTTCCCACAGTTCGAAGGCTGCGGAGAGGCAGAGGACTCACCTGCAGGAAATTCTGGGAAGCAGAAGGACTAGTTGGAGGCACTGTCCGTCTCCCTCACACGTGGGCGGAGGACTGGGCTTCGCACTGGCACAGAGGCCTGTCCTGCGTGCGTGCGTCACTGGGCTGCGCTCCCTGCGTGTGCTCAAGAGGCTCTTGGGTCCTAATGACAGCAGCCGGGGCGGTGGCCGCTGCGCCTGCGACGCTTCAGCTACAAAGACTACAGGGCCCCACGGTCATCATTCGGGGTCTAATTTCCCAGGTCCTGGTTATTTGGTTTTCATTTTGCAGATTTGGAAACTGAGGCCTGGGGAGTGGAAGTGACTGACTTGCCTAAAGGTGTTGGCCTGAACTTCGCCTGGCACCCTGCTCCCTCGGGTGCCTAGTCGCCAAGGCTCCAGTCACGCCCACGCGCTGGGTGCTCAGCCGTGCGCAAGCTCTTCCTCCAGGGGGCTTTACAGATCCCCAGGGGACACTCGGTCTCCTTGCGGCAGCATCCGATCTCCCGCCCAACTGCAGGAAAATGCAAGAGAAAAACTTGCATTGTGTCCCCTTCAAATCACATGATGCTCCAAACCAGCATTAATTCCGCCTCAAACACAAGCCCAGCACCACAGTACGTGGCATTACTAGTGTGAAAACATGGAGTGTCACTTCATAGAGCCTGCACGCCGATGCCCACCGTGGACTTTCTCTAGGGAAGTGGGGGCGTTTCACAAATTGCCTCGCGGTGGGACTGCGTGCTGGGACTGACAGAGAACCGGCGGTGGCCTGGTAGCGCCAGGAGCAGCCTTGAGCCGCCACGAGGCCTTCTAACTTGCTTCCCTTTCTGATCCTGCCCCTGCCAGTCTGCCAGAGGTACCAGCTGGTACTCTGGGCTTAGTCAGCTGGGCCCTCACCATCTCTTTTGGGGACAGGAACTCCAAGGAGTCCTTTCCCCCAGCAATTCCCTTCTTCTGATGGCCAGAGGCCAGGGTGGGGCCAGGGCAGGCGTGGAAGAGAATGAGCAAGAAGAAGAGCGGAGCATCTCTCCACTTTGAGGAACCGGTGGTTCACAGTGGGGGCTCCCTGGAGCCCCGAGTGGGGTCCCTCTTGCTCTGCTCCTTCTGGTTGTGGTGAAGGAGCCTCCTGCTGTCCGTGCTGCCCGCCCCACTTCCTGGTGAACTCCTGGAGCCCTGCCTCCTGGGACTTTCCATTTTCTCTGTGCCTAGCCGTATTCCATTACGGTTCTCTCCAGGGCTGGGGCTCAGTGCGGAGCTTGCCCAGCAGGTGCAAGGCCCTGGGCGTGATTCCCAGCACCGCCAAAATAAAAATTAAAAATAAAGAAAGAAAGAAAATTCAGCTGGAGTTCCTCTCTGCCACACAAAGGTTGGCCAAGCTGCTGACACAAATGCAGGAGGAGCCTGCCTTGGGGACAGGGCTGCCCAGGAGCTGTGGCCTCAGACATGTGTTTTAATAATCCCTGAGCCTCCTCCACAAATCGGGCACCAGAGAGCCACTCACCCACCATGGCAGCTGCTCCTTTCTCTGATACGGACAATTGGACTTGCTCAGTCTGAAGTCAAGAAGTACACGAACCTCATGCCCTCCTCCAGCCGGGCTGCCACCCCTAGAGCTCTCCTACTAAATCAGAAGCAGCCACAGTCCTGTCTTAAAAGATGTCTTAAGGACCCCAGAAAGGTCTGCTGAGCGTGCACTCAGACAGCGTGGACCCCCAGACTCCCAGCGCAGGGCTGTAATTACTAGGACCTTGTGTGCATTTTTCAATCTCTGGGCCTCGGTTTCCTCATCTGTAACATGGTTTCTAACTATAACACACAGGGTGAGGCTTCAGTGAGCAGATGTGGGAAAAGCAGTTAGAACAGTGCCTGGCCCCCAGGAAGGACTCTCACTTAGTATTCGTTGGCTAGTAAATGGTCAAGTGTTGAAATGATTGAGTGGCGATGCTGGTGGCCTGCAGGACCTGTGGGCCCCTCACATCCCAGGCTCTGGCCAGCTTCAGCCCTTCTCAGCTCTTGTCAGCAGAGTCCCCTCCCTTCTCTGATCCTTGGTCTCTTCTCCGAATGGGGACAATGGCTGATTGCGTGGCTTCAGGGGACTGCCAGGAAGGCTATTGACTTTAAATGCCTCGTGCTTAAGGTGGAATTTTGTCCCCACAGCAGGCAGACTCTGTCCTCGAAAGGCCACTGGCTTTTAAGACGCTTCGGGGCATCTGAGAAGCTGGAGTCAGTAGGGTTGGCACAGGTCCTGGCAAGATCGGTGCCATGCACGTGCCAGGCGCAAGTGGCTAAGTGACCAGCTCCTGTACAAACCCGGGCCGAGTATCCAGGGAGCCTTCCAGTAGACAGACCGCGCTGGACAGGAAGTCATGGCATCTCTGTGCCCGACTTCCTCCAGACCTGCCCCGTGTGCCTTTTCTATTTGCTGGCTCTGCTCGGTGCCCTTTCACTGTGACAAATCATGGCCACCAGTACTAGTGTAGGCCAAGTCCTGTGAGTCCCCTGGGTGGCCTCAGGGACCCCTGGTACTTGGCCCCCTGTAGTCTTCAGAATGTAGACACTTCCAGTAGGGACTCAGTGTCCTTCCTTGCAAGACAAGTAAAACACTCTTCTTCTTTTCTTTTTTAAAAGAATTCACCATATTGACTTGCTGGGCATGGTGGCCCATGCCGGTAAACCCGTGACTTTGGAGGCTGAGGCAGGAGGATTGCAAGTATGAGGCCAGTCTCGCTGTTTTGCAAGGCTCTGTCTCAAAATAAAAAATAAAGAAAAAGGACTGGGGACGTGGCTCAGTGGTTTAAAAGATATTGACTTGCTTAGGCTCAGACCCAAGAGCATCCAGGACAAAGGCCTGAGGGTGGGCGTGGCCTCGCTCATCCTCAGTTCTGCTGGGAATCCTGTGGCAGGGTCCTTTCTCTCTCCACCCCCAGGGGGCGCCTTCTCGGCTGGATTCCTGGCCCTTTTCCTTGCAGAGGGCCATGATTAGGAAGGGAGGTGAGAAGGGAGGGACTGGTGGGAGTTGCAAAAGAAAGGGAGGGATGGCCAGTGGGAGGGAGGTGACCGCAGCGGGGTGGGAATGGAGGGCTCGAGGACTGAATGAGAGAGTTCTGTTGGGTGGAGACGGGGAGAGGATCATGTCCTGGCACCATTTGCTGAAGAAGAATCGGGAAAGAACTTTTTAAAAGAACCTTTTGAATGCATCCTGAATGAGCTCCTTCTTTGGTTTGCCGTTGGAAAGATCCCAAAAGAGAGTCAAATGACTCTCAGTTTGGGGTTGCTGCACCTCCTCTCTCCCTCCGTCTCTCTGACACACACGTGTGCCTGCACACACATGCACACATGCGTGAGGAAGGCTAGTTTGGAATCTGACAGAAGATACTGACAGCGCGGACGGATCTCCCTTGCTCGGCGTGGCCTGATGGGAAGCTTTTTCCTCTTGGACTCCTACAGCTCCTAACTGGTCACGGAGGATCCCCGGGGTCCTGAGCAAGGTGGTGGAGGAGATCAAGGCCACCCTCACACCTAGACCCAGATGCCTGGGCCAGCCGGTGGCGTCAGGTTCAGTGCCCCACCAGGGAGCACCCTCCTGCACCCTCAGACAGGTCTCCCCAGGGGCCCTGTGGCCCCTCTGCTTAGGCCCCGGGGCCTCTGAATTTCCAAACATACCCGGACGAGACCAGAACTTCTTTTCTTTGTAGACGAGACACCCTGCCACTGAGCTGGCCTCCCAGGCCCCGTACGTGTCCTAAGGGCAACTTCAGGAGGCCGACACCTCACAGTGGACTCTGGAATTGAAGAGAAAGCAGGAACATGCATAGGACCCGGGGCTCTGAAGCCTCCAGAGCAGAGAGAAGCGAGGAGGACCACCGTCCCCCAGGGAGACGCCAATTCATCGTCAAGACAGGATGGAGTTTATGCAAATGAAAGGTATAAAATGTCCTCGAGCTGGCACTTCATGAAGGGACACCAGAATGGCCGTGAGCACAGGGAACGCTTGACTTCACTGCTTAGCTGGGAAATGCAAGTCAGAACCCGAAAACCACAGCGCACGCCCCCCCAGAAGGTTAACGTGACCGTCTGGCGCTGGCCAGGAGGGAGGCCAGGAGCTCTGGGCATTGCTGGCCACCAGGGAGAGGCTGAGGGGCGCCATGTGCTGGCAGAGCCGAGTCCCCATCACCCCACCTGGGTCTCAGGCCAGTCCCTGTCCAACCTTGAAAGCAGGGGACAGAATGTGGTGCCCCAGGCCTGAGCCAAGCCTCCCTGGGGTGAGGGAGGGTCCATCACCACCCAGACCCCAGGTGGCCTGAGAGGGAGGGGCCGAGGGAAAGTGGGGGGCAGACCCTGGTCCCCGAGGCAGCCGCCCATCTGCCTCCCTCAGGGGGGTGGGGACCCAGGGTCACTGCTGGTGCTGCGGGACCTCCACCCCCCATGATGCCTTTACCCAGGCCAAGGCCCTAGAGTGCCCGGGCTAGGATGGGTCAGGGCAACACAGCCCGGAAGGCCTGAGGCTGCCGGTGACCTTGACCTCAGCTCCCTGCACCTCTCCCTGGGATGAGCAGAGTCCATGCTGAAGAAACACCCCGGGGCTGGAAGGTGTCCTCGCAGGAAGGTCACCCAGGGTTGGCAGCTGAGAACGAGGGTCCCAGGACAAGCCCCCTGGGGGCTGGGGAGCCAGGGAGCCTGGCAGCCAGTCATGGGGAGGCTGGATCCTGAGGCCCAGTGGCCGCCCTGAAGACCCGGCGTCTCTCCGCCTGACCCTGACAGATGATCCTCTGCGCTGTCCACAGGCCTTGCGGGTCCTGGGCCGGGCATGGAGGCCAGAGTGTGGTGCATGGATTGCCGCTGGCCAGCCCTCTGCGCCCCACCCTGGGCCCTGGCCTGGGACTCCCTCCCTGCTGCATAGCTGGTGTGGTTTCTGTCTGTGGAGGGAGGAGAGAGGCCGCGTGGGCTCTGGAGTGTGTCAGCCCGGCCCCTCACCAGCCGGGGGCTCGGGTGAGGGCCTGACCTTTCCAGCCACCATTTCTTCCTCTCTGTAAGAGGGGTGAAGGGTCTGTCCCACAGTCAGCGTGACAACGCGCCACGTCTACGTGTGAAACCCCGAGCACCGACTGACAGGTGAGCAGGGCCCCGGCGGCCAGCACGCACCCCATGTGTGAAGACCCCCGGGCCCGTCTCCAGCCCCCCTGGGCCCTCCTGTGAATCCCTGTCAGGCCCACCCTGGGGCTCACACCCCTCAGCCACGGCCACCTCCCTGTGGCCAGGAGCAGGACGGCCAGATTCCCTGAGTGAAGCATGGACACAGGATGCACTTAGGACGCTGAGTGGGTCACCTGGGGAACGCTGTCCTCCCTGCAGAGCTGAGCTGCAGCCAGAGAACATTCCCTTCCCTTCTCCCTGCCTGGGATGAGTGGTTCCCAAGTGGGGCCAATTTTGTCTCCTAGGAGATAAATGTCTGGAGACATTTTTGATTGTTCCAACCAGGCGAGGGGATCGGGGAAGGGAAGTGGTGACTGATATTAGTAGTAGATGCCGCTCAATGTCCTACGGTACACAGGAGAGTTCCTTAAGAAGGACTATCTGACCCCCAACGTCCAGGTTAAGAAAGCCTGCTCTGGACGCAGAGGTGTGAAGGTATGATAGCTGGAGCTGTGGCAACAGTTTTGAGATGCTGAATACAAGATCAAGAGAATTTGGGAGTTAACAGGACCCTTACATGAGTAAGGGGCTGTGGAAGCGTCGCTGAGTATGGTCTTGTCACTGAGAACTGTCCAATAGCATGTAAGGAGAATCTACAGGTACAGCTTTTGGGTCACGCCCTTAAGGAGATGTGAATATTCTTTCCTTTTAACCACTGGCTGACAAGCAGACACAATGAAAGAAGATGTGGTGGCAGGAGCTAGAGCAGCCACCTTGGGCCATGAGATAGAAACCATGTGTGGAAGACCTCAGACCAGGAAGAAATAAAGAGCCTGGTTTCGACTGTGAAGCTGCCCTACTAGCCCCCATATGCTCACAGACTGTCTCCCAAAAGAGAAAGCTATGTAGGCACCACTATTTTGGGACTCCGTTTCCATAGCTGAGCCACTTTCTGAATCTACACGAGTTTCCAGCGCTTTCATGCGAACACTTCATCTGCTCCTCGGAGCCCGACAGGGTTTGGAACCCACATCATTCACTCAATTGTTCATTCATCCAGCGATTATTTTTGAATGTCTACCATATGCCAAGCGTTTGGATTTAAGCGCCGAGGTGCCTGCATGGCTCCGCCAGCTCAGGCTCCAGGATCTTGGCTCCGTCCTCTCCCTGGTGGCTCCATTCAGCTCCTTTCCAGCTCTGCTGCTGCTCTTCTGAGCTTCCTGGCCGCAGCCCCTGCCTGTCCTGCCTGCCCTGCTTCCTGCCCATGGCTCCCTGATGCAGTGCAGCGAGCCCACCTTCCCCAGCTCTGTCCCGCCCCCATCAGCACGCCCCCTGGTGGGGAACGGGGATGGCAGTTCAGTATGTCATCCACTGTGGAATTCCCAAGGCCAGAGTCAAACCTGGCACCCAGGGGCCCAGATGGCTGGCGGTAGCAATAGCTGGGCGAGTCTGACTTGAGAATAATAAAAAAGCAGCTGGAGGCTCTAGGGCACAGCGTGGACTTGACCCCAGCTGCCCGGAATCCCACCACCCAGCTGCCTTGAGACCGGTTCAAGGCCCAGAGCCGCTCAGACCCTGTGTCCCAGCTAGCTGTCACCAGGCAGGGATGGAAGTCTGCAGAGGAGTCCCCAGAGAGGCCCCAGAGCCTCCCTTCTTGCCCACCCTGAGCTGAGGACGCGCCCTGGGGCCCTGGGAGCAGGGCTGGAAGGTCCCTGGCTGTTCCCTCCGGCTCTCCTTGCACAGCGGGCCCTGGAGGCGCTCACTTCCCTTGGTTGATGAGATTAATCACAGCAGAGCCGAGCTTCCCTGCCCGGTGGAGTTTGGGGGCCCGGGACCCGAGGGAGGACAGGCTGGGCAGCAGTGTGCAGGGAATGGTTGGGGACAGGGCGCGAGTGCGGGTCCAGAGCAGGGTCAGCACACATGCTCCTGTCCTGGGCCATAGCAGGCCACACACTCCCGCAAGCAGCCCTGGAGGAGGCCTGGGCTTCAAGGAGGCCAGTGTCTCATGAGACGAGAAGCAAGAGCCTTTCCAGGCCCAGGCGCTGGAGCGGAAGCTGGCCATCCCCCAGGCGAGGCCCAGAGGGCCCATAGGAGAAGCCCAGGGGTTGGCAGGGAGGCACCACCCACAATGTTGGAGCTGCTGCCATTGCTGACACCCAATGGACAGAGGAGACCAGGAGGCTGTGGGTCAGGAGGCCGAGTCTGCAGGGGGCCGTCCTGCTGGCCAGGACACTGCTGGGCATGGTGTGGAGAGAGGGGCACGTTCAAGCCTGCCGACCCGGCCTCAGGGCAGACCCACTCTGGGGACCGCCCTGGATCTGCTAATCCACCAGGGGGGCAGGTTAACTGCAGATAGAGGAGGCCACCGCAGGGCAGGCCCTGGTCCCCCAGCCTTTGAAGGTGCCACCGCTTCGTGCTTCACAGGGGGACTGAGTTTCCACAGGACTCTGGGTGGGAACTTAAGAACCAGAGCAGCCCCCATCCAGTCGCCCTGAACTGCTGGAGCAGCTCCTTCCTACATGCCCAGGGTACATCGTTTCTCCTCGTGCCCAGGTTGCTTGATGCCCTACCCCATCCAGTCACCTTGTACTGCCCTAACATTGGTGACAATAATGGTGACCTGAGGCATGGTGGCATGCGTGCTTCCAAAACACCAGGGCGGATGTGGGTCCGCCACGCACAGGGTTGGCTTGGGGGTCTGCCGAGCGGCCTTGGTGGGGCCTTAAAAGGAAAGGAGGCGTCTCGCCCTCTGCAAACCGAAATGGCCGCAGCTCCCCAGGAAAGACGTCCTTGTCTGACTGACAGGTCTGGGTGAATGACAAAGCTCCACAGCGACCTTTGCAGGACAGCTGTGACACTTGGCATTGCAGCCACGTCAGGACACGGGGCTGGCCAAGAGAGTGAAGTGTGGCCCGGTCCCCGGAGCCCAGGAGCCGCTGCAGTTGGCAGGGTTAGGGACCTTGTCACCTAGGGTTAGGGAGGAGGCGGCGGTGGCCAGAGTGGAGGGCTGTGATGTGAAGTCGCAGGACCTTAGGGCAGAGGCCAGAAGCCCTGCCTCCTTCACGCAGAGGCAGGGTCCCTGCGGGTGGCCTCAGGCGCCGGGCAGTGCAGGAGGGACAAGCCTCATCCCAACTTTAAACGCTGGGTGGCTGGAGCCCAAGTCCAGGAGGCGAGGAGCCCTGCAGTTGCCGCGACTGGCCGACGGGCGAGAGCTGCTCCACCTCATGGGAGGACACCGAGCCTGAGTGTGACAGTGGCTGCCAGGAGTCCGGCTGGCTGCTCACCCAGGAAGCTTGCCACCAGCAGGTGTGCACATGATGTCCCCCCAAGGACTTGCAGGGGTGGCAGGTGCTGCTGGACGGGCTATGACACAGGGACAGCCCTCCACAGGGAAGGCTCCTCCCCCCAAATGTCACCCAACACAGAAGAGGGGAGGAAATCTGCCTTCCAGAATCGACTGTCCATACACAAACCCCAGGGACACATCCATCATTGCACTGAGCGTCCTGAGGAAATGGAGCCTCAGAAGATGATTTTTAGGGGAAGAAAGTTGGTGATAATACCCTGCTGTGTGACTGCATGCTAGTCTCTCTCCCTCTCTGGGCCCGTGTGCTGGTCCTAAATCAGGATCACCCTGTACAAATGCCTCAGCAGACGGCCTGATCTGGAGCCTGACTCTGCCAACCTCTCCTCCTCGGCTCTGTCACTGCAAAGTGGGCCACCACGGCGTCCCAGCCCCAGCTCCGCAGGGGTCAGCCCAGGAGGTGATGCAGGCGTCTGCGGAAATGCCACCCAGTGTGGGTGGCATTGCCCAAGAGGCAGTGGAGCTGGCAGGGCCAGCGTCCAGGAGAAAGCACCCTCTCGCCCTGGAAAGCCCCCTCGCTCTGAGAGGGGACGGGCAGGGGTGCCAGCTCCCAGCGAGAGGCTCAGGACTAGGCCCACCGTGCTTCCGAGCCCCGAGGACCGAGCCACCCTGAGGCGGCACTGGAAGGCAGCTGCATGGGGACAATAGGGCCAGCGCCACCCACCCTCTGTCCTGCAGGAGCATCTGTGGGTCCTCAGTCAGGTGACCAGGGCAGCTTCTAGGCACCCAACTGGCCTTCCCAGGAAGCTGCCAGGACATGACCTGACCTGAGGGCCCCTGGAGGCAGAACCTCCATGTGGAGGCTGAGTCCCAGCTCGAGAGCTGGGGAGACCACCCCTCTCTCCAGCCCTGACCCCTCCATCTTCCAGAGAGGGCCTCCAGGGCGGGAAGACGCCCAGGCTTGAGCCCGCCTCCTGCCTCCTGCCCGGAGGTGAGGGGAGATGCCACCTGGTGGAAAGGCTGGTGCTGGGCCTCGGCACCCTCGGGCCTGGTGCAGGGTTAGGGAGATCAGAGAGAGTGGGCAGGGTCCAGGACTGAGGGGGCCCAGGTCCTGGCCGGCACAGGTGGCATGACCACAGCCTGGGGCTTGGGCAGCCGTCACTCCTCGCAGTTGTGGAGACTGGGAGGCCCCGGATGAAGCTCCCAGGCAATTGGCTGCCCACTGTGGGTCCCTGCGTGGCCTCGGCTGTGTGCTCAGGGAGAGGGAGAAAGTGCGGCCTCTCTTCCCTCTCGCTCTCCCTCTCTCTCTAAGTGCTGGGGAAGGAGCCCAGGGCCTCACACCGAGGTGAGCCTCCACCACTGAGGCGCTGCCCAGCCTCTCTCTGCCCCTCTCCTAAGGACGCCGATCCTACTGAGTTAGGGCTCCAGCCCTGTGGGGTCACTTCACTGTGATGTCCTCCACTCTGTCCCCCCAACACTCACGCTGGGGCTGAGCTTCCAAACACGAGTTTGAGAGGAACACAGCTGAGTCCTCGCAGCTGGCTGGGGCCCTCCCTAGGAGGACAGCTGGTGCACCAGTGACTGGGGGCAGGGTCCTGGGGACCGGACCAGGGGGCTGGACCAGGGGGCTCCACCGCTGAGCTCCATCCCCGACCCTTTCTATTATTTTTATTTTGAGACACGGTCCTGCTGAGTTGCCCAGGCTGGCCAACTTGTGATCCTCCAGCCTCAGCCTCCCACGTAGCTGGCATCGCAGGCGTGTGACCACACCAATCAGAAACTACGATGAAAACAGCAGCAAAACCTGACAGCGATGGACACACTTCCCCTGATTCTTACCAGCATCGTTTGCACATTAGAAATTGTTTTCATCGGGGTGAAAATGTTCTCCTGGGAAACATGAAATTTAATTAATATCCTTTCGATGATAGAAGATCGAGGTGGCAAGATGCCAACCCACGTGTGCTTGGCAAGGCTGCAGACTGTGTGGGCTCTGAAGTAGGCAGCCCAGATCTGCCCAGCTGTGCCACGTACCTTGCTGGGTCATCATGGGCCAGTGACTTGCCTTCTCTGTGCTTCATTTGCTGACTCAATCACATGAACTCTTTACCTCTCACAATTCTCTGAATAGGAGAATCATCATTCCTAGCAAGGCCTCTAACATGCCTGAGCTCACATGCCCTGTAGGTGACAGGGCTGGACATTGGGGTCAGCGTCTCCGGGCCTGGCCCTGTCCCCATGCTGCCGGGGTGCCGATTCCTGGCTGCTGCTCCTGTGCTGGGGCCCAGGACTTCTCAGGCACAGCTCGGTGCAGCCTGCAGACTGCCCTCCCCAGAACGGCCCCAGTTTGCTTTGCTAATGAGGCTCAGATTTGATTCTAGAAACAAATCCATTCCACAGCGACCTGGGCGCTGGGGCCAGCCACGCTGTGTCCCCAGGCCCCGGAGAGGGAGAGGGAGAGGCTCCTGGAGAAGGCAGGTGCGTGGGAGGTGGCTTTTGATCTCCCTCAGAGTCAGGACAGAACGGGCTTCCACGTCCTGTGTCCATGTCCACCCGCAGCATGACTGGCCAGGCCCCCCAGCCCAGGTCCTCCCTCTGCCCCGCAGCTCACCACACCATGGCGGGGGGCAGGCCAGCAATCTATACGGCAAAACTAGGGGGCGGAACAAGGAAGCAGGATGAGGCCAGCTCAGCTCCAAGGGTCTCATGGAAGCGGCAAGTCAGCAGCTTGGGCGCTCGCAGGGTTCTAGAACATTCCCTCCTCCCAGCCGACTCCCTCTTTGGAGGACTGGCACACTCCTCAGACTCTGTTTTTTCTTTTTCAGATTAGAATAATTGAATGCTCTGCAAGTCACAGAGCAGTGAAGAGAACCCGGTTTCAGAAGATCCCTGACTCGAGCAGGCGGCCCGTTCGTCTTCATTATGCGTGTTCCAGAAGAACCTGGGCAGCAGGTCACGCAGTGTCCCAGCCTCGGCCCAGCGCCCGGTGGGATGTGCCGCAGGGACCAGAAGCCACTAGCCCTCCTTCCTGGCCAGGCCGCTGCCTCCTCCCCTGGGCAACCCTCAGCCTCCCTCGGCCTCCCTGGGGCTGGCCGCCACCTGCTCAGAGCCGGAGGGACCCTGCGGAAGCCAGGTCAGGTCAGGTCACGTCCCTCCTCTGCTCAGAGTCCTGTGGCTTGATCATGAAACATGAAGGACAGGAGCAGGGCCTCCCCGCCTCCCC
>JAJEJO010001691.1:219984-237766 GCA_020662805.1 Glaucomys volans
GCCCCTCCCCAGCCATCCATTTTCAGTTTGGGAGCAGGAGGCTCCTTCCAGCCACCTTCCCTGGCCACGGCGGCTCCTGGGCCTGGGACACTGTCCGCTCGCTCCCAGCGACTCCCTTTCATTTCCAGCTGGCCCCCAGCGTCCACCTTGCCCTGTCCTCCCCTCCCCAAGCACGGCAGAACTTTTTCAAGATATAGGCTGACCACGGGGCTCCTCTACGCTGCTCCACCGTCACCAAAGTCCCCACAGGGCTCAGCTGTGGCACCTGGCCCCCCATGAGCTCTGGGTCTCACCCCGAGGGCTCCCA
Organism: Glaucomys volans; assembly: GCA_020662805.1. NCBI lineage: Eukaryota > Metazoa > Chordata > Mammalia > Rodentia > Sciuridae > Glaucomys > Glaucomys volans. The sequence continues at coordinate 220,292 of JAJEJO010001691.1, forward strand.
CCTGGGTGGCATGCTGCGCCCACGCTGACCTCCCTGCTGGCCCTCAAGCGTGCCAGGACCACTCCTGCCTCCCTAGGTTCGCCCTTATGTCCCCCTAGCAGCCTAGGGCCGCTCCGCCACCTGTGGGCTGTCAGTGAGGACAGCCTGTCTGGCCACCTGCTCAGGGCTGCAGGGACCTCCCGGGGCATCCACCGCATCCTCCCTGTGTTACATCCTTCCATCTGTCACGACTCTCCTGCTGCGTGTGTGACTCACTCTCTTTCTACTTCCCCTGCAGAGAAGTCAGCCTGGTGGTGCAGAGACTTGGGGCTGCTGTGCTGTCCCCAGCCTTAGGGACAGTCCCTGGCCCATAGTAGCTGCTCCCAGTTTCATCGATGAGCTGTTATCACCTCCCCGGAGGCCCCCCTGCCTACCCCCCACAGCGCCCAAGGGTCCGGTGTACGCGGGGAGGTCCCCCTGCTGCCCCCTGCTGGCCCCTGCAGACTTTTCCTTCCTAGCGATGGTTGCCATTGTGACTGTGTCCATCCCTCTTCTAGAAGGAGCCTCCTGCAGACAGGCTCTGTTTTGCCCCCTGCTGCTGCTCCTGGGGGCGGGTGTGTAGGTAGTTACCCCGGATGGTCAACCACGTGTGAGAGCGAGTGAGTACGGTCAAGTCGCTGGTACCTCTTGGGTTCCAGACCATCTTCTTGGCAAAGTAGGTGACACCAGTGACCAGGATATGCTCCCTCCCGAGGTCCTCCCCACACAGGGGCTGCTGCACCTGCTGCTCCCGGAGCCACGAGACAGGCAGAGCATGCCAGGCGACCCTCCCACCACTCCCAGGACCCTGCCCCACCCGAACATCTTTGTTAAACTCCTTGGTCCCCAAGGCCCACCCAGCTGAAGACCTACGGAAGTCTCTGTCACTTGGACTGGGACCTTTCCAGCTGGAGATGAGAAGCCACAGTCCCACCCATGGCTCGTGAGGCCTGACGCGGTCTACAGCCGCATCACTCAGGGGTGGGGAGACCGGCTGTTCCTGGTTTACCCAGCTGCCCTGGTTTGGGAACTGCTGGCTCTGTATCCGGGCAAGCTTCCCCCCTCTCCCTGCACCCCTCTGAGCACACCTCATCAGGTTTCCATCTTGCTCACTCAGGACCCCTGCTCCTGCACACAGCTCACGCCTGCCCCAGGGCCTTTGCACCCACTGCTTCACCCCCAGAAGGTCTTTGCCCTTGAGTGTCAGTGCAGCTCGCTTTCTCATCTCATTCAGGTCTCTCTTCAAAAGTTACCTCCTCTTTTCATTTGTCCACAAAAGTAGATAAACACATATATAAATCAAATAAAGCTAGGAGATTAAATATTTTTAAGAACTTTTAAAAATCACTGCTTCTAAGAAGCCGTCCCTCACCACCCAGGCAAAACAGAAGCTCCCAGGCCGGTTATGCTCTGTCCCCTTGCCCTGGGTTATTTTTCTCTTCCTGCTGGGAAATAAAAATGACACCTACTTCCTATTTACTTGGCTGCGTGGCGGGATGCTGGCTGGAGACTTTTAGCAGGACGCTGGGATGCGGGAATGCTCAGTAGAGTCAGGAGATAGGCCAAGTTGGAGTCCCAAGTCCCCCTGGTCCCAGAGGAGGCTTGAAGTGTTGAGGGTGAGGTTAGGGAGGGGACTTCCTTCTGGATCCCCGGCCCCACAAGGAGGAAAGGTCCCTGGCCCCATGAGGAGGAAAGGGACCCTGCCTCTTGCTAGGAAAGCCCCAGCGTGGGCCAGCGGCCACAGGGCCTGCAGTCATGCCTTCCCTGGGGCAGAGGAGACGCACCAGGAGAGCCGGGGGCTGGCCTGGAGCTGCCGGCGTGTGGAACTGAGTCGGTTAGCTTAGTAGGTGCCAAGTGCTCCCTACCCACCGGGGGCTGAGGTCTTCCAGGTCCGGCCAACAGAGGCGGGCACCCCAGGTTCCGAGGGCCAGCAGCACAGCCGACTGACAGGGAGCACCCCCCCACACCCCCTGCACCTCTCCCGGTGCATCTGCAGTTCAGTGCACACACACAGTGCCCTGGGGCACCCGGAGGTCCAAGGGCACAGGCTGTCACAGAGCCTGCTGGTGCCACGCCAAAGCCAGCTCTGGCCTTGGATCCCGGCTGTGCGGAGGCAGAGGCAGCTGCAGTCTCGGGAGAGGAAGGCCCTGCGGATGCTGCATGGGGGTGGGTTCCAGGAGGGCCTGGGGCCAGAGGCGGTTCTAGGACATTCAGGGAATATTTCTGTCCCCAGAGCTCAGAGGGGACAGAAGGGAGTTGAAGTGGAGGAGCCAAGACTGGGACCCAAGAGAGTCTGATTCTAAAACCCAGGCTCCACCGCAGGACCAGGCGGCCTCAGGTCTGCTTTTCCGGGGATAGGAGGGTCTGAGCCTCGACTTCGCGCTGGCCGTCCACGTGTTCCAGAGAAGTCACCGCAAACAAAGCCACCGCGTGACTGGCACTAGACATGGCTGGGACCTCGGGTCTGGATGAGGTTCCACTGTGAGCCCACAGCCCAGGCTTCAGGGAGCGTGCAGGGCGGGCCTGCAGAACCTCTCCCGCCTCTGAGGAGAGACCGTGGTGGTGGGCCAGCCCTGGGCTGAGGAGGGAGGCCAGTCACACAGAGCACGTGTTCTACCCACTCTGGCCTTCAGCAAGCAGAGGGCCTACTGTGTGCTGCACACAGGATCCAGTGCTGGACACACAAATGAGGTCTTTGTCTCCAGAATCTGATATTCTAGAGCTGTGCTGCCTACTGTGGAGACACACGGCCACTGAGCCTGTGAAGGCAGGACAGTCCGAGCTGAGCTGAGCTGTCCAGCACAAAACGTACCAGATTTGTCGGGTGCAGTGGCCACGCCTGCATCCCAGCAGCTCGGGAGGCTGAGGCAGGAGGATCACAAGTTCAAAGCCAGCCTCAGCAGCTCAGCAAGGTCCTAAGTTACTCAGTGAGACTCTGTCTCTTAATAAAAAATAAAAAGAACTGGGGATGGGATCAGTGGTTAAGTGTCCCTGGGTTCAATCCCTGGTACCAAATCAAAAAACCAAAATATTAAAAAAAAAATCAGATTTTAAAGGTAGTACAAAAAGAAGTGAAATATCTGCCATTCATTGGGTTCCCACGTTGACAGACAGTGATTTCGATACATGGGTTGAAACAATGTATTATCAAGATGAACCCCAGCCGCTCCTCCCCACTCTCCCCACGTGGCCACTGGAAACGGTCATGCCCTCCCACAGGACCCTTCCACCCATGTCACACAGCCTGGGGGTCGGGGAGAGAAGCCAGCCCTGCACCCCAGAGGAGCACTTCCCTCCTGCTTCAGGGAGCGTCTCACAGCCAGAAGGATGGAGAGCATCCAACCCGCCAGCCACCGCCTCTCCTCCACTGATTGGTTTTAAAAATCACCTGCAGCACCGCGCATGCTCCTGTGATCCGCTGGCCCTCCTTCTCTGCAAGTCCGGCCCGGGGTTCAACCCCCCGGAAGTCGAACAGGTTACTGTACAGGGGGCGTCTGTCTGACTTCATTTCTTGTCCTTAGTCCCTGAACAATGCCGCGTAACCACCTGCACCGCATTCACATTGCAATTGGCATTACAGGTCACCGGGGAGATGGGACAATGTGTGAGTGTTCTGTGCAGAGTTCACGCCATCTCAGCTAGAGGGACTTGAGCAACAGGACTTGCTGTCCCTGGGTCTTGGTGTCATGGACTCTGTAATAGAACGACGGTGTCTCCCTCCTCCCTAGCTGACCTTTATTCTTGTTTCCTGTGTAGCCACTCTCTTCAAGCACAGGTCTGATCCACCTGAGACGGACCGACCGGCTCCAACGGGGAGCGTGGGAACACGGTCCAGGGGCACCTGGACACCTGGCTCGGTCCCCGTCACCTCCGAACACCCTCGTCCTCTGGAATCTTGTTAACGTTTTAGGATTTGCCAGGTAAAATTGTATCAGCAAAATTCAGGGGGACAATTACAAGAATAAAGAAAAAACCTAACATTGAACAAAAACAAAACCAAAGGAACCTCACTGTCTTCCAGATGAATCGCACAACCCGCAGAGGTGCCGAGCCAAAGCACTTCTGAATCGAGTGCCTGGGCTCTGAACCCTCAGCTGGGTGACAGAGAAAGGACGGGGGCGCATCTGGAATGCCGGGGCCTTGGTGCCGCCTGGGGATGAAGGACTGAAATGATTGGGTGGGTGCCACGAGCCGGGCGGTTGGCAGCCAGGAGCAGGTGGGTGGAGGGGACAGCGAGGGACAGCGAGGGACAGCCTCGCACAGGGAAGGAACCAGATGTGCCTTAGGGAAAGTCCAGGTTACAAACAGACCACAGGGAGCCTCACGGGCAGGTGAGCCAGGGCCAGCCTTCCGCCCACAGGTGACCATGGCCCTCAGGCACCGTTGCTTCACTGGTGGGAACTCAATGAAGCAGACGAGCTTAGGACAGTGGGCCCGGTGCCCAGAGCCTCCCCAGCCACACTAATTACAATCCCGTCATCGCTCTCTCTTCTGACCAGGTCACCAGGACCCCATCTTACCACCAAAACCATGTCTCCACCACCATGGGGTTGGGTCATTGCTGCCCTTGGGTAGGAAGGTCACTAAGGGCTGGACCAAGGGATGGTCAACAGCTTCAGGGGGTGGAGGACAGAATAGGGGAGGGACTCAAACCCTCAAAGCCCCTGGTTCTGTGAGGCCACACTGTCCTCCTCAGGGACTGTCCAGCCCCTCAGCGCCATCATCCTCTTCCTCAAGTGCCTTACAGGCCGGCCAGCCTCCATGGGTTCCATGCCAGTAGGTCCCGGCTGTGGCTGGGCCAGCTCACAGGGGCCCTGGCCCTTCCTCCAGGGGAGGGCGCGTGCCCAGTGACCGCCTCAGATGCTGCGTATGTAAACCGCATCTCATCCCCGGAGCCACTCTGCCGCCTTCCCGACTCCTGCTGTTACAGGAAGTCACACCCTTGCCAGGCCACAGTGTCATCGGGTGCTGGACCATGGAAGTGACCCCAGTCCCTCTACTGGGGACCCATCAGTGCCCACCAGAGATGAAGGTCCCATGACCAGCCATGCCACCAGCTCACCCCCGGGAGAACATGGACTTGGGGAATTCCCCCGGCAACCCCGGAACTGCAGGGGACGCTGCCTGTGACCCGTTGTGTGGGTACCGCAGGTCCATGTCCCGACCCCAGGAACCCGTGCACGTGACAAGCTAAGGCTCGTGAGTGGGGTTGGCTGGGTCACTCAAGAGGGCACACAGGGTCCTCAGAGGTCGGAGTCCAAGGGGACGCAAGGGTGACAGCAGAGGAGATGGAGACGGAGACCACAAGGTGCTGCGCTGCTGCTTGGGAGGCGGAAGAGGCCGGGACCCAAGGGTGGAGGCAGCCCGGAAACCAGAAAAGGCCAAACGAGGCTTCTCCATCGGTCCCCAGAGGAACATGCCCTGCTGGCCCCATGTTGGCCAGCAGGCCTCCAGGCTGTGACCCCTGAATCTGCCTTCTAAGCCACGAAGCTTGTGGTGATCTGTCCCTGGGACGATGGGGGGCTTGCCCGGGGCTCCCCAGCTCACACAGCGAGGACGATGGGGCTTGAGAGCTTCCCCTGAGGCTCAGAACCCTGCACGGCCACGCTCGAGGGATGGCACGGCAGACATGGGCCATAGGGACACGTGTGCCCACGCATGTGTGGGCACACAGGTGACAGACAGTGACACACGACATGGAACCAGAGGCGGGAGTCTGGCAGGGCGTGTGCATTTCCCGCCAGCCCAGGGTTCTCCCTGGCTTTGCGGGGCCGCAGGGTCTGGCCCGGACAGGCTCTGTCTGGTCTGCACACGGGTTTTTCTGATCAAAGCTCCTTAAGGACAGAAGCCCCGATGGCGCTGGGATGTGCTGAGCGTGCACAGTGGACAGCTCTGCCCCAGCGTCTGACGTGTCCCCACCTCTTCTTAAAGCCACCCCTCAGTGAGCGGCTGCTGGCGTCTGCGCGCACACCCACCTTTCTTTAGAAAGAAAACTGCTCACACGAAGGTCGGCGGCCAGCCTTGCACGCCCAGCTGGTGCCTGCAGCGTGTGGGGGTGAACAGGTCCTGCGGCCTCCGTGGGAAGGGCGAGCCAATCACGGACATGCAGGGCCAAATGCTGGCCGGGCCACCCGCACTCCAGGATGCGGGACGCACCGTGAGGCAGGGTGTGGCCGGAAGTCCATCTTCCTATGAGGCGGATTCCGAAGGGCACACCTTGGTGTGGGTCAGGGAAGAGGGTCAGCGTGAGGAGCCAGAGCCAGGGGACAGCGCAGGGGTGTGTGGTCACTGGGGAGAGGTGGGGAGGAACAGGAGATCCACTGTGGCTGAAGCATAAGAGGGACAGCCACCGGGACAGCATGAGACCAGAGACTGAGATCTGGAACCTTCCATTCCCGCCTAAAGCCGCCAGTGAGAGACCACCACCACCCGGATGGCTGTGAACAAGGGCGGTTTCCTCCTGCACGTGTTCTAGAGGCCAGAAGGCCCAGGTCAAGGTGCTGGCAGGGCCTCTGAAGACCCCAGGGAGGGTCCTCCCTGCCTCTTGCACCGCCAAGCCCAGCTTCATGGGGCCTCCTCCTGGGCACCTCTGGCCCTCGCCTCTTCTTATAAAAGTACTGACCACCCGGTGTCGGGCTCACTGGGAGTCCAGAGAGGCACCATCCCAGTCCTTGCCGCAGTCCTTCGGCAAAACCCCTGAGCTCCAATACGGCCACGTCCACAGGCCCCAGAGGTTAGGACTCAGACCTACCCACCACGACAGGCATCTTCCCACCATGTTTCCAAACTGACCTTAATTAAGTTAGTTTTAGCAGCAAATGGGCCCTAGGAACCCCTCTGCTGTCCCCAACATGGACCAAACATTTGGCAACAGTGCTGGGATTTCTACAGGAGATAGAAATGTCACGAACCACGTTAGACAGGTCCGTCCTGCATGGGGGGGTCAGACCACAGAGCAGCTGGAATGTGGCGCAGCCATAGGCAGCCCCCACCCTGCCCCTGCCCATAGGTGGCCCCCACCCCACCCAGGATCCTTTCATTTGGCAAACACAACAGCCAACTGGAAAATCCCAAAATAAAATCCTCAAGAGGATCTACGCTGGGCGTGGTGGCGCACGCCTGTAATCCCAGCACTTGGGAGGCTGAGGCAGGAGGATCGCGAGTTCAAAGCCAGCCTCAGCAACTTAGTGAGGCCCTAAGCAACTCAGTGAGACCCTGTCTCTAAATAAAATACAAAATAGGGCTGGGGATGTGGCTCAGTGGTGGAGTGCCCCTGGGTTCAATCCCCAGTACCAAAAAAAAAGAGGATCTAGAATAATTAAATAAAGTTCTCTCTGAGCCGGAAACGTGCCCTCTGGTGTGCAGCCTCTGTCACTCCTCCTTCCTCTGCAGATCTCCCTAACCCAGCGGCCCACCAGCTCCCCAGGCGGCGCCTCTCAGCCTGGCCCCTGGGGGAGCGGGATTCGCTGGGCACAGCACCAGGAGGCTCGGAAGGGTTTTCTCAATCACTCTTCGTCTTCCTCCAGCCTGTGCTAGATTTAGACTCCCTTCCCTCCCCTCCCCTCTGTCTTTAGAGACCCATGCATTATGGATGGGCCTATTTCTAATTCAGCAGCTGAGAATCACTCTTCTTTCAAAATCAGCTCTCCAGAATCAGAGCCAGGCTCTAACCTCGACTTCCTGGCCCTGCGCCCCCGACTGGGGCTACAGGTCGAAACTCTCAGGGACAAATGTTTAACATGCAGAATACGAGGCAGCTGCCCTCCCGCCCTGGACGCACACCCTCCTGCCCCGGACGCACACACAGGTCTTGCGGGGCGTGGGCGACTCTGGACACCCAGGACCCCTGAACTTGGGGCACTTTCCATCGGGCAGGAAGTGGGGGTAATTTCAAACTTCAAGACCAGTAGTCTCTGTCCCAGATGGACCAGAGTGTCTGGAAGGTTCTGCACCTGCCCTCTCTTTATTCTCCTGGCCCTCACTGGGCATCGTGGGAAAGAGGAGAATCAGCCACGGGGTTGGGGGGCCAAATGCAGCAGAAATCTTTGTGCAATTTTCTTTGTATTTCTAAATTTTCTATAATGAGCAGGTATTAGTTTTTCTAGGAAACTGATTTTTTAAAAACCTGCTTTCAAACCCTATTCAAGGAAACATGAAAACAAGGAAGCATCCCCCAAATTGTTAATTGCTACACTGTGAATTTTTCCTACTAATGGTAAAAAAAAATTTCAATACTAATACTGACGACTCCTGCTCGCTGGTCACCAACCTTCCTGGATGTCCTATGCGTCCTAAGTGCCTTTGTTTGAACCCTCTTTGAATCCTCCATGAGACAGGTGTTCTGGCTGTCCTCACATTACCGATGAGGGCATTGGGGCACAGAGAGGTTGAGGGTCTTGTCCAAGACCACACAGCTAACACTGCTGCAGCTGGGATTTGAATTCAAAGAATCTTGGCCAACTTTCTATATGCCTCTGTTCAAAAGGGAAATGTATATCAATCGAAGAAAAAAAAAAAGCATTCTAGCAGAATGTGGAATACCATGCACGAGCAATTAAAACCCAAGGTAGTTCTCTCTGTACTGAATTGGAAAGTTCTCCAACACAGAGCAATCGAGATGGTGTTGGAAGAAGCCCTCAGGCAATTTCCCCATCACAGAACTGAAGTCTCCTAATTTGTATACAGCAATTAATGATCTCTCTTATCAGATGGGAAAAAAATAAGATCAGCCCACACTGATCTTTAAATTTTGTTGCGCTCTCTTAATATTTTCCCAAAGGCATTTTTGCACACGTTGCCACTCGGGATATGAAATCCTCGCATAGTTCCCAAGAGACGTCTCTTCCCCAGGCTGTGGCAGCTTGCTGTTCAATGTCACTCTTCGGGAAGAGCTGGTCCTCTTCGTGGAGTCTGTCTCTGCCTGGTCACCAATAAGATGGTGGCTGGTTTCTGCAGCCTCTGCCGCATCTGCCCCGGGGGAGGAGATAAAGTGGAGCAGAACCCCAGGCCGCCCATCAGAAGCTGCTTTGGGCCCTGCGATTGAGCAAAGAGAAGAAACCACTCAGACACTGGGAGAGGGAGCCGAGGCCAGAGGAGGCAGAGGCCGAAACCCGCGTGGGTGATTCCCAAATGATGCGCAGTGTTGACCGGGGTGGGTGGAGAACGGGAGAGCCCTCAATGGCTTCCTCCTGGCTTCCCTGACATCTTGAAGTTCCTGACATTGCTTATTTCAAAATAACCAACCTGTGGCCTTCGGAGACACCCTGACTTTGGCAAGGTCACACTTACGTAAGAGGAAACCAACAAAAAAATTGGCAGCTTTCTCAGGGCGTTCCCGTTCTGCTGCTGCGCTTAAAGCCATCGATGTCACCGTCCTCCTCATCACTATCCCTGCTGTTCACTCCAACTGGTCACCTCCGACCGTGACCTCTGTGAAGGTCCTTGTATTCAGATGGTCAGATTAAACACAGGCTACCCAGGTCAATATGGAAAAGTCATAATTTCAAGCATAAATATATCTGATACAATATTTGGGACATACACTAAAAATTATTTATCTAACATGTCAGGTAGAGGTGTCCTGTATTTTTATTTGCTAAGCAAACTTACATATACAGATTACTTTATTTAGTCGTCATGAGCTGGATGGTCGCGGGGTGGCGGCGGAGCCAGAGAGCGCCCCGGCAAACCTGGAAGCACAAAGAGAACTCAGTGGTGGGAAGTGCCCGCTATTGCAAATGAGGAAATTAAAAAGAAGTGACAGGAGTGCTTTCAACCCAAGCGAAGAGAGATGAGCCTCAACTCCTGAGAAATGAATGAAACAGGACTTTGGGGGGACATGGATCTTCCATTGTTGAAGATGAAAGGCACCGTCTCCAAAATTACCCAGGCTCTGGGCAGGAGATGAGGGGTGGGCCGGTGGCTAAGAGGACTCCAAGGGGGGGTGGGCAGCTCTCAGAGCCCCAGGCAGTTCCTCCCCTAGGCAACCCTCACCTGCTTGGAGACAGGCAGCCGGTGCGGTGGCTCAGGGGCGCCACCTGCAGGACGGACGCCTGCTCTGGGTTCTCAGTTGGACGCCACTCCCTTGACCAACCATCACCCATCGTTCGTCTTTTACTAAATGCAGACAACCCACTCTGCAGCCCAGGCACCCTCCCCTCACTGGGTGCTCCCTACAAGCTAAGTTCCTCTTCTCTGGCGGCTTTCGCACCACAGGGCAGTTACGTTATGGTGTAACTGACTTGATTAACATTCCCCCGCACCTTCGGGAGGACACTCCACGCTGGCAGGGGTGGTTATGAGTCCTGCTGGTTGCCGCACACCCTCCATCCAGAACAATTTCTAGGTGTGAGCAATCCTGTGCTGGATGAATGAATGGGTGCAGCTTCCCCAGGCATCCTCCAGGGAAAGGAGGCAGGCCCCCGCTCCCCAGTAGCAATCCCCAACTTGGCAGTGGTGGACGCCCATCCCAACAGAGAGGCCAAACCTGGGAATGGGGGAACAATGGCCCAGCATGCCAGGGAGCGCATGCCCGCCCTGGACTTCCTGTACCTGTAATGTGAGGGTGGGGAGAATACGAAGGTGTGTAGCTCAAGCCATTGTGACTTTGCACCCTGACACAGGGGAGTGACTCGGGCAAGCAATCTCAGCGCCCTGTGGGAAGTGTCCTGTGAGCTCAGGGAAGGTACTGGATTCTGCATAGAGTGGGCATCAGTAAAAACACCCCAGATAAGACCCTGGAGACTGGAGTCTTGACCAATGGGCAATGGGGGCCATGGCTTCCCCAGCAGAGGGCACAGATTCCTGCTCCCAGAGGCCACAGCCTGTCCAGAGCAGCGGGTCTGTGGGTGGATTGACAGCAGGTCCAGGAGGAGAGACGCAGGTGTGTGTGGGCAGGAGCCCTGGGCAGGCTCAACTCTGGGAGAAACGTCCTTTCTGGGTGAGAGTTCAGTGGGCTCCATCTTGCATGGAAACTGGTGAGCCCTGAGATTAAGGTTTGAGGAGGGGGTGGCCCCTTGGGTCCCTTGCCCCTTGCATCTGCCCTGGGTCAGGCTTGGTGCCCGCTCCGTCAGTGGGCTTTGTCCCAGGCCCCTTCGGAGAAGCTCCAGGCCTTAGGACCTGCAGATCCCGGGTCTGTGGACATCCTCCGCCCAGGCAGCTCTCCTGCGTCCTCTCATTTCCAGATCCACATCATCAGACTCCGACCTCACGCTGCCCTTCAGAAGCGTGCGCTGCACACAGGCCTCAGGGCACATGGGCCCTGCCTCTCTCTCAGGCAGTGCGGCCATCTACCTGCGTCTCCAGGAGGAGATTGACATCCTTAGAGTAGTTTGGGTCCAAGCAAGAACAAAGACCCCCAGGAACACCTTATCCTCAGCCCCCAAATGACCAAAATGGCCCTGGGAGATGTCACATTATCGGCTTACCCAAAAGCATCTTTTGTCCCTTGAAAATGTACTTCCAACGTGTGTTCTGGAGAATTGGCCTGGTTCCTGAAATCCCACTCTAATAGTATATAATTTTTATAAATACAGTAATTAGGACTCACTCTGCCTTACAGTTTAAATGGAATCAAATTATTATAGGAACAGGAGAACCGGGGGACCTTGTCCTAGCCTCTCTGAATTCATTGACCCCACTCCCCAAAGGGAGACTGACTGCTAGGACCTCAAAGACATGCTCAGAAGCCATGGCCCCCTTGGTGGCCACAGGAAAATAGAAGTCCTCCCGGCTCTCAACAACCTCAGAACTCCAGTTGGAGAGCAGAAGTTACAAGATGGTGGCGGGCCTGGGGCCTTTCCCACCTGGATTTTGTTTGTTCCGTATTTTAGGATTCCAGTTGTGTCTCTTGACATCTCAGACCACCTGCCCCAAGGCTCCTGCCATCACGTGCCGGCTGCACCCTTCCACTCTGGGCGCGCACCACACGCGTGGCCAAAGCCCTCTCCTCCTGGTCACCTCCCCGCCATGCTATTATCAATGCTGCTAGTGCATTTAAGGCATAGTCGTCATTGCCTGTGTCCCTGTCTCTATCAGAAGTGAGACAATGTAGGATCCAGGATGATCCAGGGCTGGGGGACAAGCAGCGCACGAGGCTGGCACTGTCGTGTTTTCAAGTGCAATACGAACACACTCAGCATGATCAACGTGTTCCAGCCGCGGGCTGCTCCCCAGAGGTGTTCCCACGCAGGGAGAGCCTGCTGGGGCCTGCAAGGCACACTGTGTGCTCACACAGATGCGAGGGTGTGTCAAAGGCCTCCCACTGAAGCAGGGGACTAGAGGTTCAAAAATGGCTGGGGGAGGACCCCTGGGCCTCTAGATGCCAGGGCTCATCAGGGCCAGGCCTCCTCCTCCTCTCGGCTGGGCTCAATGCAATGCCTAGTTCTATATGGAAGCACAAATTCAAGTCTGTTCTGGACAATTCCACTTTGATCTCTCTCAGGCATCTCAAATTTAGCACACAAGCAAGCTGTCACATTGCTTGTCCATCCAACGACCCGTCAACACTGGCTGACCTCTGTCCATATCTGACCTTCCTCCCATCTTCCCCAGACCCACATACGGGCCCACCTGCTTGCTCCAGGTGGAAACTCAAATTGCCTTTGGCACGCCTGTTCCCTCCCGTCCCCACATCTGTCCAGGCCCTTGGGGAGCGACTTCCGGAATCCACCCCCTTTTCTCTAAGTCTCCATGGTCTCCGTCCTAGTTCAGGACATCATTACCTCTCACCTTGAGGACCACGACTGCCCTCTCAATGGTCCCCTGCTTCTACCTTGTTCCACCCCTGTCTGCTCCCCACCTGCAACCTGAATGAGCCCCGGAACTCCAGCACAGTAGTGGCGGAGCTCTGTTGGTGATGCGGAATGGGGAACCTAGGTAGCCCCCCAAGAAGCAGGATACCCAGGAAAGAATCGTCCCCACCCACACAATTTCCAAATGCCCACCAGACGCTCACAAAGGAAAAAAAGTCTATTTAAAATGAACTCCTAGAACGTAACACTAGTTAACATGTTTAGAAAGCATCTCTTGCATAACTTGAACGAAGCCTGGATTTTCCAAGGGAGCAACTCTCCCTGGAGAGAGGAACCTGCTGCTGGCCTCGAGCTTTCAAGAATTCTTTGCCGGGGCTGGGTCGTGGCTCAGTGGTCGAGTGGTTGCGATCATGTGTGAGGCACTGGGTTCAACCCTCAGCAAAGCATATAAATAAATGGATAAAATAAAGGTCCATTAACATCTAAAAAATATTTTAAAAGAATTGTTTGCCATTTTGGAAAACCACATTGTCTGCAGAAATGCCAGTGGTGTCATCCGAGTGGCCAGCACTGTCCGTCTGGGTCACTCTGGTGTGTGGGTATTGGCTGTTTTTCTAGAGCTATACATTGGTGTCGGCCTTGATTTTTCTCTTTTTTAGCTTCTGACAGCTCTTCAGGGGCACTTATCTAATGATAGTATAGGTAATATTTGGCTAGAAAGTAGTTTCATGTTATTTCTCTTAGGCCTTACACCTTGGACAGCGCCCAGGGTCTCTCATTCTTGAAACTGTGCCTGCGGAGAGAGGTTGTGTCACCTATTAGCTCTATTTCCTGAGGGCAGGAGGAACAGTACCCAGGTCATAAAGGGGAGCTTTGAGTCTGCTCCAGTGAGAAACCAGAAATTTAGAGGAAAATGCTCTAGAAAAAAGTTTGGGGGGAAGGCAGGTCTCCAGCTGAGGGTGGAAGGCAGGGCCGGGGAGCCGAGTGCAGCCCCTGGGTCAGCAGCCAGGGCCACAGTCCAGAGTGGGGACTCACGAGTCACCTTTTCCACGGCAAAATGATATTTGGTCAAAAAATTGAGCAGAAAGCCTTCTTTCAAAGTCACAGAACTAGTTTGTCACCTGCATTTTCAAAGGAGAGTGAAGCACCGTGGTGGTTCTGGGATCTCAGCTCCAATAAGACGCAACGGGGGTCTCTGCCTGCCCCTGCTCTTGGGCTCAGAAGGAGACTCAAGGGAGCAAATCTGGTGTTCTGGGTGTCATCAGGGCCTCAGGATGACCCGGATGAGCAACCTCCTTTTGGGGGCTGGAGGCTGGGGATCGGGAGGATGTGTGGAGGGAAGCAGGTTCAGAGGCTTCGATGCTCCTGCTACCTTTAAAGGCAAGTTGCTTCGTTCATTAAAAATACACTGAAATCCGAGCTAGCTCCACTTGCTTCCCTGATCTGACCCTGTCATAGGGATCAGGCTGCTGAGAAACGGAGGCATGGTTCCCAACCCACCCCAACAGGCCAGTCAGCCCGGAGGAGCGTGGAGCCCGGGCCATGGGAGAGCTGTGGGCCCTGGGATGACAGGCAGGAGGTCATTGCAGGTGCTTCAAGGCCCCACCAGAGCCATTCTGCCTCAGGACGGCCTGGTGCTCTGGACAGCGGCTTTTGAACAGTAAGACCCAGACCAACTGCACCTGGGCACTTGTTAGCCACGCAGAGGACGGAAGAAGAGAGTTTGCGGAGGGGCCCGCTGTCCATCCCTCAGTGTCACCAGCCTTCAGGTGATTCTGCCACTCAGGGAAGTTTGAGAAGCAGGGGTCCCAGGGAAGGCAGCCTTCTCAGTCACGTGTCTTGATGGAAGCCAAGATTCCAGAGAGTAGAATAGGGAGCACTGTGAACAGCTTTTATCTATAGCAAAACGTATGCTTTCTGCCCAGGAGAAAGGATGACCTTAGAGTGACGGTTTATTGTTCGGTAGGCCCCGGACCAGGTCTGCATCGAACTCAGCAACTTACTCTAACGTTCTTCACGGGCGGCTATTTCATTCTCAAGCCTCGTGCTTTGAGCGAGGGAGTCCATTAGTTCCCTCCTGAGTCACTAATGGGTTGGAGCATCATCACTCTGTATTCACACAAAGATCGTATCTTGCACCTTTTGAAAATTAAACTTTGATGGGAGGGGCACTCGGAATGACCTTTCTTCTCTGCGTCGTCTTGAACCATGTCCTTTGATCTTCCCGGCTAATAAAGCTACTAGCATGACTCAGAGTCACAGTGGCGCTTGCTAAAAGCAGCTGGGCCCTCTGCCTCCATCATCACGGCCTCCCTGGCACGTTAGTTGTACCATTTCCCTTCCCTTTAAAGAAGAGGAAACCCAGGCAGAGAGGGGTCTTCACACATCCAAAATACACGGTAAAGTCTGGATTGGCTCCAGCTCTGTCCTCCCACTGGCCACCTCCATCTGCCCTGTGGGGAGGGTCAGTGTCTCTCCAGGAAGGCCTGCTTGCACCTGGGTCAGAACGGAGCTTCTCTGCTGGACTCTGCTGTGATGAGCATTCCTGTCCTTCCCTCCAAATGCCAGCAGCAGCTCCCAGTTACTGTCACAACCATGACTAACCTCCTACACCCCCACCCGGTGAGCCCACAGCTTCCCTAAGGGCTGAGGCCAGCTATGCTACAAGCTATTTCTAACTCCCATATAAATGGTGTCCCGGCTGCCCTTCCAAAGGGTGTTTGCATTTTAAGAGCTCAGAGAGGCTGGACCTAAATCAAAGGAACAACTGCTAATGATGGGATTGTCCATACTATAAAGGTGAATTGGGGAGTAGGAGGGGGAGGACCCTCTAGCACCCCTTGAAATAGTAGTTTCAGAACGTGAAGACCCTCGGAAGACTGAGCACTGACTGACAGGCTGTGTTAGTTAGTTTTCCATCACTGTGACAAAATGCCTGAGGTTATTGGATTCTAAGGAGGAAAGGTTTATTTTGGCTCACAGTTTTGTAGGTTTCAGTCCAGGGACACTTGGCCTTGCTGCCTTGGGCCCTTTGGCAAGGGGCATATCATAGCAGAAAAACATGGTAGAGAAAAACTGCTCACTATTTTGTGCCCGGGAAGCAAAATGAGATAGAGGAGGAAGCCAGGGTGCAGCATTCCCTCCCAGGGCGTGGCCCCTGACTGACCCTTCCACCTCCGACAGGTCCACCATCTCCCAACAGCACCGTCAGTTGAGACCAAGCCTTCAGCATGAGCCTCTGGGGGACATTGAAGATCCAAACCATAACACAGGGCACGGTACCCCTTCTTCCTCAACTCACCTCAGGAGCATGAAATCAATCACAGAACACACACTGTACATCCCCTCCTCAGATTGCAGAACTCCAGAGAAGCTCGACAAGGTGGGCTTCCTCTTTACTTTGCTTTGAGGGACGCTTAGCACCTTCTAAGATGCTGCTGGTGATCAGGACTGATCATCCCCCACAGTGGTCTTCACACTCACTGAGGATTGATAGGAATGTAGTGTCCCCAGCCCTGACCTCCAAGGCAGTCTGACTCTGCAGGTCTGAGCAAGAGTCCAGGAACCTGCCGTCGTACAAAGCTCCCTGTGGGCGTGGTGGTGGAGACCGTCAACCTCACCGGCCAGAGGGGCACCAAGTGTGAGAACCCAGAGTGCACCTGAGGCCAAGTGAGGGCGGCCGGTTACCCAGGACAGGGGCCTCTGGCGGGCAGCCGAGGGTCTGGGTTTTAAGGATTAATATAAAGTAACGGCAGCGGCTGAAGCAAACCAGCTGTTCCCCTGCATCAGGCGCCAGGAGCAGCACAGCGTGTTCACTGGCTGCCAGTCACTCACAGGTTCCGGCCCAGACTTCCAGGCAGAAGGAAGAGCCTCCTCGCTTGCTTTGCTTATTATCTTCATGGTATCAGGGATCTGCAGAACCTGCCATCCTCGGGCACAATGACCCAGGTGACCACGGCCTCATGCCCATGTTTCCCCTGGGCTAAAGAACCTCATTCTCAAGACCTCACAAGAGGAGTGTGAGCCTCACTCTTGTGATAGTAATATGTTGTGATTTTGTCCTCGTGACATTAAAATCCTTCCTGAGAGCTCTCCTGGGACTGGCGGGCTGTATGTTGGCACATCACATTAGGCAACTCTTGACAGCATCTACCACGGACAGGTGACAAGGACTCTGTGACCCAGGAGCTCCTTTCCCAGGTAGATCCGCATCAGCAGCACATACCTATGTGCACAACATTGGTAAAATCCTGGTCACGCAGCCCTGAGTACAAGGACAAGACTGGGAACAAGCCAAATGCACTCCCAGCAGGGGATGGACAAAGGAAGCGGAGAGCAGTTATACAGAGTAACACAAGCCACCGTCACCACTGCCACGCAGGAGTCGGGAAAATAATGGGGAGAGGAGGAAACCAGATACACGGGAATGCCCATGCAACGCCATTATAGGAAACTCAAGAACGGGAAAAATTAATCCATGCAACAGAAATCAGGGCGATGTCCTCTGGGGAGGTGGCATCGGCCAGGAGGTGACGTGGGAAAACTTGGGGGGCTCTACAACGTTCCCTGCCTTGACCTGCACGGGTGTGTACAGATGCAAACACCTGCCTACTTATGCCCCTAATAAGCTTTAAAAATGCTAAGTTCCTCAGGTGATTCTGGTGTCCCACTGAGAGTGGGCAAAGAAACCCATTTTGCCCCCCCC
>JAJEJO010001691.1:237866-250811 GCA_020662805.1 Glaucomys volans
CACACACACAAGAGCCTGAATATTGCTAATTAGGAACTAAAGCTCCCAAGAGCTCAACGGGCTTTGTTCTGAAACTGTAATATGCAAAAATTAAGCTTCGTAAATGGATGAATTAGCTGGCAATTACTTGCTTCGCCGCTCCATTCGCCATGGGACTTCTTTCAATGGCAGGCTCCCTTAGGTGCGCTTAAAAAATAAGATCTGAGTCGCCTAGGACTATTTATTCACGATCCTTAACAAATGTTAACAGATGCACACAGTCATCGCCGCCTGCCAGTGGCTGGGCGTGTGGGGTGAGTGGAAGGAGGGGACTCAGCCTTCACCCTCCAGACAGGGGTCAGAGTTCCTCAGAGCTGCAGGAAACTGCCACCTTGCAGCCACTCTGGGCTTTGAGGGTGGGTGGAGGGAGAACCCTTGGGGAAGGTAGGAAAGGGGCCTCGGAAACCCCGCAGTCTCTGCGCTGCCTCGCAGGGAGGTTGGGGATGGCAGAAGGAAGACCCCATGCTCGAAGCTTCTGTCTGCACTGGAAGCCCAGCCAGCTCTGCAGGGGACGCTGGGCTCCCTCTGAGCTCCCAGGGGAAGCAACTGCTGCTGGGCATGCGCCACACTTGGACAGGAAAGACAGAGAACACGGGTTGCCCACAGCCGGGTTCAATGCGCCTGAGCATCTTTATCGATAAGGAAACCGAGCAGAGAGCAGCTGGGTCGCTTGGCCAGCAGGTGGGATTTGGACTCAGGCCTGTCTCACCCTGGTTTTTGCTGCCAGCACCCAGGAGTAGAGCCGAGGTGGGAGTGGCACAGCCTGTCCTCTCCACTCTCACCCCAACTCCATCCACTGCTCCCACTGGGGCCTCTGAAGGCAGCCAGCTGACCTCCAGCTCCACGTGGTCTCCAGTTACATTCAGTTAGAATCAGAGCTGGGCGCAGTGGCGCAGGCCTGTAATCCCAGCACTTGGGAGGCTGAGGCAGGAGGATCGCAAGTTCAAAGCCAGCCTCAGCAACTTAGCGAGGCCCTAAGCAACTCAGTGAGACCCTGTCTCTAAATAAAATACAAAATAGGGCTGGGGATGTGGCTCAGTGGTGGAGTGCCCGCCAGGTGGCTCGACCCTGCTCTCTCCGTCTGCCCTGTGCCCTGGCCTGGCGCAGTCTTCCCTGTCTCCTGCTGAATCTTGGACGGCTTCCCCTTCCCTCGAGACCCACCCCGGGATTACAGGGCAGTGGGGATCATAAATGTGCTTCTTTTAAACACTGTGCCCACGGCCAGTCCCCCGCCTTCCTTGAGAGCGCAGATGCGTGCCGTTTACGAGGTGAGCTCCCACGGGAGAGTTGATCCCTGAAGTGGCGAATAGGACAGTGATTCCCAGGCGGAAGGGTGTGGTGGAGAGCAGAAGGGACGCGGTTCAGGTGCCGCGGGCTGGGAGGAAGAACTGGTCACGTTCGTGGCCCAGCCGGCCAGTGTGGCTGCCGCTTCCTCTGCTTATTTCAGAGATGCTGGTGCAGAGGATTTTGAATGTTCCCAACACAAAGGAATGATGAATGTCTGAAGAGACAGAGAGGCCAGTTACCCTGAGCTGATCGTTACACGCTGTGTTAGCTTTTAGTCACTGTGACAAATACCAGAGAAAAGCAATTTAAAGGAGGACAGCTCTGTTTTGCTCATGGCTTCAGAGGTCTGTGTCCGCTGGCTGCGTTGCTCTGGGTCCCAGGTGAGGCAGAGGGTCGTGGCCGAAGGGCATGGCAGAGGGAGACTGCTTACTTCCTGACATCTGGGAAGCCCAGGGCGGGGAGGGGAGCAGGGAGGGGGGCAGGGAGGGGCCTGCGACAAGACACAGTTCAGAAGGCGCTGCCCGGTGGCCTGCCCCCGGCGTCCCCTCCTCCCAGTAGACCATCGGAGGTGTCAATCCACAGGCGAGGCCAGAGCCCTGTCACCAATCTCCTCCCACAATGCCTGCTGCTGGTCACCGCTGCATTTGAGAACCGAGACCTCAACTCACGAGCTTTGGGGGACATTCCAGATCCGACCAAACACACTTTAGAATGTCACACGGCACCCCATAAATATGTGCGATGACTGTGTCAATTAAAAATAGGAATGTGTTTTAGAAATTTGCGATTATAACTAATAAAATAAGGAAAATGGAATGCCAGGTCCCGGGGGTCTGGGGCTCCCCCTGTTGAGAGCTGGAAATGCAGTGACTGATCTGCAGGCAGCACCCGAAGCCCTGGTGGCATCCACCACTCCTGCCACCTGGGAAATCTCCACCCAGACAGGTGGCTGCAGGGGCCTCGCTGGGCTGCACTGGTGACAGACCCCTGCACGCTCACTGGCTGCAGTTCAGAAGGAGATTCCCCGGGGCCCTCCCCCATCGGGACACTGAAGATTCCAGAAACACTCGCCAGCCCCCTAAAGGCGGGAGCAAGGGTATTAATTCCAGACAGAGCTGACTTCAGAGCAGACTCAGGATCGAGGGGGCTATGGCAAGGGGGACGCTGTCCATCCTCCAAGATGACGCAACAGTTCTAACACCTCTGTGCCCAACGGCAGCTGTAAAATGAGCAAAAAGGAATAGAACTGGAAGGAGAAGGTGGCAGATCCACAAAGGCAGCAGGACCTGGCCACACTGCTGTCCTGGTCCCTAAACTAGCAGGTGCAAGTCGGTACTGACCAGAGGACCCCAATGATGCTGCCAACCAAGGGGGCTGCCGGAGGTCTGCAGAATACTCAGACCAGTCTCGTGGACTCGGTGTGCATGAGTGTCCCCCAGGACACCCCGCAGTCTGGCCGGTGCAGGACCCTCAACAGTGATCATAGCAACCATGTCCCGGAAGCCAGTCGGGGCCAGGCGCTACACTGCGAGTCGCTCACGGAGCCTCGAGATGAAGTCACAAGGGAAATAAAAAAGCGTTTGGACTGAATGAAGTCCAAGTACAAGGCCAGTGTGCAAAGGGCAGGGTCCCCCTGGACACCAGCTGGAAGGACTGGAACTGGGAATTTAAAAATACCGTTTGCAATGGCACCCAAGGCGTGTGGCATTTATGTGCAAATCTAAGCAAATATGTGGAAGATCTGAATGTGGACAACAGAGAACGCAGACGAAAGGAGTCAGAGAAGAGGGAGGTAAGAGGAGAGGCGCGTGCGTGCATGGGCGGGAGACCCGGCACCGTTAGGACGAGAATTCTCCACTTCTCCTGTGATTCCGTGCGATTCAGGCCCAGATTCCAGACGGCTCTTGTCAGAATCCACAAGCTGACTCTGACATTAATCTGGAAAGACAAGGGACTGAGAACAGCCCGGACAGCTGAGAAGGAGAGAGAGGGACTGACAGAGAGAGTAAGTTAGTGTGTGGACGCTCTCTGCTTGATTTCAAGACTTGTAAGAACTACACTAATCAAGGCAGATGGTATTTGTTAAAAGATAAATCCACAAGTCAATGGAACAGAATAGACAGCCCCCAAATTGACCCACACAAGAACAGCCAACTGGTTTTTTGGTTTTGTTTTCTGCTTGGTGATATTTTTTTTTTTTTTTGGTACCAGGGATTGAACCCAGGGGTCTGAGCCACATTCTCAGCCCTTTTTAAAGATAACCACTGAGCCACATTCTCAGCCCTTTTTAAAACTATTATTAGAGACAGGGTCTCACTGAGTCGTTTAGGGGCCCCCTTAGTTGCTGAGGCTGGCTTTGAACTCATGATCCTCCTGCCTCAGCCTCCCGAGCTGCTGGGATTATAGGCCTGCGCCTGGTCCAATTCATTTCTGGACCAAGGTGCAAAGGCCAGTCAAATGGTCTTTTCAGCAAGCCGAGCTGGGACAACGGGACTCCTCGGAACACGAACTGCGGGCCAAGCCCCCCAGGGACCGCTGCCCGCACGGCCTCAGGTTCCACCCACACGGTGCGCTGTGAAGTCAGGACTCGGTCGTGGCCAGTGCTCAGCCACACCCTCTGAGGCTCAGCGAGTCTCCTGAAGTCACAGGGTGCGGGCTAGGGTCCTAGCAACTGAAACAAAATTGTCAACCATGACGGCCTCTCCAGACCCAGTTTCCCCACCCGTAGGGGGAATATCAGTCCTCACCTCCAAGGGCCACGTGAGGCCTCCGTCAGAGACCGTGGAGTGCGATACACAGGGCCGTCCCCTCCCGGCCTCTCCACACTGACACTGGCGCTCAGCAGGTCCTCCCTCTGCTTGGCTGGCACGCTGGTCCTGAGAGCCCGAGTCCCTGGTCAGGCAGCAGTGATAAATGTCCCCAGCTTGAGTCACCCTCCAGTCCTGGAGGAGTTGAAGAAGCATATGGCCAAGGAGCCATTTCTCAAAATGACTTGGTGCGTCCTCCTCTGGGGGTCTTGGGGTCCTCCTGTCAAAGCCCTGCCCACCCATCCACGCCTCTCCATTTGCTCTCTAAGCACAGACTCCCACGGTAGCTCCGTTGGTGCTGGGTGCAGAGTCAAGTCAGCTCCTTCCCTGCCCGGGGAGCACGTGGACTGAGAGGAAGTGTCAGGGGCACTTGTCACGTGTTCTGGCTGCCCTGTTCCTTTGGAATGCCCCTCTCAGGCTTGGAGGAATTCTTCTTTCTAAGGTGGCAGCATGGAGCTTATTCTCCCAGCATGCCCTGTGCCCAGGGCCTGCTCAGGTGGCAGAGTCCACCAATCAGACAGTGCCACGTGCCGCTTCAATTCAGAAGTGAACTGAAGGCAGGTGTGAAGAGCCTCAATCCCGGAACAGGCAGGTGGCCCCCAGGGCGGCAGGGGCTGGGGGGCAGTGGCTCTGAGGGCAGCAGGGCTGGAGGCTCAGTGAGACTTCAGCTCCATTCCTGGCATGGAGCTCGGGCTGCTCTGGCTCACGGGAGGTGCTGTGAGCGGCTAATCTCCTCCAAAAAGTTTCTTCCTCATTAAACGACTAGAGTGTCATTTGTAGGAAAAACCCAGACTGGCAGGCAAGACACAAGGGTGCCAGGAACCCTGCCATGGGGCTGCAGGAGGGGGACGTTCAGGGTGACCAACCATGACGTGAACGTCCACCCAGAGGCACCGAGGCCCAGCATGAGTGTGGCTTCTCCGCCGACTCAGCTCCAAGGTGGACGTTAGCGCAGCTGTCCGCCCTCTCCAAGCCTTGGTTTCCTTGTCTCTGAAATGGGAACAATGATCCCTAAGAACAGGTGGTGACATAGGGTGACCTTCATGAAGCAAAGCCTCACTATGCGGGGTCAGTCCCATGATGTGGCAGCTCTGACTCTGGCCATGCGGCTGGGGACAGCCAGGGCAGGACTCTCAGGGAGGCACGGAAGCCAGGTATGGGGGGTCCACCTAAGGACAGGTCACACACCTATCGCACCTGCACCTTGGTCATCAGGACAGGGGTTGGCAGGTGGATCTGCAGGGTGAGATCCTACCTTTCAAACACAATGTGAATCTCAAGCATTTACACTGAAGGAGGAAACCAGACCCAAAGACCACGTTCTGTACCATCCCATTTATACAAAAGCCAAACCTCACAAAACCTGCCTCTGGGGACCAAAACGACACCTGCATTTGCCCAGGGCAGGGTTGGCGGAGGCTGGGGCGCTGCAGAGGGCTCCCGGATGCTCCCGGAGTGATTGACAAGTCCTGCCTAGCATTGGTGGGCATCGCAGGACTCAGGCCACAGGGGAAAATGGGTACATTGTTCTGCATAGAAATCATCCCCATAGACATTACTTTAGAAGACAAGTAGCAGGATATTCAGAGCTTAGGCACACAGACAGAACCCGGAGTCCCCTCGCCACTGTCCCCTGCCCACCCCGGCCCAAGCTCCAGCCGTCACTCTTCAGCGCTGCCCTCTCTCGCTGCAGATTGATGACTCCAGGCTCCGCGGTTCCGGGGCATCATTACAGCTGGTTACCTTGGAGGCGTCCAGACAGCTCCTTCCTTCCCGGCCAATTTTGAATTAAGTCAGGAGAAGATGAATTGGCGGGTCATCACAGCACAGCCACGATTTATGACTGCAGCGGATTTTTCCAGGAGCTTCTGCTAACATCTCTTCTCAGACGACTCAGTAGAAGGCTTGCTCTCCATCCGGCTGCCCCACGGTCTCCCTGGCTGGCCGCCATGAAGCTCACTCCACAGATGCTTTATAGAGCACCTACTGTATGCGGGAACCCGGAGCCTGGGGACACGGTGGTGAATGTGTGGTGTGGTGGGGACCCAGACAAGTTAGAAGGGAGGCCACAGGGCAGAATGGGAAGCATGTGACAGAGGACAGCGTGGGACATGGAGGAATGTGGAGAAGCAGAGGGGAGAGAGGAGAAACCCAGGAGGGCACGCGGGGGAGCCGAGCCTCGGGGGAGTTCTGACCTAGGGGCTGGATGGATCTTGCTCTTAAGAAAACCTTGGTGGCTATTCTGGTTGGGCTCCTGGGAGGCACCTGGCCCTCGGTTCAGCTCCCCATCCGGCTCATCTCTTTTGAATTATCAAACTACCCTACCACCTTCCAGACGAGGAAATGAAGTCTCAGAGGTAAAAGGACTTGCTCAAGGTCACTCAACAATGAATAATAGTGACTCCAGCTACTAAGTTCCAAACCACTTTCCCAGGTTCTGGTCTATTTCACTGAATTCTTTGGACAATCCTACAAGGTAATATTCATTAATAGTAGAATATTTGTTTGTCTGAAGAAACTGAAGCTCAGAGAGGTTAAGACATTTGCTTTGGGTTACACAGCTAAACAGCAATAGATTTGGGATACAAACCCAGCTCCAGAGCACATGTGCCCGAGCATGATGCTGCACTGCCAGCCTGGCCTCGGAGGCTGTGTCCTCTGCCACTGAAAGGACTGTCTCTTCTGAGGGTGGGGGGCAGGCCCTGCGCACCTCTTAGTGTGAGTCCAGCACACCACAACGCCCTGGCTCTGGGCTGCCGTCTTGAGGACTAACACCCAGGCATATAAGTGACCTGTCCATCCAACAAGCACTGGGTGGCAGGCACCCTGCTGCCCACTGGAGAGGACGGGAGCCCTCAGCCCTGCTGTTCCACACACTCCCACCCACGGGGGAGGCAGCCTACGCAGCGGGGCACCGTGTATCTAGCTCCTGGTCTTGAGTCACGTTTAAACAACTCAGCAGAACAGAATAGGCTGCTGGAAAATGCTCACACCGGTGGCCTCGGGTGGCGGACAACAGATGGAATTTTTTCTCTCATTAGTGCTTTTCTGCATTTTATGGTTTTCCTCTAGGGGAAAATGTCAGAAAGACGGGAGGTGGAGACTCCCTGGGAGCAGGGACAACAGAAGCCATGGCACGTCCCCAGTGGTGCCCACCTGGCCTACCTGTCCCCACCACCCTGCCCCTGGCTTGGTCTGTCAGGGAACAGAGAGGCCACTGTCCTGAGCTTGTCCCCAGCACCGTGCTGTGTCCCCTCCCACGTCCCCCCCTCCAGTTGTCACCTCCCCTTGACATTCAATTTCACCCAGAAAAGTAATGAGCCCAGGCTGTTAAATCGCGAGCGCGGCTGACGGTCCTGTTCATTATTTAATCTGCTCTCGGCTGTGCGTGAGCCTCGTGGGGTAATTACTGCAGCTCTGAGCCCATTTCCAGGAAGCTGTCCCCGCAGGCCCGCGGGAGGCGGCCACGTGAGCCTGAGTTCAGGAGGTGACTTAGCCGAGAACCAGGGGAGGTATCTGCAGAAGCTGGGTCCAGGGAGTAGGAAGCTCTGCTCCCTTGTTTTTTTCTTCTGGTGTTTCAGTAGAGAAAAGAACCTCATTCTCTCTTTCTCTCTCTGTCTCTCTCTCTCTCTCTTTCACACACACACATTGACTTTGGCCCTTCCGCAGCCTGATTTCTACTTCCTCAGCCTGATTTCTAGTGTGTTTGGGGATCAGAGTAGGGAGTTGCCTCCTATCAGGGAGCTAAACACCAGAGGGCATCCAGGGAGGTCACCTCTTGAGGGACTTGGAAGTCGTTGCTCTGCTCAGAAGCAATCCAACCCCTGGACATCTCCGGGTCACCCACCAGCAGGGGCACAGCATGGTTTTGAAGCGCGATACGGAAGTGCCGGCCACCGAAGCAAAACTGGGTCATCAATCTCAATTGAAATGAGAAACTTCTGCCCATCAAAAGACCCCAGGAAGGCAGAGCGAAGGCAAGCCACCAGCAGGGAGGACGTTCCCACGGCACGTGAGGCTGAGGACAGCCCCGGGCCTGGGCCATCTGGAGGCTCTCAGCCACCATGAAGCAAAGCCTGTGGGAGGGTGACCGGAAGGCTCACGCGGAAACTTCAGAGAAGACACCAGACACGCGGCCGGTCAGCCCGGGGACGATGCCCCTGTCATCAGCCGTCGGGGACATGCAAACTGAGACACCACCACGTGGTCGTGTGACAGTGAAAGTTAAAGACCAGCAGGAACTCCTGACGACACCAGGTGCCGGGGACGCTGTGGAGCCATGGGGACCCTCAGACACCCTGGTGGATGCACAGGAGGGCACGTCCCCTGCAGGGCAGTTCAGAAGGTCACCATAAACATGACAGCACCTAGGGTCGTGGCCAAGCAGGTCCCTCCTGAGCAGCTAGAGGAGAAGATGGAAATACGGGTTCGCAAGAGGGACCCGACCAGAGCGGAGGGAGCTTCACTCGTGACAGCCGGTGGCTGGAAACCACCCACACACACACACAATGGCAGGTGAACCCACAGAGCCTGGGCCGGTCCCAGTGGGACACCACTCAGTGACAAAGGGGACTCAGCACTCGTAGGAGCAGTGACAGGGCTGCTACAAAACACCATGGAGCTGACCAGGCTGAGCCCTGAAGGGCCCAAGCAGCAGGGTCCCCTTGTGTGAGGCCTGAGGACAGAGCAAGCCAGTACATGGTAACATCCAGCTGGGTGACGACCTGGGCTGGAGTGGGGACAGGGTCAGGCCACCAAGAAACACAAGGGGACTTTCTGAAATGACAGGAATGTCCTATATCTTGATTGAAGTGACAAGAGTGTTTACATTCGTCAAAACTCATCAAATTGCACCCTAAAAATGTGTGCTTTTAATGTATGTGCGTCATCCCTAGTTGAGTCAATTAAATTTAAAAAGAAAAGCCATTCCCTCCCGTCCACAGATTCCATGAGTTCTGAGTCACCCAGCCTTCTCCTTATGACGGAAGTGGGTGGAGCAACCTGTGCCCACCTGTACTCCCGAGGCTGCACCCCACATGGGCGTCCATTGCTGTGTGTGAGGTCACAGCACCTCAGCAGGCTGCCAAGGGCACAGCTTTGCCGCAGGTGATTCTGAACCCCAACCCCGCTCTCAGCAGTGCTGGTGAGCAGAGGCCACGGGGTCTACGTGAGAAGTGCACTCACCTCCCAAACCCAAAGAACGGACTGGGGAAGACCAGGGGCAGGGGAAGCGGGTTTTTGATGGTCATCTTGAAGATTGGGTGTCTGGTGAGCTGTCGCACCCAGAACGGTTAGGATCATCACTTTATCCCCTAGAGCGCAGGGTCCCTCCGTGGCCCCTCCTGGCTGAGTACCATGGGGTGCATGCTCTTCCCAGAAGCCGCCTAGGTTTTACTGCCTCCTATTAGGTTATTTAAAGAAATGCACCTCAACACAGAGACAAGCCCATGTGAATACAGGTGTCTCGCTCTAGACAAAGGTGCCGAAAGCATTCACTGGAGGAAAGATAGCCTCTTCAACAAGTGGTGCTGGGAACATGGAAAGCCACAGGTAACAGAATGAGATTAAACCCTTGTCTCTCACCCTGCACGAAACTCAACTCATGGTGGATCGAAGACTTAGGCACTAGAACAGAGACCCTGCGACTACTAGAAGAAAACGTAGGCCAGATCTTCACCATGTCAGCCTAGGACCTGACTTCCTTAACAAGACCCCTAAAGTGCAAGAAGTTAAACCAAGAATCAATAAATGGGATGGACTCAAACTAATAAGCTTCTTTTTGGCAAAAGAAATGATCAATAATGTGAAGAGAGCCTACAGAGTGAGATAAAATCTTTACCACATGCACCTCAGATAAAGCATTAATCTCTAGGATATGTAAAGAATTCATAAAACTTAACACTAAAAAAAAATAATAAATGGGCTAAGGAACTGAACAGACACTTCCCAAAAGATATGTAATTGATCAATAAATATATGAAAAAATGTTCAACATCTCTAGCAATTAGAGAAATGCAAATCAAAACTACTCTAAGGTTTCATCTCACTCCGTTCAGAATGGCAATTATCAAGAATACAAGCAATAATAGGCGTTGGTGAGGATGTGGGGGAAAAGTTGCACTCATCCACTGCTGGTGGGAATGCAAAATGGTGCAAACATATGGAAAACAGTGTGGAGGTTCCTCAGAAAACTTGGAATGGAACCACCATTTGACTCAGTTATCCCACTCCTTGGTCCCAAAGGACTTAAAATCAGCATACTACAGTGACCCAGCCACATCAATATTTATAGCAGCTCAACTCACAATAGCTAAACTAGGGAACCAACCTAGGTGCCCTTCAACAGATGAATGGATAAAGAAAATGTGGTATATACATACAATGGAATATTACTCAGCTTTAAAGAAGAATGAAATTCTGGCATTTCCTGGTAAATGGATGGAGTTAGAGAATATCATGCTAAGTGAAATAAGCCAAACCCAAAAAACCAAAGGCTGAATGTTTTCTCTGATATGCAGAAGCTAATTCACAGTAAGGGGGGAAGGGATGGGGAAGATAGACTTACTTTATATTAGGTAGAGGGCAGTGAAGGGAGGGGCAGGGGTCTGGGGGAAGGAAGGATAGTGGAGTGAAACAGACATTATTACCTCAGGTACACGTATGACTTCATGGCCGATGTGATCCTGCAACGTGAACAATCAGAAAAACGAGAGATTACACTCTATGTATCAAAGTGCATAAATGCATTCTGCTATTGTGTACAACCAATTAGAACAAATAAAACGATTAAAAATTTAAAAAATAAAGAAATGCACTGCCGTCGTCTCCGCCTCTGGTTCTCGTGTGGGGGAGGCCTCTCCAGGTGAGTGCATTTGGGCCACTACCTAGTTCTGCTTCATCTAAGTGACTATTTGGTAACCTAGATGCTTCTGTCTCTGTTGGTCAGGCTGACCCCTTCCCTGGTCTGTCTCTCAAGGAACCATTCAGGGGCATGGACCTTGAACCCTGTGCTGCTGGGCGAGCTGACTGCTGGTAGCTCCCCACTCTGCTCTCCTCCTGTCTGGCTCTTTGTCCTACAGCCCCAGTGATTTTGCATTTGAAGCTAAACACTGTATTCTGAAAATGGACCACCACACCTTTCCTCAGAGTCTACCGGAGTCCCTTCCAGGTGCACAAACTGCTCAGCTTTGGCTGGACACAAGGCTTCCTGGAAGAAAGACTACATTTCCCAGCCTCCCCTGCAGCCCAGTGTGACCCTGAACCAATCTGTGAGAGGTGGATGGAATGAGGCCTCTTCTTGGGGTGTCCTTTTTAAGAGGTGATATGCATGTGTGTGTGACCCCTGGTTCTTTTCTTCAGTCTTTCTTCTCTCTGTGCTGTTGTCTGGAATCCACATGCCGCCATATTGAATCAAGAGAACCCTCCCAGCAGAGCAAGCCAGTGGGCATCTGAATCCCTGAGACTGCAGCTGCTCTGCCCCACAGCCCTGGACACCTACACTTGTATTATTATATGAGCAAGACACATTCCTTTGAATTTCTGTTGACTTTAGCTCAACCAGGTCCCAACTGAAGTGACATGTCTCTGCAAAGCCTATATTTAAAATCTGGGTTTATAAAGGTACAAAAAGACTTACCCAGTTTTTAAGGAACTGAAAGATGCTCAATATGTGTGGCAGATGGCATTGGGGAGGCAGAGTGGGGAGCATGCAGGGTGAAAGTCACCTGGGGAGGGGCAGGGACAAGACCTCGCCTGGCCCTACAGGTTGTGTCCAGGGCTTGGGCCTTTGCCCAGGAAGTAATGGGGGGCGAGCGGGGAGCTTAGCTGCCTCAGCAGACGAGATTGGCCTTTTAGACGATTCCTCCAGCTGCTCCATTGAGAATGGGCTGTGAGGAGCCAAGCGTGGAGGCTGGAGGCTGCTCCAGGCCCACATGGTCTCCCCCATCCTGGTCTTCCACACCTCACTTTCCAGTCCTTGGAAACACAGGCATGTAAACTCCACACTGCACGTAGAGGCAGCTGGCAGACGTAGTGGAAGGACCGCAAGTGAGACAGTCACAAGCACCAGCTGCCCTTGCTTCTGCCCAGCCACCCGTTATTGCCCATGGAAGATGATCCTGAGGGTCCCAGGGCTTCCAAGTTTTCAAGAGAACAGAAAGATAGATTTTTGTGTGGAAACAATTTTTTTTTTTTAATGCGGACCTTGGGTGTGGTTGCAAAACAAACTTACCCTCAGGCAGCAGCTGGCCTGCAGGCTGCCAGCGCATAGCCTGGCACTACCTGATCTTCCACCTCTTGCTTCCCTTCCTAGGCCCCCCACCAAAATTTAAAATGGGAATCTGCATAGGGGCTCGAGCAGACAGCGCCGCCTTTGGAATCAGCCCAAGTCCCAGGTTCCAAGCAGCTTGCTGGATGCTGAATTTTTTTTTTCCTTTTTGCTGGAAGGATTAGAGAATTTGGAAAGCAAACATAAGGGAGAAATGAGGGTGTCTCTCTCAAGGGCCGAGTATGCTTCCCAGCCCGGGGGTCTGCTCTCTCTGCTAGACTGGAGGCTTGGCGTCCACGCTCAGGGACGCTGGCCCGCCCTGCCCACGCTTTCTCTCCTGCACAGATTTCATTTTCACCCAGCCTGTCATTAGCAGCCCCGTTCCTCCCCGTTCCTCCCCATTCCCGTCCCTTAAGGCATCTGGATACAGACGAGAGGCTGTTAGCTCTATAGACACATCCCAACCCCGGCAGCGGCCCCTGGGGCCCGGCTGTTCCAGTCACGGTCTGATAACCCTCTTTTCCCAATTTATTATGATAAAATGTA
>JAJEJO010001692.1:0-108780 GCA_020662805.1 Glaucomys volans
AAACTGATCTATTTAAATTGTGCATGTCCTCCTGATTCAGATTGGGTCAATCATATGTCTCTAGATATTTTTTGATGTCTTAGAGATTTTCTATGTTATTGGAGTATAAATTTTCAAAATATTTTCTAATTATCTTCTCTATTTCAGTATTGTCTCTTGTCTTTCCTTTTTCATCATGAATTTTAGTAATTTGAGTTATTTTTTTCCTTTCTCTTCATTAGTGTAGCTAAGGATTTATCAATTTTATTTATTTTTTCAAAGAATCAACTTCATTGTCAATTTGTGAATTGTTTCTTTTAATTTCATTGATTTTCCCTTCTGATTTAATTAGTTCCTGTCTTCTACTACTTTTGGTGTTGATTTGCTCTTCTTTGTGTGAAGTTCTGAGATGTAATGTTATACCATTTATTTGTTGACTTTCTATTCTTTTAATGAATGAGCTTAATGCAATGAGCTTTGCTCTTGGCACTGCCTTCGTAGTTCCCAGCAATTTGATATGTTGAATTATTGTTCTCATTTACCTCTAAGTATTTTTTTATTTCTCCTCTGATTTCTTCTTCTGCTATCCATTCATCATTCAATAGCATATTATTTAGTCTACAGTTATTGGAGTAACTTCTATTTTTATTTTGATTTCTAATTTCATTCCATTATGATCTGATAGAATGCAGGGTAGTATCTCTGTATTTTTTGTATTTGCTAAGGGCTGCTTTGTGGCATAACGTGGTCATTTTAGAGAAGGATCCCGGTGCTGCTGTGAAGAGAGTTTATTTGCTCATTGATGGATGAAATACTCTATATAAGTCTATTAAGTCTAAAATAGTTATTGTATTATTTTGTTCTGTAGTTTCTTTCCTTATTTTTTGTTTGGAAGATCTATCCAGTCCTGAGAGAGGTGTGTTAAAGTCACTCAATATTTTTGTGTTGTAATCTATTTCAATCTTGAACTTGAGAAGGGTTTTTTTTTTTTTTTTTTTTTTTTTTTGATGTATAGTAGATGCTCCATTGTTTGGAGCATAACGATTCATAGTTGTTAGGTCTTGTTGATGTATGATTTCCTTAAACAGTATGAAATGTCCTTCTATATCCCTTCTAACTTTGGCTTGAAGTACACTTTATCTGATATGAGGATGGAAACCCCTACTTGTTTACACAGTCCATGTGAGTGGTATGTTTTTCCCATCTTTTCACTATCAGTTTGTGGATGTCTTTTCTATGAGCTGAGTCTCTTGAAGGCAACATATTGTCAGGTCTTTTTTTTTTTTTTAATCCGATCTTCCAGTCTATGTCTTTTGATTGTTGAGTTTAGGCCATTAACATTCAGAGTTATTATTGAGATACAATTTTTATTCGCAGACTTTTGGTTTATTTTTGATTTTTAACTTGACATGTTTTCTCCTGTGCTTGGCTTTTCCTTTAGTGTGGTTCCTCCCTTGACTGATTTTCGTTGTTTTTCTTCATTTCTTCCTCATGGAATATTGTCCAAGAATATTCTATAGTGCAGGCTTTGTAGTTGTAAATTCCTTTAACTTTGTTTATCATGGAACATTTTTATTTTCCCTTCAAATATAAAGCTTGCTGGATATAAGATTCTTAGTTGGCATGCATTTTCTTTTAGAGCTTGATATATGTTGTTCCATTACTTTCTAGTTTTGAGGGTCTGAGTTGAGAAATCTGCTGAGATCCAAATTGGTTTCCCCCTATATGCAATCTGATGCTATTTTCTTGAGGCCTTTAAAATTCTATCCTTATTCTGTATGCTAAGCATTTTCATTATAATGTGTCTAGGTTTGGGTCTATTATTATTTTGTACATTTGGTGCCCTGTAAGCCTCTTGTTTTGATTTTTCATTTCATTGTTTAGGTTTGGGAAATGTTCTGATATTATTTCATTGAAAAGATTTTGCACTCCTTTGGTTTGCATTCACCTGCCTTCCTCTGTTCTGGTAAATCTTAAATTTGATCTTTTCATGTTATTCCATAATTTTTGGATGTTCTGTTCATGGTTTCTTACTGTCTTCACTGTGTGGTAGGCATTATTTTCAAGATTATATATTTTGTCGTTGTTGCGTGATGTTCTATCTTCCAAGTGATCCAGTCTTTTGATGATGCTTTCTATTGAATCTTTAATTCGGTTTATTGTTTCCTTTATTTCAAGGATTTCTGGGGTTTTTTTTCTTCAGAATCTCTATCTCTTATCAAACTAATCTTTTGCTACCTGTACCTGTTCTCTTTCATTATCCTTTACTTTTCACATCATTTTAACTATGTACATTCTAATCTCCTTCTCTGACATTTCTTTTATGTTGTCAATGAATTCTATTATTCTAACCTCTTGGTTTGTTTTGGGCACTTTCTTTCCTCGATTTTTCATGTTGTTTGTGTGTCTTCCCATCTAGCAGCACAGGTCCAAGTTATTATAGTTTATACCCTATAGAAACCATAGAAACCAATGAAAACCCCTGCAGGTTCCCAATACTTTGTCTTTAAGGGGAGATCAATATTAGTAAGCACCCAATGCAAACCATATGCATCCTTAAATGAAATAGCTCCTATTAAGACATTTACAGTTTTGTCACAATGAACAGAAATTATGTATTCAATTATTGTCTATATAAACAGTAGGTATTGAAAAGGGTCTACAATTTCTAATAGTAAACAGAAAGAAAACAACATGGTGTAAAATGTGATGTTTATGAGGTGGGAGGAGAAATAGTAGTAGTACATCATAGAAAGAGTGAAAGAATAATCAATAGAAGTTGGCTGTTTGTAGGAGTAAAGAGAATGATAATATGGGGAAACAGGTAAGTGAGAGGAAAATAGAGAGAAGGAAAAAAGGAAAAAATTTAAAAGAAAAAGAAAAAATCCAAAAAACTAAAAGACTGTACAACAAAACTGTAATATACTATTCAGACAACCCAGTCATCAATAGCCTGATGCATGAAAAGTACTTGGTTTCAAAAATCCTGGGGATGTGATCGGGAAAAGAAAAGAAATGAAAAGAAAAAGAATCTCAAATGAAAATTGAAGAATTGTTTCTGTGGGAGTTCAATATCTTCTGTTTCCCTTCTCATTTGATAGGTGGAGTTGTCTGGAGTTGATGGTATCTCCACCCTCAGGAAGGTGAGGGTTATTAGGATGGAAGGATTAGTCTTGGAGGTGGAACTCCTGGAGGTGGGGTATAGCAATTGTTGGCTCATCCGTTAAAAGACCAAACCCCAGGAATCTCCTTTGGGGTCCACTCATGTGATATAGGAGTCTGGTCTTAGCTCCTTATACCACCTGTGGACCCCACAATCCCTGCTCTGTAATTTATTCTCTAAACAGTATCTCTCCTGCCCCTGCCATTTGACTTCCCCATCAGGTACCTCTCTCTACAGAGGTCCTGAGGGCTGAGTGCCAGGACCTGTGTGCTTGTCCTGGAGAGCTGTTCTATATTGGGTGGATCTGGACCAGATGTTGAGAACTGTGAGCCAGCCATGTAGCTGCAAGCTCTGAGCTGGCTTGTTGGCTCGGGAGGGGTTGGGAGACTAGGGATTGGGGAGTCAGAGGGCCCTGTTGGTTGCCAAACCAGTGGGACCAGGGTTTCAGTAGATGCTGAAAATTGACTGGTGTTGAGTCTCAGCAAGTGTTGGCTCCAGTTGGCCCTAGAAACTCAGTGGGTGCTGGACTGGTTGGCTGGGGACGCCATGATCAAAATGCCCTAAAACTCTCTTCCAAGTCTCCAACCATGTGTAAGGCTCTCTACTGCCTCTGCAGCAAGATGGTGCTAGAGGCACACCAAGTAGGGAGAACTCAGGTATAACCAAGCCTGCAAGGACTTTGGTAATGTCTTCCAGGTCCTGGCTGGTGTCCTAAGAATGGAGGCTGCTGCAACTTAAGATGGTGGTGGTTGTAGCAGAGGTGACCCAAGAGAGTAGTGGAGGTGTCTCAAGATGACAGCAGCTACTTTTAGAAATGGGGCATCAAGGGTGGTCCTTGTGGTGACAGTAGGTGACCATGTTTGGAAGATGCAGTGCCATGGTGGGTGATACAGCTGCCTCATCTCCCAATGCAGCTGCCTCCAGGCTCTGTCCAGTATTCCGTGGTGGAGACTACCACACATAAGTGGCTGTGGTGGCTGGAGTGTCCCAAGATGGAGGCAGCTGCATTGGGAGATGAGGCAGCAGCAGCAGCAGCTCAGTGATGGTGGGTGGCCGTGTTGGTAGTAGATGGGGAGCCCACAGCACGGTCACTCTGCACAGCTCGGTCTGCTTTTGTTTAAAAAAAAATAGAAAAATGTTTTTCTGCTAATAAAAAGTCTTAAACTAAAAATGTAACAGTTTTCAGTTCCAAAGAGAAAATTGATGAACCAAAATATGAAATATAAGCTTTTTTTTTATCACTGTGAAGCCTCTAAGCAACCTCTTGTCTGTGCTTATAAGAGGACCCAGTGGACTGAAGGAAAAAAGTGCCTGTGCATTAACTTATATTCCTCAGAAGTACACCAATGAGTGTACATAAAAACCTTGTAAAGAAAGTCCAGCACATGATTGTTTTCAACTATGTATATATGTATAGACACATATAGATCTTATATTTGAGAAATTCATTATTTCAATTCCTGTGAGATTTTTTTAAAATATTAAGAATAGAAAATGTCACATTTTTTTCATCTTGTGAGCAGTTCTTCACTGTAGCTAAGACACAGAAAACGAAAATGTACATTATTGCTGGCTGGAATGTTGTACATATCCATTTTTCAATCACATGATATATATGCTTCTAAGCCTTCCTTAGCGAGAAGATTACTCCTTCATATTTCAAAATGAAACCTATACTAATTATAACAATTATTTTGTGTTTTCTTTTTTCAGATATAGGCTGTAACCATTTTTAACAACTGCCTGTTCTTAGGACTGTCTTTCCCTGGAATGTGCTTGGAATGATTAGGTACCTGGATCCAGGTAGAGCTAGATAGCTTTATTCCCTCTATCTACTTTTATTATTTTGGAATGAATAGTTTATATCCAAGTAAATTACCCTTAGTGCTCGCCTCTGCCACTTGCCCCTTTCCTGCCTGCCAGTCTTTATCTATTTCTATCGCTATCTGTGCCCTGTCAGTCTTAGATTGGGTATTCACTGCAACTCTTGATTAGCAGTGCCTGATCTGAAAATCAAATCTAAGAGAGAGAATTCAAGGGAAGAGAGATTCTAAATACCCATTCAGAGAATCTTGCCCATGCTCAAGACATTTCTCTAATGGGAATTGGACTTTTAAATACGAAATCAACCTACAGGATAGCAAATTTTGCGTTGCACATAACTGACCATCCTTGTATGTCTTTATCTACATCACATAAATTTTCCACGTATTTTTGTTGGAAAGAAATAATAAACAATCAATTCCTAACATGTGGGAGATATTTTTACTGGATTTAATATTAAAAAGAATTGGACTGGAAAATAAGCAATTGAAAACCTCTACTCTATGCCATTCCAAAGGAAGGGCTAACTGTATTAGTGGCTTTGGGTTCCTAAAACAAAAAGGCCATAGTCTAGGTGGCCTTAAAAACAAATGTTTATTCCTTCTACTTTCAGAGTCTGGAAAGTCCAAGATCCAGGCCTTAGAAGATTCAGAATCAGGAGACAGCCTGCTTCTTGTTTGTGAATTTCCATCTTCTGTGCACTCACATGACAGGATGAAGGTGAAGGGCATTCTCTGTCGTCTCTTATGATGCCATTGGTTCCATTCAGGAAAGCTGAGCCCTGAGGGCTTAATCAGTTCCCAGAAAATTAGTACACAAC
This sequence comes from Glaucomys volans, assembly GCA_020662805.1. Taxonomy (NCBI): domain Eukaryota; kingdom Metazoa; phylum Chordata; class Mammalia; order Rodentia; family Sciuridae; genus Glaucomys; species Glaucomys volans. Next base: position 5,787 of record JAJEJO010001692.1, read on the forward strand.
CGTGTATGGCAGAAATGACATTTCCTTGTTGTTGTTGTCATTGTCAATTCCTCACACCCCAGCCCTTGACTCAATCTGCTGATGCAGAAAAACCATGAACTCTTTGATTATGAACTCTGGAAATATTTTGACCACAGTAGTTTTATGTTTTAATAATTCAGTTCACATGGTTAAACAATTGGGTCAGATGAGAATGCACTAAGGATTACATTACAAATTGAAACCTACTGCGACTTTCCAAAATTAATAGTGCTTCCAGTGAACCAGGAGAATTTAAGGTAGGCACACTACGGATGTACCGCATGCCATGTGTTTATCATGGAGACAGGAGGAGGCGCTAAGATTAACCTTTGTCTCAGTGTCAGCAAGTCTGCATAAACTAGAGATTTCCCAGATAATGGAAAAGAAAGGCCAAAGGCACCAACCTGCTTTCTTGTGAGTATCTGAACCAACTACTTAAACAGAGCATATGTAGAATAAATGGGTCCCTGAAACCTGGACATTCTATATTGTGATGGGCAACCTCTCAAGCTTAAAATCTCCTTGTTGTATGAGGAATAAAAGAGAAAATAAGTAGCTCAAAAATAATACTGTTTAAGTGAAAAAGGAGGGGAAAGTGCATTCCCTGAAGAGTTAGAGAAATGAAGGTATATGACTACAGGAAATTTAATGTTTTCTAAAGTTATGGCATCTTTCTATGAAAAAGAAAAACAATGAGAGGAGATATAAACAGAAAAATCCAGCTTAAAATTCAAATTCAAGCAGAGAATGCTATTTAGGATGTACCATGCTACTTGACATACTCAAGGTGAACAAATTGTATTTATGTAATGGAAAGAAACTTGAGATAAAAATGATGCAGACACTACCAGATTGACAAGATAAGACTGATGATGATGATAATGATAATGATAATAATATCATCAGTATTACCAAAATTAAAAGTCACATTATTAGAGGTAACAAGAACAAAATTTTAACAGTGGAAAATAATATTAATACAATGGTGGAAGGCTATCTCTAAGAATGTTGTTGGAAATGAAAATTACATAAAATAATAAGGGAAAGGACAATATGTGTGAGGATAAGAAATGCTGATTTAACATTGTCCAGGAGATTCTGAGGAAGAGGATAAAATACTGAAATAGAAAATGGGTTGTAAGAATTGAAAACACTTCCAACTGTGGAATGAAAGTTGACAGAGAAGAGAAAAAAATGAACAAAATCATGTACACCCTTAACTACATTGTGCTGTATTTTGATACAGAAAATAAATACTATTATGAATAGTTTTCTATGCCTATTCTTTCTTCTAACTGGCTATCATTACTGAGTAGGGACACAATTCTGTCTATGCATATTTATTCAGTACTAATTAAATTGTTTTTTTTTTTTTAGCAGTTCACTGTTTATGTGGAAATTTCTGTATAGATAATTATATTACCAGGAAGCAACCACAATTTTTTAATCTCCTTTCTAAATACTTGTGTGTAAAGTTTTTGCCTAATTTTGGTGACCAGGACATCCAGGGAAATAATACGAAAGGCAATGTACATATTTGTATAGTTTTTGATGTAGATTGAGCCACATGTGAATTTCAACATAAAATATGAGGTATGGCAAAATTTTATTGGTACCTAAGAATAAATATAACCTAAATTATGTAAGATATTAGTAAAGAAATGATATAGTGTTATTAAGAACAACAGAATCAACAGAAGATCTATAATTTTGGAGAATCAAAATTGAAAAGATGGTCTTTATCTTATAGTTATGCTATGAATCCAGTGCCAATCTCATAAACCAATCAGCAAGATATTTAAGATTTTTTTATTAAACTTGAAGGATTACTCAGAAATTCATATGGAAGTGATAGGCAGTTTTCAAAATGAGCAACAACAAAAAAAAACAGAACATATCCAAACAGAGAGAGAAAATTATTATGGAACCTAAAAAATAATTTTGGCAAAGGAACAAACTGATCTATAAATCAATGTGAGAGAGAAGAGGCCACATATAGACACTTTTAAGAAAATACAGTAATTTCTGTCTGTCCCATATGCTATACCTGATGGATAAGGAATTAAAATCCAATAATTTGTGACATAAGGTGAATATTTGTCTACTTAGGAATCTGTTATTGATAAATACAGATATAAATATGAAAAATAAAATTCTATATTATTGTTTGAAAAATTTAGAAGACTTTGCCATTGATCTCTTCATAAGATAAATTTATGAAACAATACATACACTGCAGAAAATCAAAAGGAAAAATATATATTTATTATGTATTCAAAACCTATTGAGAAATTACCATCAGCCAGTAATTCTTTCAGATACTAAGACTGCACCAGATAATAATCCAAAACTTCCTATATCTTTGAAAGGTAAAATTTTGTGGTCAATAAGAATCTTAACTGGATCTGAAAGGACATAAATGTCTGGTCATTACCGAGTGTGTACATTACACACTGTTTTGCATCATTACACCATACCCCACAATTTTTTTGTCAATCACAAAAAAAAGAAGAAGAAGGAAAGGTATTAGAAACACTTGCCAGGAGGAATTACTCTCCTAAATTTATGTTTATGTAAAAAATAGAAAGATCGAACCAATAAGTCAAAAACAAGAGACGGGATACAATTTGGCATTTGCTTCTTCCGTGCTCCTTCACCTTCCTCCATTGCCAGATAGGCTGAACTTTACACATGATTTCCAGATGCTCTCCAGCTCTCTAGATTCATGCTTGGTTTTGGCGAATGGGAAGGTTCAATAGGAAGCTGGACGGTGGAGAAGAGGAAGGTAAGGTGTTTTTTGTTTTTTTTTCTTCCTGATTACCTACCCGCTTGGACACCTTGTGCTAACTGCATCCATCTATGAAGGGGAGTTATACCTTCTGAAAGGTCATCATCTCTTCCATGATCTAGGTATTAATTTCTTTCTCAGGTCTACTGGTTAAGGACTTCCTGGGGTCACTGGCTGCACTTCTTCATTTTCCTTCAACTGCCCACATCTTTATAGAGCATTTCTTCCTGATATCTCATTTGAATGTATAACCTGTGATCTGTTGGAAAAATGACTGATATAATTGGCAATAAAAATGGGAAGGAAATTCAAAGAAAAATAATCATAATCTAACAATAGACTTTCACAAAATCAAATTAAGTGCAATAGAAATTAGAGAAATATTATACAAATCAACCAAGATTTGACATTTCCAATGGACTAGGAAAAGCAGCAACTTAAAAACTCTGAGAATATTAAGTTCTGGCAAAGATAACAGAATGGGAAATGCCTGATGACAGAGGTATAAATTAATTTCTTATAGAGACCAATTTGAATATGACTATAGATATGTATTCGATTAAATATTCTTATAAATTTCATCCTCAAATATTCTAACACAAAAATGAAAATGATCTACTTGTTGTAGAAATCACATAAACAAAAAAAAATAATAATGTTAGTCAGAAATATTTTACTGGAGACAGATCTAGACTTAAGATTTACCCTTTAAGCATGATGATGACTGAGACCATTAAAAACATACTTCATTAGTTCAAAAAAGCTGCCTTCTATTCTTGAAAACTTTTCTCTTTCACAGTTCCAATTTTTATTTTCATTGAATTTTATTTCATTCTTTGTAACAGTTGAAATAATCATATGATTTTTCTCAGTTGATGTAAGAAATAGAAATTCCAGGGTCCATTTTCAGAATACATTATTTAGCCTTAAATTTAAACTTAGGATGTAAGAAAGGAGCTGAAGGGGTAATAGAGCAGAATGAAAAGTTACAACTATTTAACTAATGCAATGAGTTTGTAACGGGTGCTTAGATTACTGATTTGCAGTTTGTCACTAATGCATATGATCAATATCCTGTTATTATTTGCTACATTCAAAATTTTACTTTTGTGCATATTTTCATTACCATTCAGTTAGAATGCTTCATTGTTTTCTATCAACGCATAGGTTATTAAAATTCATTATGTTATTCCAAAATATAGATGAATTTAACTAGATTTCTTTTCAAGCTTAGCCTGCAAAATACACATTATTTAAATCAATTTCAATGTTCAATACATGTTTTAAAATATTAGTTAATTAATTTTAGAAAATATTTTCTGCCCTTGAAAATAAACATGCAAAATTAAATTTATTTATCCTTATGTTTGTCATATGTTAAATAGAATTATTGAATTTTATTGCATGCTTTTGTATTCTTTGCTAGAAGAGTTTGGCATTCCAAAAATATTTTGGCTTTGTCTATTTCTCCTTTAGGTTTTTAAATTTTGCTTTTCATAGTTTAAAGTTGTGTTATTTGAAAATATTTTCCCTTATTTATCATTTTGTTATAACAAATCACCAAATAATTTTTATAAACAGAACTTATTTAATATTAACAAAAGAAATGTAAGCTCTGTTGTTATTGTTTCTTTTCCAATCTCTTCATTTTAGAATTCTTGAATTCACATATTTAAATTGTTCCTTGAAATCAATATATAGTTGTTTAGGTGTACTTTCCTATTCTTATCTTTCAGTTAGAATATTTGCTTTACACAAATGAATTTAAATATATATAAATATATATAACGTAGGCATATATAAGGTGTTTTATGCACATCTGCATTACATATTTAATGTATAACAAGTTTTCGTTTTTGCAGCTTTCCTTCAGATTATTTTTACAAATTTGCTTTTTATTCATAATTATCAACTTCTAATTAAACAATTTACCAGTATAAGCATTTACCCTAAAGATTTCAACAGATTTTTCTAAATTATTAAATATTGTGAAAATAGTACTTCATTAAATGGGTAAATCATAGGTCAATAGAACAGTTGATATTTATTTGTCCCTTCCAGATGTATATGGCAATGTCTGGTATTAAGAATACACAACTTAGCCTCTCAATAGCTCGTCCTTGCACGCAGTCAGGAAGCAACACGATTTGCCACCATATTTATACTGCTTTCCCCATTTTACCTTTTCTCCTGATTTCTTTCTGAATCATAAACCTTACAGATGGAATCATTTATTATATTTAAAGAATAGCTTCTAACTACTTTTGAATAAATTCTGGTTTTTTTTGGCCTGGAAATATCCTCTGAGCTACGTTTTGACTGGATGTTGATTCTAGACCAGCAGTTACTGCCTTCGATTCCTTTCGCATCATATGTTATTTTATGCTGGCTTCCATTTTTGTCTGCCATTGTTATTTTTGTTTCCTTGCACATAATGTGTCCCTGGGTCCCGTTTGCTCTGGCTATTTCTAAGATTCAATGTCTCTCCTTGGATTTTAAAAGGTATGGTATGACTTGGCCTCAATTGTGTGTGTGTGTGTGTATGTGTGAGAGAGAGAGAGAGAGAGAGAGAGAGAGAATTTAATGCTATTAAATTTTATAGTGGTTCTTGAAGTCATGAATTAATATTTTTCATTAGTTTTTAAATTTTCTTACTTCTTCAAATTTACTTCTGTGCCATTGATTACTCTAATTGCATGAATGTTGCACTTTTTTTCCTCTTTCTTAGTTCTTTATTTGAATTTGAAGTTACCTTTACAAACTCCAGTGTAGATATTTTCATTCACCTTCTCCTATCATTTATTTTTTTCTCTTTCTAGCTGAGTTCAATATGCTATTGAACCCATAATTATTTTTCAATTCAGAGAGTCTTTTCAATTCTCTTAATTTATATTGATTCATGTTAGTATTTCCCATTTATTCAAAACGTCTACCTGGTAACTAAGTTTTGCAATATTTCAATATTTTTAATTTAAATACCTTAATTTTAAAGTTCTAGTCTTCTTATTTTTGCATTGTTTATTTTGCCTAGCTGTTTGGAATCATTATCTTTCTTTATGCCTTACTATTTTTATTGAGCTCAGATATTATGCTTTCTATATGACAGTAGTTTTCTAAAGATTGGAAAGATGCTATTTTCACATATTTGTTTAAATTAAAATATTTAGTAACAATATTTTTAGATACTTCAGTTTCTTAATCTTTGAAGTGGTATAATGATAAAAAGCTCAGAGAATCATTATGTGTGTTTCATGATTTGAGTGATTATTAATTAGTGACTTGCAATAAAAGGGAAGATAACAGTGGAGAAAATTTGAAAATATTGGAGTAGGCAGATTTGAACAGACATTTTATTATTGAGTTTCTCAGAGATTTTAATGTGGAAATGAATTTATAAATCTCCATTATAGGCATAAGTTATTGGAATTGTTGACACATTGGCTGATATTAAAATATGTATTAATAAAAATTCTTCCTCAATAACATTTTGTCACATACTTTTGAGTATTAGAGTAGTTGAACTTGAGATAACTTCTGTCTTTTTTATTATGTGAATTGAAATAATTAAACTTAAGATCAAATAAAGGGTCTTGTTAGCAACTGTCTTCTAGTGTAGGAACAGTTTTTCAAAGGAAGTTGCTGACCATCTGTTCTCTTGTTCCACTGAGATTAAAACAAAAGCATGTGAAACTTACATTTGAGAACTGGAGCATCAGGTTAGATGTTAGAAACAACTAACTGACATTAAGGGTTGTTTAAACACAAAAAATCCACTACCAAGGGAACATGCATGATCATTTCTCTGAACATCAGTAAGAATAAGTCAGACAACCATCTGTTTTGGTGGCTTGGTGTGTAGCCCTGCTTGAAAGCACAACTCTGGATCATAAAGCCTCTGAAGAAATCTTCCATTTTCTAGAGATATATACACTTCGGAAATGAAAGAGATAAAACCATAATGTAAAAGGGTGTTCTAACTAAGTGGAAACCCAGCATAAAACCCAGAATAAAAATCAGAAATGCAAAGGAAATTTTAATAAATTTTAGTATTTATGCCAATAGATTTAACAAAATACTAAATTTTGAAGATGGGTGTGGTGTTGGGTGCTTGTAGTCCCAGCTACTGGGAAGGTTAAGGTGAGAGGGTCATTTTAGCTTAGGAGTTCAAGGCCTGACTATGTAGGAAGAGACTATGTAAAAAAACAACAAAAAAGTATTAATTAAATTTTTATTTTTTATTGTATAGACTTTCAGCATTTTATTCTTACTTAAATGATGAAACATTGGCCATTGATAGTCTCCTGTGTTTTATATAAACTTTATTAAATTAAGACTCACAAAATAAAATTTCTGTATTTTAAGTGTATCAATCAAATGTACGTACCTTTTATTCAACTCTGGGAGTTTCGGTTTTTTTCCAAAATCCTAATGGGTGCCTATCATCTGTGGTGTCCTTCTGAGACTAATGAAACCTATAATTCCAATAGAAAACGTGCATCTCACAGATATCTCTAGGAAAGTGTGACTTGTGACCTTTCAGATGGCCTGCAGGACATCTTGTTGATCAGGGTTCCAAAAACTCTAGAAGCTAGTCTCTCACATCCCAGGGCGGGCTTCCTTTCTGTTGTTGGACAGAAGGATCAAATGATTATCAATTATCTCCTCTGAAGGAAAGTATGCATATTTCCAAATTATACCCAGAGGTTTCTCCTGAATAATAACTGGTCCTTGACTTTTTCTGTGTCTCTTTTCCACTTAGAGAACAACAGAACTTCCAGTGCTTGTTGAGTGGCCCCTTAATCTATCTAGGCTCACCAAGAAGATGTCATCAATGCAGGATCAGGCAAGTACTTCCGCCTGGAGGGGGTCTTTCCCCAGGTCACAGCCTGTCTCTGAAGGCAGATAGCTAGGGAATATACCTAAGGCTTGCAAAAGGACACAAATGGCAGGCGGCCATCCATTCCATGTAAATTAAGTAAGGTTGCAGAACAGTTCTGGAAATTCACAATACCAATTGCTAGATTCCAAGCAGGCTCCTGTGGTTTGAGCAATTGTTTTCATAACTTTGAAAATGTCAAATACAGCCAGCCAAAGCCAAAGGCTGAACCATGGTGTTGATCTCCTTATAATAAGGGTCTCCAGGCTCCTGAGTTTCCACACAGACCAGTTAGGAATATTGAAATGTGAAATAGTCTCAGAGACCTTTGGCTTCTTTAACATCCACATTGATGGCAGTTAGTTTTTGTTCCCTGCTGGCTGATACTGTTTTGGAGAGGTAGCAGAGCTGCATGGCAGAGGTGGTTGGGTATGTTCACATTCGTCCACTTTGCTGCCCCAACTATAGCAATTCTGCTCAGGGGAATGCTGAGAGCTTTTACCATGAACATATGTTGGGTACTAACAAGTGCTTTTTCTGCATCCATTGATATAATATGATCTTCCTTTTTTTGTTATTGTTGTGTGGTGGATTAATTAATAGATTTTGCAATGCCATATCAGCTTGGCATACCTGGAATAAATTGATTGTACTATATAATTCTTTTTTAGTTTTGGATTTACATTTTTTAGTATTTTTGAATCTATATAAATGAAAGATGTTGGTTTATATTATTTCTTTAACTTTTTTTTTTTTTTTTTTTTTTTTGTGGTGCTGGGGTTTGAACCCAGGGCCTTGTGCTTGCAAGGCAGGCACTCTACCAACTGAGCTATATTTCCAGCCCACTTTAACTGGTTTTGATGTTAGAGTGACAGTAGCATCATGGAATGAGTTAGGATGTTGTACCTTTGCTTCTATTTTCTGGAAGAAATTATGGATAACTGACAACTGCTTTTTACTTAAATTTTTTGGTAAAATTCACCAGTAAAACTCTCTGTGCCTGGTGCTTTTGTTTTTGAAGATTGTTGATTATTATTTCAATTTATTTAGTAGATTAGGCCTATTCAGATTATCCACCTATCATTGTGAAAGTTTTGGGAGTCCCTGTCTTTCAAGACATTGATCCATTCTATCTAAATTATCTATTTTGTGACTTTTGAGTTATTCAAAGTATTTCCATAGTATCTTCTTCATTTTTGTGAAATCATACTTTATGACCACTGCTTCATTTCTAAGATAAGTAATTTGTACTTCCTTTCTCTTCCTCTCTCTCTCTCTCTCTCTCTCTCTCTCTCTCTCTCTCGCTGGTTATTGTCTGTGCAGATTTATCATATTTATTGATAACATCAACAAAAGAAAAGATTTTGTTTTTGTTCACTTGTTTTCCTTTTCTTCAATTTCATTAATTTTGTTCAAAATTTTATTACTTCTTCTCTTCTATTTGCCTTATGCTTACATTGTTCTATTTCACTATTTCTAAAGCAGAGCTTGGAGTATCAATTTTACATCTTTTTTCTTTTCCAATATGTGCATACAGTGCTCTAAAGTCCCCACTTGACAATGCTTGCACTTTATTTCACAGTTTGGTGAAAAGTATGTCCATCTTTATATTGCATTAAGTATTTTTAAAATTTAATTGGGGATTTCTCTCTGACTCATGTTATGAATCTCAAAATATTTTAGGATTTTCCACTTATTTTTCTTTCCTTGGTTTCTACTTATTACATTGTGTTCTGGGGACACACTTTACATAATCCCTATCCTTCAAATTTGCCATGTGTTTCTTATGGCACAGATATTGTCTGCATTGGTAAATATTCCTGGTTAATTTGAGAAGAATATGTATACTGCTGTTGCAAATATGAATTAGATTAAGCTGATGGATGGCACTCTTCAGTTCAACTGCATCCTAACATATTTTCTGTCTGTTGTATCTATTAAATTATATAAGGATGTTGAAGTCTCCAAATATGATAGGGACTTTTCTATTATTTCTCACACTTGTAGTGAATTTTTGTATCTCAGGTATTTTGGTTCTGTGTAATAAGTACATATTTATTATGTCCTCTCCAATAATTCTAGAAATTTGACTACTGTCAATCATCTTTGATAAATTTTGACTGTCGATCATCTTTGATAAATTTTCTTTTTCTAAATTTTTCAGTTGCAGAAATTAATATAGCTATTCTACCTTTTCTGATTACTAGTAACATGGTATATTTTTCCATGCATTTATTCCTAAACAATTTGTGTCTTTATAATGTGCACTAATTATAGAAAGCATAACTTTGCCTTTTTCTTTTCAAGTACACTCTGACAGTGTCTATTTCTTAATTTTTGCATTTACACTATATTAAAGAGATATTGTTATGGATTAGTATCCATTTTAATGTTTTTCATTGCATTTGCTTTACGTTTTTCTCCTTTTCTATCTTTCCTAGTTTTAATTAAGCATTTTGCATGATTCCCTTTTTCTCTTTTCCATGATCATCTTCTTTCCCATAAAAGTACTTACATGTTTCTAAAATTTAGCACAATTAGATGTCATTAAGTCAAACTCTTTCCAATAGCTTTGAAGAAATTGTTTATTATTCTTACTGGTGCTTTCTGTGTAATTTTTTATTATTTAAGTCTGAGTAGCAGTCTTTTATTAATTTCAACTCTCTAAATGAAAGGTGAATTCTGTTTTTGAAAGTTTAATTTTTGCCAATATTTTATATTTTATTAGCAATTTTTTAATTTTCTTATTAAATCAAGATGTGAACCACCCAAATCATGAAAGAAAGACAGTACAAACAAATTCAAGTATTTACAATGTTTTCTGTAGTTAAAACCACAACTAGGCCTAGTCCATTAGCTGGTTTAGTTATTCCACATCACTTAGAAATTGGCCTGAAATTCTGATTTCCTAGTTTGGGTAATTCCTTTCTCCATTTATATGAACTGGAAAGGAAAACACCAGATCTAGTAGATTACATGATAGAATAAACCTTTAAATCTCTGCAAGTATTTCATAGAGACATTTGCATTCATAGTCATGCGGTATACATATCTTTTTAAAAATCCATTCTCCTTCTGTTCTCCTATAGATTATCTAATGCCCATGACTGAGGCAATGAATTTATTCAGGTTTACCTAAATCTTTCCATTGTGGTCCTCTTCATCTTGTCACCACCAAGCAGAGACGTTGGTGCACTTCAGTAACTGCTGATAGTTCTCCAGTGCAGTCTATGTGTGAAATATATGTTCCCGTTGCCTCTTCTTTTTCTTCCTAAATTTCTGCTCCTAAATTATGAATAGTTTTGAAAATGATATTATGTGTATTGTCCATTGTTGAGGTTTGAAATACCACACAGCTATTCAAATAGTCACTGAATAAATATCTGGGCTCCTTTATTTACTAATTATCAGGAATAAAGACAATCTTTACTCTGATGGAGGTTCACACTCTTTTGAGGAGAGAATGGAAAACATAATATGAATTGTGTTAAGGGCCATGGGAATACAGAGTATTAGACTAAAAGTTCAGCTCACATTTTATGGTCATTACAGATTTCTAGAACTGCTATAGTGAAATGCCACAATTTGAGTACCTGGAAATAACTGAAATTTAATGTTGCTTTATTCTGGAGAACAGGAGTCTGAAATGAATGTTTGGCAATGCTACACTCTCTCCAGGGCATCCAGGGGAATACACTTCTCTTTCTAGTTTCTGGTGGCTTGCTTACAATCTCTGCTGTTCCTTAGCTTATAGATGCATCTCTCCATATGAGCATGATGACGTGTGTGTGTGTATGTGTGTGTGAGTGTGTGTGTGTGTTTTCACATTACTGTCTAAGAACATCCATCACAGGGCATTAGGCACACACTCTATCCCAGGATTATCTTACATAATCACATCAGCAATGAGTTTATTTTCAAAGAAGTGCACATTCTGAGGTACTTGGGATAAGAATTTCAGCATATCTTTTTTTAAGGGAAATAATGCAACTGATGATAGATCTGGTCAATTATTCTAGTACTACATACAGACTAATGAAAACTGATTGATATTGGAAATGTCCACACCACAAGCCACTATGTGTAAGACCTAGAATTAATTTTTAGTTCAGTTACAATTTCTGTTTTCTAAAGATTAAAACGATCACAATTTAAATATTTTATATTTATTTTGTATTTCATAAGAATTAATTGTACACTGTAGAAGTAAATTGTAGACATAATAAATTACAGAACGTTTTTATTTTAAAATCTTCTGAATGGGGGAACTAAACAGTCCATAACTTTTCTCTCACAAATGTAACTCTTACAGCATATCAAGTTTTTAATTGTTGAGAGGTCAGATGAGGGATAGGCTAACAGTTTTAAGTGGGTTTAAAATGCTATGAAGATATCAACTTTAAAAAATAAATCTTTGATATGTGTCTTCTTTTCATTTTTACAATTAGATTTAGCTTTTGAAGCTATTTGGAATTTAATTTAAGTCCACAGAGTATAAAATTATGCATTAACTTGAAGAGAAACCCATATTTAGCACAAACAAGGTTGGAAGATCAACAGGATTTGAGACAAATGTTAATTTCAAATGTATAAACTGAACTTTATTGGTGCTTTTAAACCAACTAGCATATTTGTTCCTAATCAAAGGCTTTAATTTAATCATCAGAGACTGTAAGATGCTTTTCGATTCTGCCTCTCATATGGGTCAGACTAGCTTTTCTTGTCACACAGTTTGAGCAGAAACCCACAGATGAATCTAAAATAGAAATCCAAAGACACTAAGGAGTTTTGATGTAAAATTTACTTCTTTGAAGTGAATGGCATTAGAACTTGAGCAAAAATGAGTTAGAACAAAAAGTTTGAACCTAGTGTTTTCCTTCAGTAAGAGAGAGAAGAACTTTCAGTGGGGAAGACCCTCAGCATGCACACAGGGTCATGTTCTGTTCCGTTTGCAGAAAGTGAGTAACACCTTAAGCAGATTAGGAACCGATGCAGTGAAGCCATCTTTGTCCTCACCAGGGTACCATGGAGCATCCTTTCCTGCTTGGGTCTTTCACAAACTCTCTTAGACTATGGAGGAGCAAAAACACATCTTTTCATTATCAATCCATTTGTTATTTTCATTTTAGAATTAGATTATCATACCTTTTATCTACCCACTGATCAGACAATGAATTCAATTTGGAGTTATGAACTCAGGAACCAATTTTACTCTCATCATATTGATTAGGCCAGATATCACAATATTGGAGAGTAAAATGCTACTCAAAAAAACTGTTTTACATACATTATTCAATCAATTATCAAATCATCCATGTGAATTATGTATTATGTTTCCTCCTGTAAGGAGGAATATTGTTCAAGTTGAGGCAACTTCAAAGAGTCTGCAATTGATGCTCTTGATCTTGGATGCACTAAATTTCTGCAGGTGCCATCCTTGATTCTTCCAGGAACTCTTACCAGTTTCCTTCCCCTCAGTGGCATCTCACTGACTTCCCTACACATTTCAGAATTGTTAATGATACTTTCGGAAACACCTTTAATCAATTATGTTATCAAATGGGCCAGTGCTTTTATCATTAAAAAAATCCATTTTACCTTCCTCCTAAGGAACAAATATTATCATCAATGGGGAAAAATAATGTTTTGCATGAGATGCAGTATCTAATGGGTTTCAACAGGGCTGGTAGCTTGATTGATATGGAGATGCTTCAGAATAGCAATACAAAAGAAAACCTCCAGGAACATGCTTCACTTAGCAGCTACAGTTTCAATTTCCTTTTCAAGTATTTACATCTATGAATCTTGTAGGAAACAATAACCCTGATCACATTTGCAATGAGCTCTTTTATTCATTAGTTACATTTGGTGAACAATGTTTTATGGTTTCATCAGCCACTTGCATTTCCTGAATAAATGGAAACTAGTACAAATGAGCAAACAGATAAAAGAAAATGTAAATTGCACCAGAGGAAGTCATATATTAAAGAATAATCACAGATAAATAACGTGAGAAATGTTCAAATCTGCCCAATGTGCTTAGCTGAGCAAATAGTTAAAATGCAGTTACTTTAATGTACTTAGTAAGACAAACATTTTAAAAAGTAAAATTGTACTTTCACCTTTTTGTTTTTATTATTATTTTTAAATAAAAATAATGTTGGGATAGAATTTTATTGTTTTTGATACCAAAAGTATGTATCTTTTTGATCTTGAAAATGAAATGTTATAGAATTTCACTTGATACATATCAAATATTTCTCCCAATTAACTAAAAATTGTTCTCCATGGTAATATTGCCTTCTTCCTGAGAAAGTGTAATTTAAGAGGAATACTGAATTATTTTTAAGTTCATTCCAAATTATAAATACTGATATTTTTCACTTTTCTCAGAAAATAAATATGTTGAACCTTTAAGTATAGGCCACTGGAAGTAAATATTGGTTCCCAGAGAAAAATTACAATGTCTAGAATTGAGTTCTTAAAAGATAAAATCATTAATTTAAAATGTTATCTAGGTGAAATAAGCAGTAAGTCCTAGACTGATTGACAAATACAAGAAATTCAGCGAAGGAAATATTTAGGAATGTACCACTTGAACTACAAAAATTAATCAGGAAGTAATCTACCACTGCCATCTTAGGCATTATGTGACAAATATATTTTCCCTCATATATTAAGAATTATCATGTATCATATTCTAATTCTCTGATTTTTTAATTCAAAATATTAAGTTAATCTTTTGTTTTTTGTTCTGTTTAAGGAACCCAGAGACACTGCTACGAGGTACTCAATAAACACACCAATTGGGACCCTTTGGAGAAAGAGCACTATCTAAATACTGTTGTCGGCATGATGCTTTCTTTTTGAATTCCTAATTTTTAGGTTGCCATTTTTCCTTCATGTAGCCATTCTCGACCACCTCTTTGAGCACTTTTTCATCACCCTTTCTTTGAAGTTATTAGAGATATTTCAATTTTTTTGAACCACAAACTTCCTTTTACCACACATTGCAATAAAAACTGACTAAAGAGCTGAAAAGAGTTAACGTTGCTTGGAAAATGTTCCAAAGGTCTTCTTGGTCTATTTCTATCCTCTGAGAATTAACATAATATTGCCTCAAAATTGCAATATAAACTGCTAAAAATGAAGAAGGAAATCATAAAATATGTCAGTATGAGTTCTAAAGTAAATTCTTAATTTGACTTGCTATTAAGCCCAATCCTTCCCCTTGTTATTAGTATTGTGTATAATTTCCATTACATGCATTTCATACAAAACAAATCTTTAAATTCATGAGTTTCAAATTTTAACTAATTTACAACCCATAGAACCACAAAAGAATCAGCTAGAAGCCCAAGACTTTCTAACCAGGTCACAATAGCACTTTCTCATAAAATGTTCATTCCACATAAGGTATGAAAATCTAATTATTACTCTGGGTGCTCTATAGTTCATGTGTCCCGATGATATGCTATCAAATGGACCATATTAGTTCTTAGCTGTAGATCTTTTTTTCATTGAGATAGAGTTGGTCAAGTGTGCTAGTAGATAGATGCATTATTTTTCAAATCCAGATATTACATAGAAAATTTGTGTAACATATAACTTAAGCTAGTCTCTCAGAATTTTGAAAGCTTTAAAGACCCAATAAACCCTTATAAAAATAGAAAAAGGTAAAATGCAAAACGTGCTTTAGGAAAGTAATGATATATTCTAGTGTGAAATTTACCCAGAGAATTAGTATACTATGCTCAGAATGTTGTGGAAATTAAAGTTTTATAGACCACATAATTATTATTACCTTCCTATTATAGATAACATTTCATTACTTACTCAGTTGAATCTACTTGTTGTCCCTTCTGCTGATAACTGCAGTCCTTTAAGAAAAATTCTAAATAAATCAAGATGACTCTGGTCCTGCCATGGAGATTATTCACTGCTCAATAACACCATTCACAAAAGACTTGGGGGGATTCTTTTCATTTTGGTTATTTGCATTTGGTGTTAAGTAGGTGAATGCCTGAAAAATAACTGGAGGTTTGACCACCCTTCATATAACACAATAACATCCCCAGAATATAAAGGATAGAAGAATGTTGTTGATACAAACTAACTGCTGCGAGACAAGACCCAAAGTTTTTCTATGAGGGAAATACTCTTGTTCCAATATCTAGGTATTCACAATACACAATGCTGCCATATAATATATATATGGAGAGAGCATATTATTATACTATATATTGTATCAATTATATCATTACAATATATAGTATATAATTCTATAATTATGTAATGCATATATATGATATACATAATGGTGTCATATAAAATATATATTTTGTAATATTATATCTATGTTATATGACACCTATATTATGTATAGTGGATATTTAGCTATCTGAACAAGAGTGTAATATATATCATATATACTATGTACATTTACTATATATTTTATCTACAAAGTATTTTAATTGAAATTGAATTAAATCAATTGAAGAAAAGATTTTATACAAACTATCAAGTTTAAAAATATTATATTACAACTAGAAAATCACCATGATTGCCAAGGTAATGTTCATATTGAAACCCACGATTTTATCAAGCCAAACCCATTCAAACTTTTCCCAAGTGTAATTCCATGAACTTCTTCTGTCCTGGCCTCTTAATGTGTCTCCTTTCCTTCATTTCCTCGATCCTCATTTACCATCTGCTTTTCCTTTTCTCAAATAAATTATAAAACAACAAAATCTACTAAGCCCAAAGAAACACCCTTTAGCAAATTATACATGCTCACTTCTATAAAACTAGAAAATGCATATAAGCAAAAAGCTAAAGGCAAAGCAAAGAAAAATTGACAAGTATACACACACACACACACACACATACATGCATATACATATAGAGAAAAAGAGACTTGTGTGTATAGACATGTATGTCTTATGTCTACATCTCTTAGTGTCATATAAACTGCAGTTGCACAATTATCTAATGATGCTCTTTTCCTGATGCATGCACATACATATGTGTGTGAATATGACATGCACAGGGATAATAGTTATCAACAGGTGTTGAAAAAAAACACAATTTCGCTTAAAAATGGTTTCTCATGAATCGATTCTGTAACCCTCACAAACACACAAATTCCAATTACTGAGTTGCAGAGCTGTTTTTGTCCCTCTGCATTTATTGAGCTCTAGCTGTGTATTCTCTCTAGTGGATAATAAGGGAATCTTGACAATTAATACTCCGACATGAGGCAGTGAGCTGTCCTTCAGGTCTGAGAGCTGCCCCCTGCAAGTGCTTTAGGCCTCAGCACTCTGGGCCCAGAGCCAAGTTTTTCGGGTTTGTTTGTTTGTTTGTTTGTATGTGTTTACTGTTTAATAAGTTTGTGGTCAACTTCATCTTTTGACCAAAGTTTAAATGAGACTGAGTGGAACCTGCAGGAAGAAGATAACCACCTCCTAACCACACTGAAGTCACTGATCAAATCAGTGCATATGACAAATCCCTGCCTATGTCACTTCACACAGTATCCAGCATCCCTCCTGGCTGTGCAGCCCATGATCACCATTGGACAATCTTGTATCTGGTGTGTGAGAGTCATGAACTCTTTGCTCCACCGTGTCACATCTATATTTTTCTGCTGCTGTCCTCAAAAAGCATAATGTTGCTTCAACAGATATTGAAATCCAAAACCTCTGTTGAGGCCATTTCAGTCAGTGAGGTGGAGTTTTTAATATTATGCCATTTGATTGCTCAAGTAATATTTAGTTAACACAACTGAGACCTTGCCGATTATTAGGGTAAGTTAAATATTGGTGGTACTTAGAAAACAGGCCCTGTGGAAGGAAGGTCACCAAGGTCAAAATGAGAACTCTGGGAAAGAAACATTATTTCTGACTTCAAGTACCACATAGTTTGGAAAGTTGAACAACAGTTGAATGATGCTGTTTTTCTGATGATATCAATTCTACTATATATATATTATTTTACTATTAATTTTAGAGCACAACTGAAGACTTCAACTTGGAAAAATAACCCAACCATAGCCTTGGGGAACTGGGAGGTGATAGGAGACCATGGGCAGCGTACTAGATGAATTGATCAGAGTCAAGCATTCTTGGGGAACTCTATCAACTGCTTTGTGCATTGATCAAAAAGCTGATCAAGTCTTGCTCTTTATTTCCACTCCGCTGTGCATTAAGACCATTACACACAGCTGTGGCCTTCTGGAACAAGATCTTCAAGGGTCCTCCTGCCCTCCAGGTCTCCATCCCTCCACTCTTCTAGCCAAAGCCATTCTGCATACACTTACCAAAATCTTCTTTCCATTGCAATCTCAGATCTTATTCCCCTGGCCAGAATAATCCCAAGATGCTTACCAAACTTTGGGTTCTTCACTATAACAATGATGACTCTTCATAATATGCCCATTACTAATCTTTCTAGCATTAGCTCTAACATTTTCCTTATGAAATGCTCTGGTCACCCTGGGAAATCCATCATTCCTTGCAAAATGCCTGCAGGTTCCAACATTGATGGGAAATGGGAAGGACTGTGGAGTATTGTGTGTGTGTGTGTGTGTGTGTGTGGTTTATTTGTTAATTTTTTCCCTATTCTTTGACTGCTTACTCTCAAATGTCCTATTTTAAAACTACAATTTGATTTCTTCATCCTGAAGTAATCTCTTGAAGTAATACTTCATCCTGAAGTAATTCAGAACAAATCTGAATCTTCCAGTAAGTTATTGGATTTGTTTTTGTTTAGTTGGAGTGCTTTGAGAACATTAAAAGAAAATATTATGCATGTTCTTATTTGAACTTTTAGTGTCTAATATTGTACATTGACCCACTATTCACTTATTATTTATTGAGTTGGATGTGAAAGTTTGTTTTGCTCATAATAATTTAATTTTTCCTATCCATTTTCAGATATGAAGATATGTTTTTTCAAATTATGTATTAAAGATTTATCTTTATATTTCCATTTTTGTAATGTCGGTTGATTGCTGGCAAAAATAAATGGGTCTCAAGATTAAAAAATGGCAAATTCTGAGTGGTAAAATATAATAAAATATATGAAGTGGTTCAAAGCTTTTAAGTATATAAAACCTCATTTTCTACCAAAATAATATTACAGCATTCATTTTAAATAATGTAATTTACTTAAATATAAATATACACGGTGATTGTTTTTTTCATTGTTTTAAAAATAGGCTCCAGATATTGGATAACTTTTTATTTCTAGCTCACTATTTTATTTTCAACTTTCTCTAGGTGTCAGGATGTCTATCAGCTTGCTTGTTATAATTCACCACATGACTAACTTGCCTTATCTAATACACAGTCTGCATATGGTGATGATATTTGTGGGAAAAGCCTGAAAGAAATTCAACTTCACCCTCCCACCCTTATGCTACAGAGCTCTTCAAATAACATGATAGCCAGAGCTGGAGAACAATACAGCAGATGCTCACCCTCAGAAACCAACACAGAGAAAAGAGATGCTGAATTACTCTCAGCGTTACAATCTCAATATATGTTCAAAATGCTCACGCTCAATAATTCCACTAGAGGAAAATGGTGCAAATGGAGAAACAACAGGCACTTTCTCATTTTAGGTGAAGCATCATGTATTCTGCAGTTCCAGACTTCAGGTCACCAATCTGACAGTAATGTAGTGTAAAAGACACAGCCAGACAGAATAGAGGCCAAGTCCAGGAACCCGTGTCTCAGAAGATGGGGCTAAAACTAATATATGTGTTGGAAGAAAGTACAAATGGAAATACATGAACCAGAGCACACATTCTGAGTCACAAATATGGAATAAGCTATTCAGGGTGAGCAATATATACTGAAATATCACTTCATTCATTCTGTCATTAGTTCGTTTCCTCGACAAACTTTCATTATGATATTCTAAGCATCATGACAGGTGCTGGCATAACTTAGGCAAAAGAGATGTTTTTCTGCCTCCTTGAATCTCATAGTTTACTGGAAAAGATGTAAAATAACAACTTGACAAAAAAAGTAATTTTATGCAAAACAAAAATATTGAATATATTTGCATAAAGATGAGGAAGATAGGACTGATAGAAAGACAAAGAGTATGAAGAAATTCTCTCTTGATTGATGTATTTGAGCTTGCCAAATAAATAAAGGAAAGGTGGACATTTTAGATAAAAAATATTGCAAATTCTTGAATTTGTGATAGGATTCCTATGGGTAAGTGTATATACAATTTGTTCATATGTACAAAATTGGGATATATTTGCAATACTTTCTCACACTTGTCTAGTTGAAATGTTGAATTATATTGAGTAAATTATGTATCCAGGGTCCCTGAGCTATCTGCTCCTGGTTCTGTCTAGTAATCCTTAATGCCAGGCAAAGCACGGAGGCTGCAAATTTTGTTTTAGGGGCTTCCTTGCCAAATGTCTTTCATTTGAAAGGAACATTCTATTGAAAAGAATCAAACTACTGATACAAGGAAAAAAGTGGGTAATCTCAAAATGTTATCCAAAATGAAAGATGTGAGACTTACAGGTCTCATACTAGATGATTTTGTTCATGACATTCTGGGAAAAGGAAAAAAAATGTAGCTATAGAACAGATGAATGATTTCCAGGCATTTGGGGTAGACTTGAACCAAAAGAGAGGAGCACAGAAGGGTTTGTCAGCCCTTCAGAAGGGATGCAGTGGTGCCAGCACTATTGTGCGTTTTCAAAACATACTCCATTGGGTTCCCAAAAAGAAAGTGTTACCTGATATAAAATATTCTAAAAAGAAAAACCAAATACACTGTATTGTTTGATGTATACTTATACATCAGAAAACCTTGTTCAGCCTGTTATATGTTTAAATATTCCCACTAAAATGTTAGGAGCAGAATAGAAGGGAAGAAGGAGAGAAAGAGAAACAGAAGAAGAAGGAGTAGAGGAGAAGAAGGAAGAGAGAGAGGAAAAGGATGGAGGAAAAGAGGGGACAGGGCAGGACAGGAAAGGAGAGAGGAGGAGAAAACACTGCAATATTCTTCTAAAGGCACCAAAAAAATAAGATCTACAGAATTATAAGCAATTGATGCTTAATATAAAAAGAGCTCTCTTAATTTTTTCTAAAATATTTCCGTTTTTTCTGGATTCAAGAAATTCCTTTTGTAGTTCTTGATGGACTATTTCACCCAGATTCTCCTTAAAGCCTCCCGTGAAATTGCTGTGTCTGACAAGAACTGCTTCTCTGAAGGTCTCTTCTCCTCAGCACGTCTGGCTCATCTGAGGACTCCCTGGTGTGGTACAGATGTCTAGTGTCCTTGTCCCCATGTGGGATCCTTCTGAATGCCCATGCTAGTGTCTGAGGGTCCCTGGAGGTCTTCTTTAAGACTGTTGCACTCTCCAGTTTCTTCCTCTACCCAGAGTTGAGTCCTTCTGAAGGGGGTGAACACAGGATCACTCCTCCCTGAGCTCCTACTCACTCTGATCTCATCTCCACCTCTGACTCTACTTTCCTGTTATTCCAACCCAAGAAAATTCCCCAGGCAAGAAAAATAAAGCTGATATCATTAAAATAAACTGAGTGATAAAAATATAAAGCTACTCCAAAGACAATGAAAAGCCAAAGTTTGAGAAGGTCTGAAACTATAATCACAAAGCCATTCTTTTGTGTAAATGGATCACTTTATGAATATTTAAAACGGTTAGTTCATCCAGTTCTCAAAAGTGTGCTTAGTTCTCAAAAGTTTAGTTCAGTTTTTGGATAAAAATAAAGACTTAATTATCTTCAATAGCATTTATGACTTTTTATAATTTCCCTCTGCAAAGTATTTTTTAAAAGCAAATTACCAGAGAATCCCTTTTAGCCTTAAATTATTTTCTGAGGATACTCCAAATCAATGAATATAATTTCTGCTGTAACCACTAAAGGATTATTGAAAACTTGTTCAATTTGCAATTTTAATTGCTATTATCAGTACATAACTATATTGAAATTGGAAAAAAAATTTATAGTTGACTTGGTAAAAATTCCCACTGCTAATTTTTTTCTCTTAAAAAGGAAAAAATAATGCCCTTAATATTTAGACAGTAGATTATTGTTATTGCAATATGAATATTTTCATTCTTAAAATATGTATTGTTTGAAAAGGTCAGAAAGAATGGAGTGGGTGATCCTTCTGGGCATGATAAAGAACTAAAACAGTGAAGGGAAATTAATATGAAATCTCAATACCTGGGATCATGAGTTGGGGTGTGTCAGGGAAATAAGGAAGGAGACTTAAACAAATTACTTGGGCAGAAAGGAAACAAATTCATAGGGAGAAGTGGTAACATGTTGTCAGGAGATAGCTTGAGGCAAAATAGGTGAAAATCATAAAGAGGAGACACGAAGCATGGAAGGGAAACTAAATTGCAGAGGAGACACAAAAGGAAAAGCTTAATAGCTATTCTGAGTGGGACACGTTGACAGCATGCCAAAAGAATTAGGGTCTCATCAGTTTGGAGGCCCAACGACTGGGGAAGAGGCAGAATCGGATAAATGGAGTCTATAAAAAAGGCAAGGGAACAAACTGATTTTGAAGGGAATATTATGTTCCTGCCAAAATCCCTTGACTCAAAAAAGGAAAGACAGATGATCCCTTTTAGCGCATGACAGTTGGGTCATAATCTCTGTTTTATTCACAGATAAGATGACACGATTTCCAAGTCAACTCATGGAAGATCTAGGACACCAGACACCCATCAAGAAAAGGGCTGACCCTTCACTAAAGGAATGATCCTAGAATAGTAATTTTGGAGTATTTCCTTGGGATTCAGAGGGACTGAAAATAAAATAATCCTACAGGCAGAATATTATTTGTGTTATGTACGATATAAACAGTCTGTCTAATCATTTGAATTAATGACTTCTTAACTTTTCAAAAAAATAAAATGCTCTCTTAACTGACTGGCAGGTAACTGTCCTCACTTAAGGAAGGGACTCTTTACTCAGTACCACTGCTCATGCCCATGGTCTACCTAACGTTCTCAAATAAATCAACATGTTGCATCTTCCACCAATTAGGTTTATGCTCACCAACAGGTCATGTTTGTTCTCCAGTTTGTTTATGGGAGGAGCACCTATAATTGCAATCATACAGTATAGCATAATCGTATTCCTGTAAACATACACTACGCTGATGAATGAAAATAGGAAGAAAAGAAGAGTGGTTTCATGCTGAACAAACCTATCTGCGACTGCAGCACCCTATGTGAATCATTTGTTTGTGGATCCATGAAAATGGTATGAACACAGCGTTATTATTATTGCTTTCAAAGTTAATAGGAAAAAATAAACCTTTCAGTGAAATTATTTGCATCTGATACAAACTGCATATGGGTCTGCTACTTGCTAAAATTCCTGGCCTTACATAGGATAGTCTGCCTCTCTGAATCTCTGTTCTCATATTCATTTAAGAAAATTGTAATTTTCTAAATACAAATAGAATTTAATCTCCATTCCTATGAGCTTTTCTTCTACTATTCCTTGATCTCATGGAGCAGTGAGTTCAATGTCCTCTCCCCTTGATGTTGACTGAGATTTCATGACTGCTACAAATACACAGAATGATGGATGTGCTGATGTATACTTTCTAAGTTGGATCATAAAAGCTTCTGCCTAGTTCTTTGGGACTCTTGCTCTTAGAACCCAGATGAGCACTGTAAGGAGAATAGCATCATCCCTGGAAAGAAAAGACAGAGAGGTTCACATGAAGGGAAGAGAAGCACCATGATTTGAGCCCTAGCTGAGTGCTGATCCAATATCCAGAACCAGCCTGCCATCCCCTTGGAATTCAATCATAGAGTCCCTAGTCAAGCTGCTGGGTTGACGATGTGTTGAGCATAAATGAACCTTTATGCCTATTCCCATTTGACTTGCAGTTCAATAGGAATTACACATGATAATTATTACCTACCTCTAAGTTTTGAGGTGGTTTATAATAAAACTAAATTGAAACCAAGAAAATAATCTTAACGAATAAGGTTGTCATAAGATTGACTACAACAATAAATGTTCAGTTTGTAGCACAGTGCCAAGTACATAATGAATATTACTAGAATATTCCATAATGATTGTTATTATATGACAAGCACTGAGCTTTATTTAATGGTGGATACATTCATCCATAACTTGATTGATTTTACCAAATGGACTTACAGATATTTTATTTATAGTTAACAAAATTGTGGAAAAGCATCATCTCAAAGAACAACATTATTTTGATAACAAAAGTTGACAAAGACTGTAAGAAAATTGCTCACACTCTTTCCATACATAATGGTGGACTATCCAGGACTGAAACTGGAAAATTTCACCTATGAATATACCACATATAATTAAGACAAAATGGGAAAGCATTGATGTTCACTTAGTTATCAGAGTTGCTAGGAAATAATAGCATACAATTTAATTTATTACTAACATACAAAATATTACAAAAAGTTAAGCATAATATTTTCTGTTCTCTCAAAGGAACTTATTAATAGTGTTATAAAAATCAAAAGAACATAATTAAGTATTTAAGAAATTATCATGTAAATTCAATTAGGTATTTTGCACTTACCTGTCAATCTATGTTTTGGCAAATTTGAAGAGGGACTTTGGGATACAAAATCTTTTCACCTTCTTTTGCTTTAAAAATTAATATTCAATTTATGGAAATAAATTTAAAATTTACATTCAAAGTTATTGTGGTTTGAAATCTGGATTGTTCCCTAAAAGTTCATGTGTTGAAGGCTTGGTCTCCAGTGCAGAAGTGTTTGGAGGTGGGTCTCTTTTGAATTATTTGGATCCTGAGGTCTTTGACCTTGTCAGTGGATTAATCCACTGATATGGACTACTGGGAGGTGGTAGGGATTGTGGGAGGTAAGACCTGGCTGAAGATAGTGTGTCGGTATGACCTTGGGGGATAGATCTTGTCCATGTCCTCACACTCCAGTGTCCCACTTGCTGGTAGCCCTGAGGTGAGAAGCTTTGCTCAGCTACACCTTCGGCCATGATGCTCTGCTTGCTTCAAACACAAACCAAAGGAGCCAACAGATCATAGACTAAAACCTCTGAGCATAAGCCAAAATAAATCTTTCTTCCTCTAAGTTGTTTTTCCAGTATTTCATCACATTAGTAAAAAGCTGGCCAACACAAGGTCTTCTGGAGCCTGGAGGCACCGAGATACTGGCAGCAAGTCTCTGTTTAATGCCAAAGGCCTCAGAACCAGGCAAAGTGATGGTTGTTGTAACTCTGGGTCCACTGCTGAGAGTCAGAGAACCCAGGGAGTCACTGGTGAAAGTCCCAGAATCCAAAAGAAAGAGAATGCAGAGTTCTGATATCCAAAGGAAAGAAACAAAAGGTGTCCCAGCTACAGAAGGAAAGGCAAGAATTCACTCTTGTTCTGCCATTTTGCTCCATGAGAGATCTTGAAAAATGCATGAGCTTGCCTTTGTTGAGGGTGGATCTTCCCAATGCTGTTCACCTCTTCACAAGCAAATATGCTCCCTGTCAGAAATACCCAGAAACAAGGCTTTATCAGCTATCTAGGCGTTCCTTAATTCATTTTATTTGATACCTAAAATCCACCCCCACAATTACCAACCAGACACTGACTGTGCAGAAAATGTTTCCTTAATAAGCATCAAAGTTATTCTCCATTTGTTTGCATCACTTTTATATATCAGTACACATTAAAGTCTATCTCTAGTGGTTTAATAAAAAATAAATATATATAATTAAATATAATTGAAAATATAATATAATTAAAATACTTAAAAATATAATTAAATATAATAATGACCCTATGTTAGTAATTTCTTGACAAGGTTTACATATGGAATTTCTTGATTAATGAATAATGGCTACATTTTTCTTAGAAAATAAGATTATACTATAGAACACTTATTTAAAAGTCCATTCAGTCTTTTACTTATAATTATAAAATTAATTTTTGCTTGTAATTATAAAATTAATTCCATTTTCAAGGAGTTGGGAGAACTTAATATTTTCTTTTGAAAATTCAACATAATTTTGGGGACTAAAACACCATGAAAATTACACAAAATTTACAGTTTGCAATAATATTAATTTCATCACCATGAAAAATATAATTCTTAAAATTCATTGTTTGAGAAATATATTGGCATGACCTTGATAATCATTTCCTTGGAGATAAATATATTTTTTTAAATAAATGAAATACTTAAAGCAGGTAACCTCAATTTTCTTTAAAAATATTTCATTTAAAAGTGTTTATTATACTGGGGGCTTTAAACTGAATAAATAAGAATCAATATTTTTATGTTTTACACACAATACACTTGAGAAAAGTAGTTGGTAAAAGGTTTTTACATTTTCATCTCTTCGTATTTATATCAGTGATGTAAAAGCATAGCAATTATCACACAGTATATGATTATATGAATTTTTCTCAGAACAATACAAAATGATTCAAATTCTCAACTTGCATCTGAATATCTTATTAAACAATTTCTCATAGGAAAATTAAATTAAGATATATGTTTAAATGTTCCTCAATTACGTTTTTAATTTAACTAAGCATGTTTTACTTCTTTTGTTCATTATTTCTAATTATTAAATTAAGAAATCTTTCTCCCTGATAAATGACAAAGAAAAAATTGGCAAAAATCAGACATTGAACCCAGAGGTACTTAACCACTGAGCCATATCTTAGCCCTTTTTGTCATTTTATTTAGAGACAGGTCTTACTGAGTTCCTTAGGGCCTTCCTAAGTTGCTGAGGTTGGCTTTGAACTCATGATCCTCTTGCCTCAGCCTCCTGAGTCACTTGGATTACAGGTGTATGCCACAGCACCCAGCTAAATATATGGATATAATAATGACTTCATGGAAAATATATTGGTGGACTAGTCTCTCTGAATCTTTATCTCAATTCTATAATATTATATGGTGTTGAAAATGTTACTGAACTTTGCTAGCCATCTTTTAAATTAATGAAATAGTTAAAGCAAGTAATCTTTATTATCTTTAGAAACATCTCATTTAAAAGTATTTATGATACTGGGGGGTTAAATGAAGCAGGTTAGGCCACAGTATTAAATAATCTATTTCAGTAACACACACACACACAAAACTAAAAGAAGATGGTAGCATGTTAGTACACTTTGACTCTTGTTAAATGATTAAGATAATACAATAAATGTCACACTTTGCCATTGGAAAAAAAGTTGATTTGTAGAACTGGAAGTGGAAATTGTAGGACTACAGTTTAAGAGTTGTGCTTATGAGCACTTATGAATTGATGAAAGCAGGGTTAGATTGTATTAAGGGATGTATTGATGTATTTCAAATGTAATGAACATTAGAAAAGCTGGAGACATCAAACTGACTTAGATATATAGAAAATTAAATGCAAGATTTCAAACAGAACTGTAACTAGAGAAAAGCCACCAAACAGAGGAATTCAATGATTTTATTCGAGTATTTTATGAATACTATGAGGTACTCATTCAGAAAAGGACTGGTATCAGGAATCACCATGGTATGAAATCCTATATGAGAAATAGCATATGATTAAGGTGGATCAGAAAGTATTTAATTGAATGATCATAACAACCTAAAGTGGTGAAAAGAGATAAGCTATTTAAACTATATATAGAAAATATGTTAGAAAAAGTTTCATAGATGATTTGATACAGGATAGGTAGAGAAAAATGGGGTCAACAATAAGGCAGAGGTGTTTTAACAATCGAGTTGACAGTTCACTGAAAGCAAACACAGTGAAACCCATTTACTGGCATTGAGGAAATGCAGGATGACTTTTTTTATGGTTACTGTGAGTCATCCGTATGGAGACTTCAAATATACAATAGAATACTCAAGTTTGAATCAGGAGGATCAGCAGTGTGTGTCCTGACAGAAGTCAGAGTCTGAGAGTGTAAAGGGGTGGGTGCAAATATCTCAAATGCTTCCAATGGTTCAATTCAAAAAATGACTGAAAAGCTCACACTTGATTGGAAATATTAAAGTCATTTTTAATTTTTGCAAAAACTCTCTATCTTGAATTGGTGGCACAGATCTGAGGATTGAATGGATTCACTGAATTCTGCAGTAAGTCCGGAAGACAAGGAATGTAAACAACTGTTTCAAGAATTTGATTGTAACTATGATGAGATATTATGTTTGGAGAATTGGAGAAAGGTTTACTTTTATTTTTATTTATTTTTTATTGAATCTGCTTCTTTTTGTTTGCTTGGGTTGATCTGTGTCTCTTTACTTGTGAGACTGGAGAAGTCCATAAGAAAAAATAATTGATTATTTTTGCCAATGGTGTGCCAAAGAGAAAAGTCCCAAATCACAAATAGATGTGATAAAAATATGTTCCTTCAGATCTGAGAGGATATACCTTCTTTGTTATAATTGGAGAAAGAACAGAAGGGATAGATTGACACATATTTCACAACCGGTAGAAGGAATTTGAAATGAAACTCTTGCAATTGCTTCATTTAATAGGGGAGAGTATAGTGCTTGAGATTAAGTGTAGCAGGGGGTTTCTGCTGGTTTTAAACTGTTTAGAAGATTCATGTACAATCTTTATAATGCCCGATACATTTTCAGTGTAAGTTCAACATCACTGTATATGTTTTCTAAGAGTGAAGAGTATTTTATTTCCATCCGGCTTTATTGGACTGTAGAAGCAGTGTTAATACTTAAATAGCTGATTTTTCATAGGCATTGAGAAGCATTAGAAATATTCTGGAAAACGACATTAATTCAAAATCTGCAATGATAGGGATGGATAAATCATGGGTCAATATTGAAAATAACAATGTGCGTTGCTTGAGAAAATAGTTCCTTTATGTTCTAATTAATGTAAATGTTTTTGCTTCCACAACCTGCAAACATTTTCATTCTATTTGAAGCCTCTCAAAATTATTACAATTATGTGAAGGTTCTTTAATAAGTCAAAGAATCCCTGTTCATGGTTGTGCAATACATGCAAAGTTAAATAGTATCTGAAGGATGCTCTTAAACATCAGTTTGTGAAACTGTCAAAAATATGTGACAGAGAAAAGAAAAATAAAATCCTTCAGCCTGGGTTGTCATCCGTGGCCCATTGTAAAAGGCACATGCATTTAGACACTTTCAATGAGTTATCAAGGGATTGTACCCCAAAGTCATGTGTTGTTTGGGAATTCAGGCAGGATGACCTGATGTACTAAGTACGAATTCTGGTTTGGCTAATGAGCAGAATCTCAGGAAGAAAATTTGATCTGTCAGTTTCTGGGTTTTGAATAGTGTGCCCTAAACTCATGAATGTCAAGGTTCCTGCAATGCCAGGAGGCAGTTTAGGGGGATTCAATGCCACAGATACAATTATAATTAATTTTATTTAGCTTAATTAAATGTTCTAAGTAATCTCTTCCCCATTTACCTACATCAGAATAAACTAATTTAGATATTTTGTCTCCATGTGAGTGAATGTTTGCATGCATTCAGAAATGTGCATGTATTTTTTCTTAAACAATTTTCACCTTTAACCTCTGCCAATGTTATGAACTCAAATAAACCAAGATAGTTTTATACTTAGGAAAAGAATAGTAGACTTTTCATTCTATTTGAAGCCTATCAGAATTGTTTAAAAATCATGTAATTTAGAACATTTTTGAGATTTGATTTACAGTTTGCTAAAAATTCTTAGGTAATTTACAATTAATAAATAAATGGCACTTCAATAAATCCTGCAGAGAGCTACTTGCAGGAATTAAAAATTTTGTCAATATTTTTGCAGTACTAGTAATTCTAATATGTCAACTACTACTTTTGGATACCTTGAGATAATGTTACAATCTGCTGCATAATGCACATTTTATGGAAATTAGGGAACACATAATACGGCAATCTTACCAAGTAAATAAGCATTTATCTATTTAATCTTTTGTTTCTTGCAATTGATATAATTTTTTTTATCTAAAATATTAACCCACAGAAACTATTTTTGTTTTTATAAAGTGAATTTTGAAATGTCAATGTATTTATTCTAGCATTCCCCTGCTTCTTCTTTGTTACACAGACCCCTCACCCTTTGCCATAGATCTTAATTATTCAGGTGGCTTTCTGGTTACACACCTTATTTCCCTGGCAGTCATGCATACCATCTGACTAAATTCTTGCTAGTGAAATGTGAGTATAAGGAATCTCTTGGGTCACCTGCCCCAATCGATCCCTCCCTGTCCTTCCTCCTTCTTGGGATTTGGAATTCTCATGTGGTAATGATGAAACCTTCAACCATATCAACATGGGCAACGCTATTATGGAGGGTCGTGAAACAGAATTCCTAGTTTTAAGACTTTCATGATCCAATAACGCTGTAGGTTCACTTTTTTTGAACTGTTACATGAGAAAAATACAATTCTCTCTTAGTTAACACAGTAATTTCAAATTCTTTATCAAGACAACGTAAGCTATACTATAAAAATGCTTTTGTTTTCAAGAGAAATACTGAAGTAACATCACTTCAAAATAATTCAAGGATTCCCAAGAAAATTTTGGAGTAACTTTATTCCAGGAAATCTGGATAGACTGATTGTGTGCAATGTTGGACAGCAAAGGATTTACTGTTTTTCACATCTTAAACACTTTCTGAGGCTCCAGGCATGTCTGAGGAGGATATCTGAGAAGAATTCAAGTATCATATTGCTTTTATTTGTGTATTTTTCAAAGTGATGAATTAGCATAAGTAGTTCATTTTATTTGGAGGTGAAGAGAATGCAAATTGTTATGTTTTGCACCATTTAATTTTTCCCAATAAATTTAATAATTCTACTAAAATGCTAAAATATTTTAAATACCTGGAAACTCTTTTTATTAAAAACATGTATACATGGTAATCCAACTGAAGAGACAAAGTGGGATGAAGAAAAGCCTTCAGTTAAAACAAGAAAGCAGAAGTTTACACATAAAGTAGGTTATTAGATGATTTCTCTTATGATGGGAAACATGAGAGATGATGCTTCTCACTGTTCTTACTTAACATATATTGAAATTGTAGCTACTGCAATAAGATAAGAAAAGGAAATAAAGGCAATAGGGATTAATAAGAAAAAAATAAAACTCTTTATCCACTATGTCGTTTTTTCTAAAATCCTCCTCCTCCAAAACCTGTACATGTGTGCCTATATGCTAATAAGGATTACAGCAGTGTTGGGGACTACAAGATTAATATATTTGGAAATTAAGAACAGTATCATTTATAATAACCTCAAACTAAATAATTACATGGAGAGCTAACAAAATATGTACAAGGAAATAGACATTTTATGAAAGGAATCAATGATGTGAATAAATGAAAAGGCATTTCACATTCATGATTAGGATCAGTTGATATTTCTATGTTGTCAGTTTTTCTCTACTTAATTTATTGATTTAATGCAACCCCAATAAAAATCTAACCAAACTAATTTATAAACATTAATAAACTGATTATAAAGCTTAGATAGAAAGGCACTAGAAAAATCAATATCACAATAACAGAATAAAAAGTCCTATGACTGACACCACCAGACTTCGGTACTTATGGTAAAGTTACTTACTATCAAAGCAATTTGGTATTAGTGAAAGAAATGCCAAATGGATAAATGGAAAAACGTATGGCCAGAAATTGATCCATATGCATACACTATTCTCTAATCATTGATAAAGGAACAATATCAATTAAAAACAAAAAGGATATCTCTTACATATTAGAGCATTATAATTATATGTAGTAGTGGGATTCAGGACGTCATATTCATGTGTGCACATAATTTTATCAATCTCAATCTCATTACATTCCCTTTTCTTCCTCTCCTCCTTCTCCTGATCTGCTTGCTCCATTCTACTGATCTTCCTTCTATTATTATTATTAGTAGTAGTAGTAGTAGATTACTTTCACTAGTGCATTGTAATTATTATCTATATGATTCATTGTGTTATATTCATACATGGCCATAGAATAATTGGTAGATTTCATTCCCCAGTAATCCTTGATCCTCTCTCTCAATCTCCTTTCTCTGCTCTTATCACTTCTAGTTTTATGAGTTCACCCTTTTTTAATCTCCTTCTCCTCCTTCTCCTCCTCCTCCTCCTCTTCCCCCTCCTCCTTCCTCCTTCTCCTCCTCCTCCTTCTTCTTCTTCTTCTCCTTCTTTCCCCTCTCTCTCTCTCTCTTTCTCTCTCTCTCTCTCTCTCCTCTTGCTTGTGTTTGAGAGTACCTGCACACTTGCTTCCAAATGAGAAATGACATTTGACCCTTGACTTTCTAAGTTTCTTAGTATGAAGTTCTCCTGGAACTACTGGATAATCACAAACAAAATATGAAGCTAGGCACAGGCCTTCCTTCACCTTTCACCTTTCACAAAAACTCAAAGGGCATCATAAATCCAAATGTGAAATGAAAAACTATAACATTTCCAGAAGAAAATTTAGAGACATATCTTGATGAGTTTGGCTTTCGCCATGACATTTTGGCTTCAAAACTTAAGCTACAATACATGAAAGAAAAACAATTTAAATATTGGACTTCACTGAAATTAGTCTACCCTGTCTTGTAAAGATGCTGTGAAGACAGTGAAAAGATATTCAGCAAATGGGCAAATCTTTGTAAAATACATATCTAGCAGAAGACTGTTATGCAAGATATCAAAATAATGCTTCACTGAACAATAAAATAAAAACAATTAAAACATGAAACAAAAAATATGAATAGGCACCTCACAAAGAAAATTGTACAGATGGCAAATAATATAAGAACAAATATTTAAAATCATTTGTTAATCAGGAATTGCAAATTAAATAAATGAGATACCACCACATATCCATTACAATGGCTAAAATCCAAAACACTGATAGTACCTAATGCTGACAAGGAGGTTCAGAGATGGTTATTCTCATTGCTTATGGGAATGCAAAATGGGACAGCTACTTTAGAAGACAGTGTGATAATTTCTTATAAACTTAATCACAGTCTTCTTAGATTATTATCTTCAAAGAGATTCTAAGTATTTTCTCAATTGAAATAAAAAAGTCCATTGAAAACCAATCTTCTAATGTTTATCTCAACTTGTTTTTTGTAATTGCCCCAAATTGGAAGCAACCAAGGGGTTCATAAATAGGTGAATGCAAAAACAGCAATGCATCAATTGGATAGAAAATTGATCAAGGTAAAAAAAAATTAGTTAGCAGGCCATGAAAGGCTTGGAGAAACCTTAAATGCTTGTTGCTAAGTGAAAGAAGCTAATCTGCAAAGCTATATGTTGTCATATTCCAAATACATGTCAGTTTAGAAAGGCAAATTGTAGAGACAGTAAAATGTTCAGTAGCTTTTCCAGTCTTGGGGAATAGGAAAGGGATGACTAGGTGGAACATTGGTAAGGTTATTTTGGTGAAAATATTCTGTGTGATAGTGTAATGTGGGAACCATTATTACCCTGCTGGAGGGTGCAAGATAAAGAACAAACTCTACTTTACCTACTACTGTGGGAAATAATAATGAATTGACATTAGTTTAGCATTTGTAACAAACGTTCCACACAAATACAAGATGTTAAAAACAGGAAACTGACTTGTTGGTGGTTGGGTGGGCAACCTACCGCACTTTCTGTGCAATTCTCTTGGAGGTTAACTAAAAATACTTTAAAAGTGAAGTTATTTATCTGCTAGTGAAACACTCAAACAATCAAACTATTTTTACATTTAATTCAGGTATTTTCAAATTTATTTCATGCTTTTGATAATTGCTGTGTTTATATGTACAAATAAAATAATAAGAAAATGTTAATCTTTTTTTCCTTTCACTCTGTTTGGAATATATAATGATTTATTTCTCATCACCATACATTATGCTAAAATATTAGTTTTTAATTATTCTTCACAATACTAACAAAAGAAAACTTTTTGTATGAAAATGTTACTTCTGAGGTCTTTACAATGTGTGAAGTCATACTTAAATAAATTAAAATGAGAGGAGATATAACTAAAAAATGAAATAAATTTAGATGAAAGTTTGAGGCAAAAAATTGATTTATCTTTGTTGGATTTCTCTTTACCTATAAATGCTATATCTATACACACACACATACACATACATATATATACACATATGTATACATACCTATATACATATACAAATACATGTACACACATACACATATATATGAACATAATTTTTGAAAACGTATAATCTTAATAATCATAATGGGGAAATAATAAACATATACATTTTATCTAGAACATACTTTTAAAAACATTTTAAAGGAAACTTTTAATGTGACAATTATATGACCAATCATATCTACTTAGGCTGTCCTTACAAAATAGAACAGTCTCAAATCTTCCTTAATAATGATGCTAACTTGGTTAAAAAAACAGCTTTCCCCAACGTCTTTTAAGATGAATCGTTTTGGATTTTCTACTAATGACTGAATATATTAACACGATTTTAAAACATTCAAATATTTTCTTGTATCGCGAGATTCATTGTTTACTCTAGAGGTTAAGCCAAACAATAACAAATTTATTGATATGAAGCTCATTATTTTGTAATGAAGCAAAAATAAAAATTTTATGAATATAATCTACATTTAAAAAACTTTAAATAAATTGAAAGTTAAAATATTAGATACAGATCTTGTGACTACAGTGTGGTGAAGCCTAAGGAAACTAGAAATCCAGGTCCATGAGTTTACAACTAGGTCTGTATGGCCTCTCAGAGACCAGCAATATGAAGAAAATCAGAAACTGGGTGTATTTTATCTGGGTGAACAGAGGTTAGAGAGGCAGGAGAGAGCCAGGATCTACCCTGTTTGTTAACCCAGAGGCTCACAGGACTGGTTAATGTGGGTCAGAATAGGAAAAGTGTATAAGGGCATTTTGTCATCAGTCACTCAGGCAACCAATCCTGAAAGCACCAGCTCACTGAATCCCAACACCAGCCTGGTCCCCAACTCCTTCCCCCTTGCCAGTTCAGAATCCATGGGTCCTCGAGTCTCACCAGGTCCAGCATCAGTTTGGCACCCAATAAAGTCCTCTGGCTCCCCAGTTCCCAGTCTTCCAATCCCTCCCTGGACCACCACCCAGCCCATCAAGCAGCCCATTTGCAGCTAGCTTGCAGGTCACAGTGCCCTGCCTTTATCTACTCACCATGAAACAGCTGGGTCCCAGAAGTGGCCAGATGCCAAACTGCCCCACCTGCTACATAGTCAACCAAATTGCCCAGTCTAGCTTGCAACTTTCCAGCCACTTGCAGATCCCAGCAATTGACCTTCAACCTTTCCATGCAGAACATCTGACAACCCCACCTAACTACTAAGAAGGGAAACTGAGAAATTTTTGAACTGAAATAAAAACAATTGTTCAATTTTTCATGGAGTTTTTTGTTTGTTTGTTTGGAGGGAGCAGTTACAGGGAATTGAACTCAGGGGCACTTGACCACTGAGCCATGCCCAGCCCTATTTTATATTTTATTTAGAGACAGGGTCACACTGAGTTGCTTAGCACTTTGCTTTTGCTGGGGCTGACTTTGAACTCACAATCCTCCTGCCTCAGCCTCCTGTCCTGATGGCATTAAAGGTGTGTACCATCACACCCAGATCTTTTTTTTTTCCTTGTCTTGTCTATTTCTTTTGTCCTCACATTTCTATCATTTTTTGAAACAAACTTTTTCATGCATCAGGACTGGGCTGTCTGATTAATGTATTATAGTTTAGTATTACATTCTTTTATTTATTACATTTTCTTTCAATTATTGATTTTTTTAAAAATTATATTTACATATTTAATCTCATATCTGTTTCCCTTTATTCTCTTTTTCTCTTTTCTCCTGCTAGAGGATCCTCAATGATTCCCTCTTTCATTCTTCTTTTAATTTTTTACTTCTATCTCCTCTCCTCCTTCCTCATAAACACCAAATCCTACACAACTCCTGTTCTGCCTTTGTCCACGATCTGAAATTGTAAACTGATTTGCAAACTTGCAGTTTTTATTGCAGGCAATAACGGAACACATAATTCCTGTTTTTTAATAAAAAAAACTGTAGACATCAAAGTAGGGGCTATTTACTTTAAGGCTGCATATTGTTTGATTGGTTGCTGTTATTATTTAATCTCCTGCTTAAAGGCAAGGTACAGGAAACTTTCAGGGACAGTATAAGTCTACAGGGTAGAAAATGTACTGCCTCAGAGCCACATTGCTAGGTTAGTGGACACACAAACAGTATGAAAAACAAGGGAACAAATCTCCCCAAACCAAGATGTGCCAACAATAGAATCCAATGTCACCATGGTGGAAGAAATGACAGAGAAGGAATTTAGAATGTACATAGGTAAACTGATCTGTAAGGTAAGTATCATGTAAAGATTGTAATAAGAGATAAAATTCAGGGGTAAAAGATCACTTCAATGAGAGATAAATTCTGAAAAGAAATCAAGCAGAAATCCTTGAAATGAAGGAATCAATAAATCAAATTAAAAATTCAATGGAAAACATCACCTACAGATTAGACCACTTTTTTGTCAGCTATTTCACTGCTGTGACTGAAAGATTTGAACTGAATAATTTTAAAGGAGGAGAAGTTTATGTGAGGGCTCACACTTTGAGAGGTCTTCATCCATAGATGGCCAGCTCCATTCCTGGGGCTTGAGGTGAGGTTGAACATAATGGCTGTGTGTGTGAGAGAGGAAAGCAACTCACATGAGATCAAGAAGCAGAGAGTGAGACTCCACTCTCGAGATACAAAATGTATATGCCCCAAACTCATAACCCAATTCCATTCTCCAGCCACACCCTATGAGTTTAGTTAAGACTCAGTTCATCCCTGAGAGGATTAATTCATTGATTGGATAAAGACTCTCACGACCCCATCCTCTTTTCTCTGAACCTCTTTGAATCTTCTCACACATGAGTTTTTAGGGGCACCTCACAGCCAAACCATTACACACTTGAAAGACAGAACCACAGGCAATGGAGACAAAATATATATTCTTGAAAATTAAGTTGACCAGGGAGAGAAAATGTTAAGAAATGATGAATAGAACTTCCAAAAAATAGGGGATAACATGAAGAGACCAAATTTAAGATTTATTGGGATAGATGAAGGTGTGGATATACAAACCAAAGGAATGCACAATCTGTTCAATGAAATGATATCAGAAAATTTCCCAAAAACTAAAGATTGAAGTAGAAAATCAAATACAAGAGGCATACAGGACCACAAATGTACAAAATTACAACAGACCCACACCAAGTCACATTATAATGAAAATGCATAGCATATAGAATAAAGATAGACTTTTAAAGGCTGCCAGAGAAAAATTACAGGTGAGATTTAGAGGGAAATCCATCTAATTCTCAGCTGATCTCTGAATTTAGACACTCAAAGATGGAAGGTCTTGGAATAATGTATACCAAGCTCTGAAAGAAATTGGATACAGCCAAGAATAAAATACCCAGCAAAATTATGCTTCAGATTTGAAGATGAAATAAAAACCTTCCATGAAAAATGAAAGTTAAAGGAATTCACAACTAGAAAGCCTGCACTACACAACATTCTCAAAAAAAAATTTTTTTTTCAAGGAAGATGAAAATAAAAGTAAAAAAGAGCAAAAGAACTACATTAAAGGAATAGTCAATCAGAGGAGAAACTAATACAAATTAAAAAGTAAGAAATGAAAATGGTAATACAAATCATGTCTCAGTAATAACCTTGAATATTAGTGACACAAACTCATCAATCAAAAAACATGGACTGGTGACTGGATTAAAAAAGAAGACCCAACAATAAACTAGCTCCAAGACATTCACCTCATAAGCAAAGACATCCACAGACTAAAGGTGAAATGATCGGGGAAAAAATCTCATGCACAAGGATCACATAAACAAGTAAGGGTTTCTATTCCCATATCAGATAAAGTAGACATCAAGTGAAAGTTGATCAGAGGGGACCAAGAAGAACATTTCATCCTGCTTAAGGGAATCATACATCAATAACCTATGGCAATCACAAATATTTATACCCTAAACAATAGGACATCTGTGTACATCAAACAAACCTGTCTCAATTTCAGTAATCAAATATTGCAGCACAATAATACTGGTTGATTTTAATACACCTCTCTCACTACCAAACAGATCCTCCAAACAGAAACTAAACAAAATAGTATAGAACTAAACAACGCCATCAACAATTTAGAATTAACAGACATATATAGAAGATTTCATCTATCAATGAGCAAATATATTTTCTTCTCAGCAGCACATAGTTCCTTCTCTAAAATATACTTATGCCATATCTTATGTCACAAAGCAAACACAAAAAAATAGAGATAATACCCTGCATTCTATTAGACTATAATGGATTAAAATTAGAAATCAATAATAAAATAAAAATAGAAGATACTTTAACACCTGGAGACTAAACAATATATTACTGAATGACAAGTGAAGAGCAGAAGAAATCAGTGATGGAATAAACAATATTTAGAGGTAAAGGAGAATAGCAATACAACACAGCAATTCTCTGGGATACATAAAGGCAGTGCTAAGAAGAAAGTTCGTTGCATTGAATTCTTTCATTAAAAGAATAGTAAGTCAATGAATAAACGACCTAACATTATATTGCTGAGCCCTAGAAAAGAAGAAAATATCAAGACCAAAACCATTAGAAGACGGGAAATAATTAAAATCTGAGCTAAAGTCAATGAAATTGAAACAAAAAAAAATGAAAAAATCTATAAAACATAAAGTTGTTTCTTTGAGAAAATCAATTAAATTAATAAACCCCTAGTCACATTAACAAATAGAAATAAAAAATTCAGATTAATCAAATTCATGATGAAAAAGGAAGCATCACAATTGACACTCCTGAAATACAGAGGATAATCAGAAAATATTCTAAAAATGTCTTCTCCAATAAAATAGAAAATCTTAAAGTTATCAACAAATTTCTAGAAAGATAGGACCTACCCAAACTGAATCAGGAGGATATACACACTTTAAAGAGATTAATTTCAAAAAATTAAATAAAATACACCATCAAAAGCCTACCAATTTTGAAAAGTCCAGGACCAGATTGATTTGCATCTGAGTTCTACAAGTCCTTCCAAGAAGAATTAATACCAATACTTCACAAAGGATTTCATGACATAGAGAAAGAGGGAATCCATCCAAACTCATTCTCTGAGAACAGTATCACCCTGATACCAAAACCAGACAAAGACACATCAAGGAAAACAAACTTCAGACTAATATCCCTGATGCACATGTAGGTAAAAATTCTCATAAATTTCTGTCAAATCACATACAAAAACACATTAAAGAGATAGTGCATCATGATCAAGTGGGGTTCATAGCAGGGATGCAAGGTTTGTTCCACATATGGAAATCAATAAAATGCAATTCTTTGCATCAATAGACTTAAAGACAGGAATCATATGATCATCTTAAAAAATGCAGAAGAAGCATTTGACAAAATACAGCATCCCTTCATGCTCAAAACAGTAGAAAAACTAGGGATACTATCACTGTTTACTGAGAACATCATTCTATATTTAGAAGATGCAAAAATTCTACCAGAAAATTTCTGGAGCTAAAAACTCAGTAAATTACGAAGATAAAAAATCAACACTCATATGTGAAATGCATTTCTATATGTCAGTGATGAATACTGTTAAGGAGAAATTAAGAAGACTACCCCATTCACAGTAACCTCCAGAAAAAAAACTTCAGAAATACCTCTACAATGAAAATTACAGAACCCTAAAGAAAGAAATTGAACAAGACCTTAGAAGATGAAAAGATCTCTCCTGCTCTTGGATAGGCCGAATTAACATTGCCAAAATGGCCGTACTACCAAAAGCATTATATTGATTTAATGCATTTCCTATTAGAATCCTAATGACATTCTTCATAGAGATAGAAAAAGCAATCATGAAATTCATTTGGATAAAGAGAACCATAATAGCCACAACAATCCTTAGCAAGAAAAGAGAAGCAGGAACTATCACAACACCAGACCTTAAATTATACTACTGAGCCATAGTAACAAAAACAGTATGATATTGGCACCAAAACAGACACATAGACCAATGGTACAGGATAAAAGACACAGATACACATGCACATACATAGTTATCTCATACTAGACAAAAGTACCAAAACCATTCACTGGAGAAAGGATATCCTCTTCAACAAATGTTGCTGGGAAAACTGGAAATACACATGGAGCAAATGAAATTAAACCCCTATTTCTCACCCTGCACAAAACTCAATTCAAAGTGGAAGAAGGACTTAGGTACTAGAAAAGAGACCCTATGCCTCATAGAAGAAAACGTGGACCCAAATCTCCACCATGTCAGTTTAGGAACTGACTTTCTAAAGCATAAGAATTAAAAACAAGGATCAGTAAATCAATGGAATCAAACTAAAAATCTTCTTCATAGTAAACAAAACAATTATGTAAAGAGAGAACCTACAGAATGGGAGAAAATCTTTACCACTTGTACTTCAGATAGAGCATTAATCTCTAAGATATATAAAGAACTCAAAAAACTTAACACGTAAAAACCGAATAACCCAATCAATATGTGGGCTCAGGATCTGAACAGACACTTCACAGAAGAAGAAATATAATTGATCAACAAATATATAGAAAACATGTTCAACATCTCTAGCAATTAGAGAAATGCAAATCCAAACTACACTAAAATATCATCTCACTCCACTCAGAATAGCAATTATCAAGAATACAAGCAGCAATAAATGTTGGCAAGGGCGTGGGGAGAGAGGTAAACTCATACTTTGCAGTTGTGAATGCAAAATGGTGCAACCATTATGGAAGGCAGTATGGAGATTCTTCAGAAAACTTGGAATGGACCCACCATGTGACCCAGGTATCCCACTCCTCAGTTTATACCCAATGGACTTAAAATCAGCATACTACAGTGACGCAGCCACATCGATGTTTATAGCAGCTCAATTCACAATAGTAGGTACCCTTCAATAGATGAATGGATAAAGAAAATGTGGCATATATACACAATGGAATATTACTCAGACTTAAAGAAGAATGAAGTTATGGCTTTTGCTGGTAAATGGATGGTGCTGGAGAATATCATGCTAAGCAAAACAAATCAATCCCAAGGAACCAAAGTCTGAATGCTTTCTCTAATATGTAGATGCTAATTCACAAATGGCGGGGTGGCTAAGGAAGAACTGAGATACTTTGTATTAGACTAAGGGGAGTGAAGGGAGGGGTGGGGGTATGGCGATGGGAATGACAGGGAATGAATAGGACAGCATTACCCTATGTGCACATATGACTACACGGCCAGTGTGATTGTACATCATGTACAACCAGAAGAATGAGAAGTTACACATTTATGTATGATGTGTTAAAATGCATCCTGCTACTGCCATGCATAATTAACTAATGAGAACAAATTAAAAATAACAAAAGAAAAGAATTTAAAAATGTTAGATACAATGCCTTGCTCTTGACTTAAGGAACCCCCAATAATAGTTTTTGGTGAATTTTTAAAATAAAGAGTTTATGTGTTTGTAAAAGTGGCATGCAACTGTCAAACCTCTCCTTGAATGCTCATCTTACAGCAGTGCCTTGGCTGATGTCCCCTTCTGTCTTCCCTGTCCTCTGCACCCGTTGAGCTTGCATCCTCTCCTTCCTCACTACCTTTCTAGATATACCTCCTGCTGGATTTGTTGCTTTCTTGGTTAACGTATTCTAAAGCTTTGATGCATGTTTGAAGACAGAAAAAGTTGTTTTTTTCTTTTCTCTCTTTGGAGCATGACACTTTATTGAAACTTTTTGAATATTTTTCATGTAGGTGGTGTGATGAAGGACAGAGGGTCAGTTGTGATTAGGTCAAATCACATGTATGCAGGAAGACAAAGGAACTTGGCTGAAGTGGTACAAGAGACATCAAAAATCATCTCCCATGGGTACAGGTTTAGGAGGATTTGTTAGTGGAGGGATCTCCTGTCCTTGAACCTGACATCCCTCCATGGAAACTGTTTGTCACCTTTTTAGTCTTTCCTAGCACTGAACATTTCATGGGAGAAAGATTATTTTACTTAACATCTTCTACCTTTTCTGTTTAGAGAAAGCACTGGCACTTAAAAATTGAATCATCAAACTCTCCATGAACACCCACAACCTCCTTTCTTATCTCGAAGATCATAATGTAAACTCTCAATCACCTTTGCCAGTCAACATTTATCGATGATTTTTTTCCTTTCCCCACTGTTATATCTTAATTACATAATAGATCAATGAATCTACTAGATTCTCTATTTGAAATGTGCTTTCTAAATTACTGACAAGAGAACTAAGCGTTTTGATTTCTTTATACTTGGTTTTAAGCCTTATTTGGGCAGAAGTTACATGTTTTTGTTTATTATTGAGTGCTCAATACAATGCCTAGCATATATTTAACATTTAAACATTTTTGAATGATTTATCAAGGTAATTAAGGTCATGCTCTAACAGCGAATGATGTCCATTCTCAACTCCACATCTTGTTATTGATGCAGTTGAGAGGTAAAGACATCTCAGCCAAAAATTTCACCAAGCTAAAATTTATAGTAGAAGAGTCTACAAATGGCATGTGAATTATCCCTCTGAGGGTGCAGACCTACAGCTGAGGGCCTATAGTTTAGTAAACAATTTTACAAACATTTGGATATTGAAAATCAGCTCTGAGATCCAGTTTGAGCAGATGGAGTAAGGAGAACAAAACAGCTGGAGTCAAAGGCTGGCCGGGAGAAAGAGGAAACAAATAAAGACTGAGAGGACATCTCTTGGAAGAAGGACAGAACTTCAGGAGGGATGTTCTATTTAGAATTCATCATAAATAATAACCAATCACAAGACTAGAGGTCTAAATTACATTCTGTATAATAATATCATTATATTGCTCCAAATTCTGCTGTACTTATCAGTCTTGCATGCGCTGTGTTCTAGGTAAGCAAAGGAATTTTCAACACACAAAAACCATATCCCTATTTCCTCATCAAATTTCTTTATATAATTCAAATTAAAAATGCATCTTCTTCATTGATTTTTAATACGTGTATTTTATTTAAATCAGAAAAAAGGACAAAAAACAATTTGGGAAACATGTTCCATATTTTTTAGATATAAATCATAATTTTGGGGAAAAAAACTAATTTTGTTTAAAGGTACCCTCTAATATTTGCCCATATTAAAAACAGAAAATTCTATGTCAATTCACAGGAAAAAAACTATATTATCAATTGATTTTTCAGACTAACCTTTTGGTTTAGATAAATTACAAAATTTCTTTGACTCATAGTTTATTATGAATTCATTTATAAATGTGTATAGAATTTATTAAAATGCCATGAATTTCATAAATGTTTATTTTGAATTGATGTGATACCTTGTTAATACTGTAATAATTTTACATAAATTCTCCATCAAATTTTTATTTTAGATATTACTATTTAAGCTTAAATACTCTTTTAGAAGCCAATCACACACATAAGCCTTACCTAATAAAGCCTCTGTAAGTTATGACACAGGCAATGTCTCCTTTTATTAACTAGATAAAATTGAATCCAGTGTTCCCCCAAGATGTTTTAAAACCAATTATGGCAATATCCATATACCTCATTACCTATACACAGGGCTACCACACAAACGTGTCCTCCTAGAAACAGAATCAGAGAAAAGGAATATCAAGAATGTAATGGGAGAAGGGGAAGAAAATCGACAAACCTTATCCCTGAACTAATTAAAAGTTATGGGAGAGAAAAAATGAAGCAGAGAAAAAGAGAGTGAGGCTATATATAGCTTCACAATTGGCCACTTACCTGCCTCTGCAGCATATGTAATGATTAATTCTGATTGAAGAACAAAGACTACTGGTTTGATGTGCTTAACTTGCTG
Organism: Glaucomys volans; assembly: GCA_020662805.1. Taxonomy (NCBI): domain Eukaryota; kingdom Metazoa; phylum Chordata; class Mammalia; order Rodentia; family Sciuridae; genus Glaucomys; species Glaucomys volans. Next base: position 49,427 of record JAJEJO010001692.1, read on the forward strand.
AATTCCTAAGAGGAAGATGAACTGACAACTAATAAGAGACTGATGATTTTAATTTTGAATAATTTGCAGTGTAACTAACTTAACAGTGGCAAAACTATTAAAAATGTATTTATTTTTTGTTTTCATATTAAGTTGGAAAAACAAAGTATTTTATTGTTATTAGTCCTTTGTAACTATAGCATATGTTAATTTCTCAATTAATCTGATCACAGTTACCCTTAGTCTACTAATTACTCCTACAAAATTCTAATAAATTTCCACCACGTAAACATACTTATTTCCTTCACATTTTGAATAGTCTGAAATCAGGATGTGATTTGAAATGAATATCAAAAGAAACTGTAACTTCTTGGCAGGAAAGCATATTTGATTTCAGAATTGTACATGACCAAAGTTAGAGGATTTGAAATAACTAGTTCCCCTCATTGTCAATTTTGTTGAGTTGTCTTATTGGTGACACCACAAGCAGTTTGATCTAAGTCAGGAGGTGTCTTTTAATTTCAAATGTCTTCAAATGTGCTGTATTTCTCACTAATTTGGTCTTGAGGTCTCTCTTGCAGTGCCATCTCAAACATCAGCCCTGCCCTAACTGGGTTCCAGGAGTTTCCTCACGGTCTTGTGAAATGAGCCTTTGGCAGAACACATTTACCCAATGAAGGCCTAATATCTAAATATCTGGCCCATGACCAGGCATCTCTCCCTCAGGGAAATTGGTTTACACTGGTGGATGCTCTTGTGCTCTGTCTGACCAGTGTCCAGTTTCTTCCTGCCAAGAGAAGCTTGACAGGAAGAAGCTGGCTCCAGGTGTGTCACACAGGCCAGACACAGCAGAAGCGGCCCAACAAAACCCACGAGCTAAGAGAAGCAGTGTATCAGTCACAGATCCACAAGAGAGGAGGGTGAGGACAAGGACCAGTTCAGGGATGAGGCATTCAATCAGTTTTTGCAGAGCCAGAACTAGAAGGGCTATGACCTGAATGAGGGAATTGTCATTGTCATCTTCCAGTTCTAAGAGGTCACACAGTGACTGAGAAAGGTCACTGCAGGATCACTGGGCAGATTAGATGGGGTGTGGAGTCAGTGGCGTGAGTAGAGTAGTTTGGGTCTTTATGACCAGACCATGTTTCTATAAGGTAAAATGCGAATTAACCACATTGATAAATTGGAGGGAGGCAGATAACTGAAAACTGAGATAGGAATGATAAACCAGACCTTTGGTATGAGAAAGTTAAATCTATGACGAAAACAGACACTGAGATGACACATAATTACAGAAATTCCACGTGGAATCTAATAGAGTGAAATTCATTATGGGACAGAAAAATTCTTAACATGTGCTGGACAATGTAAGTAAAGGTATTGGAAGTGCCCAAAGTACCCACCCTACAGATTCTCAGAGGCAGAAGACAGTGCTGTGCCTGAAGAGGGGGCTTCATAACGCTGCCGGCAGTAGTTAAAGATTAATGTGAAAACACATTTAGCTTCTGAGGAACAACTTCGTTAAAAGGAGAAAATGAAAATGAACACCCAAACAGGATGAAAAACTCTAATGTAAAATAACAGGAAGAGACAGCCAAAATATTTTCATTTTTTGTGTTTTTTGATGTCCCAGAGATAGAAATCATGATTCAATCAGAATTGTTAGATATCTGGCAAAGCTGAGGTTAGGAAAAACCAGGGTACAGCTCAACCAGATATTTGGGCACTTAAAAGATTCTATCTCCTCATTTTATGTTTGCTTCTTTGTACAATTGATTATTATCTCTTTTTACTTATTTTTAAGTTATAACAATACTTAATTAATTATTATTAATCATCTCTGATTCCCTCACCCTCAATCTGATCAGAAGCAATCTGAACATTAATGTTTCTTTACCTTGCAAGAGAGGCAGAGACAGAGTGCTCCGGCACTCTGTGGATTTTAACATACTTAGAGATGTCCTTGATGCATCTTAAGACAGGTGTCCATCCCTGGACCTACCTACTCTGATGAAGGGAAGACACAGTGAGTCTGACTGGTGTCAGGCACCATCTGAAGACTGATCCACTTGTGGAGATAGGTTGGGCATGTGAATATGCCTGTTCTTTGGTGGAGTTTGCTGCTGGAGGGGACAGGTGTGACAAAAGCTAACATGAATGGATAGGCAGACCCACAGTTTAAATGTATCCTATATTTACTCCATGACTCAAAATCACATGGTCAACCTGAAAAAAGTAATATTTGTGATAAAGATTTTATGATTATCGTGATGAGAACTGTGACTTATAGAAATCAATATGTCACCAGAGCACCCTGAGTAATTCCTGGGAGTTTAAAATGACCTAGCAAAGTATTTAGATTCTGAGTATGATAAATATTAGAATCAAATTTGTAATGAGATACTAAGAGAAGAGTGGAATAAAATTTTATGCATAAATTCATGCAATTTATCAACTTCTAGAAGAAGATGGCATGGAAATCATATAATGGGGCTTAACTTCAGAAATGTTCAATTTGTGAATCCAAAGTTATGTTACAAGAGAAGAACATAGATTCTATACTGTGAGAATCAAGAATTTAGAATTAAGCAAAAAAAGAAACAAGCACACATGGAAACATAGTAGTCACTTGGTGGGTTACCCTGCTCCTCCAAGACAAGGGCAGGAGCCCTCTTCCCCGATGCCAGAGCAGGAAAGAACTTATGCCACCATATTTGCTTGACATATAAAATTTAGTAATAATGGTGACTTCACCAAAAGTGAAACATGAAGTCTTTTCAAAAAACTGCATACAGGACTGGAGATGTAGCTGTGATCGAATGCTTGCCAGGCAAGTACTAGGCCCTGTGTACCAGTACTATAAATAAAAAACAAGCAAGCAACAAAACAAAATAAAATAGAAGTCAATAATAAAGTAAAAACACTGATATATTTATGCAAATAAAAATCAGAAATATAGTTTGTGATAAATATAATGAATTTAGAATTTAAAAATCTATAAATTATTAATGATTGGATCTTTTTTCACATAATAGAGAAAGCTCTAGAATTACATAAAGCAAAAATGAAAATAAAAGCAACTTTTCTAAAAAAAATTATAAGTATAATGAAATTAGTCCAAGACAATTTGAATGTTTTACTAGAGAACTTATAACTAAAAAACATTGAAATAGGTATCAAATGCCCAACATCCTATGTGGCACTAGACAGGGACTGATTTGAGAATAAATTGGGAAAACCTTCCAGTACCAGTTATTTTAGGAAAAGTTAGCAGGCAAGAATGAATATAAAAGTCACATGATTATAAAACTAGTTAGACCTCCTAAATAAAATAGTATCCTCAATAGAATGACAGAGCATATCATATTTTTTATGATTAGGTAAGTTAAATCTCAACTAGCAAGCATTTCAGCATGATGAACAATATTAGTGCAATTTACTACTAAACTAATAGATTAAAAGAAAGCATCTGGGCATGTGGCTCAGGTCAGTCATTCCAGCTACTCAGAGGTAGAGTAGGGAGGATTATTAGAGTTTAAGAGCAGTCTGGGAAATATGGTGGGGCTCTCCTTAAAAAAACAAACAGAAGAAAAAAGTTTAATATGACATGCATCTGATTTTATCTATAAATGGAAAGATCAATACAATTCCTCATCGGTTCCTCATTTTATTTTATTTTCATTAATTTTTTAAATTTTCTTTGATGCTGGGGATTGAACCCAGGGCCTTGTGCTTGCAAGACAGGCACTCTACCAACTGAGCTATATCCCCAGCCCTTCTCATTTTAAAATAATCATTGCTGGAAAAGATCATCTCTATGAATTGAAAGTTAAATAGAACTTTCTTAACTTGACAAAGGTCTTCATATCGCACATAAAGAATTCCTATTCTTGCCCCAATTATTATTTTGTACTTGTGTTGTCAAGCAACGCATTGAGGCAAACAAAAGAAATCAGAGATATACCATTTAAAAGGAAGAGTCAAGATCAGTAGACTCATTAATACAATATAGTCATTAAAATTAAACTTTAAGATGGGAGCCACACTGCCTAGTTTCAACTCTCTTCTGTCACTTAGGAACAAGTGACCTTAACAAAGATACTTAACATCCTTCTGAATTTGATTCTTCATCTGTAAACTTGGGCAATAATGATAATACCTGGTTTGTAAGATGGCTTTTAGGACGGAGTTAGTTTATGCAAGTAGCCATTGGTAAGTGTTTTGTAAGTACTTGATCTTACCTTTAATATTCACAGGCAATATAAACAACTACCAACTGACAGATTTAGCTAATTAGAGATTTTGGAGTACAGCTAGATGGAAGTTCAAAATAAAAATTTCAAACATCTCATTCATTTATCCCAAAGTGCATCTCCAAACTGTTGACTTATTCTCCCATACTCTTCCCCTTCAGTGTCAATGGCAACATGGTTGTGCAGCTGCTCATTCTGATGGACTTGAAGCTGTCCTTGACTTCCTTCCATGAGAATTCACCACAGTCCATTAATGAATACAGAATCAAATCACTTTCCATCACTTTCAGTGTTACTTTTCTGAATCAGGATGGCATAATTAACCTCTGATATTACTTCAATAACCTTTTTATTCATTTCCATTTTTATTTTATTTTTTGAGATGGGGGCTTGCTGTGTTGCCTATGCTGGTCTCTAATTCGCAATTCTCCAGCATTGGCCTCCCAGGGAGCTCGGATTCCAGAAAGTTTCTGTGCTTCAACTCTTGGTCTCCTTTATTATTCCATTAGCAAAACAGTCAATTACTGTTTTAGAAAGATTATCTCAAATATCTTCTGACTTCTCATTTCATTCAAAACAGAACCCCAAATCTTCAAAATTTCCAGTAAGTTTCTTAAACAATTTGCACAATAATTTCTGCTCTGACCTCATCTCCTCTGTCTCTCTCCTGTTATCTTTTTCAGGCTCACCAGAGTCTTGCAATTCTTCCAAAAAATCAAGCATTTCCCTCCCTCAGAGATGTTACATTGCTTCTTCTTATTTGTTGAAATATTATTTCTCCTCAGGTACCTGTACAGTTTGCTATATCACTTCAGGTCCCTGTTCAAATATTATTGATGCCCCTTACCACCTTCTGTGAAGTTGCAATCCCAAACCCCCACTGTCCATTCCCTATGTACCTTATCCAGGTGTGTTCTTTTTCCTTAGCACTTAAATCCATATGACACTTTTATGCATTTACTTGATTGTATCATTATCATCTGGGACTTTCTCTTAGAATGAGCTCTGTGAGTTGAGGGACTTTTGGGTTCTGTATTTGTTTGTTCCTTTTTGTTTTGTTTCCTAGGGCTTTGTCTCTAATAATTTAAAGAATTCCTGATACCCATCAGAATTCTTGATATGTATCAGTGAACTGAAATGAGTTCACTGATATGATTTTAAAAAGAGCTGCAATTTTGGAGTGGTACCTCATATTCATTATATTGTAAATACTTTAAATTTCTCTAAATTAATGTATAAATGCAGTGCAGGTCCAATCAAAATTTCACAGTGATTATTCATGGAAACCAACATACTAATTATAAAATTCATATAAAATTTTAATGTGCAATTCTAGAAAGGAGAAAAAAAGAAACAAGGATGGGAAATTATCATACCAAATATCAAGACATATTGAAATATACAGTAATTTAAACAGTGTGATTTGGCAGAGCAATAAAACAGATCAAAATGTAGAAAGAGGCTCACGGACATGTGGATATTTGGCTTTTTGCAGATGTGGCAATTTAAAAAGGGACAGCAAAGAAAGACTTTTTTCAAAATGATGGTGTGAAAATAAAATTTCAATCTAAAAACATTCGTGCCAAATATTTCCAGATGGTTCCAACATACACACTTAAAGCCGACTTTAAACTTATTACAGAAAACATTAGATGATATTAAAAAAAAAAAAAAACTTCCAGTAGGAAAATCTGCTTAGTAAAAGAAAAAGGAATATATTGAGAAAGGAAGTGTTGATGAAGTTCATTACATCATAATTAAAATTTTCTTCAAATGTTCTTTACTTTGAAATATACTATAAAAAGCTTAGAAGCCAGATGAAAGACTAGAAGAAAATATCTGCAGCATTTGTTAGAGACTACGTTGTCCTGTTTAAAACCACAATATATTTAGCTCAAAGCAGAAACATAAGCTAAGTACAATTATAATTTCATATTTAATAGAAAAATAGGCAAAAGTTTTAGAGAGACAGTAAATGGAGCAGAAAATCCTAATACTCAAAAAACTTAAATAAACGTATGACAATTTGATCAACTTTACTTGTACTTTAGAAAATGTTATATCAGCAAGAAGAAAAAGATTGCTAGTAGCAAGTGTTGACAAGATCTCTGGAGAAATCCTGTTTACAGTAAGTGGATGTGTAAATTGGAGCATCTAATTTGGCAGGTGATTTAACTGTCTCTCTAAGCCATGAAAAATTAGACAAGACATAAATAATCATCACTGAGGAAATAGATCAATAAATATTAATATGAGTAAACAGCATTTAAACAGAAAACTACATTTATATGCATTAATTTGGAGCTATCAATAATATATTTAAAGAGCATATATGAATCTATATTCATGCTCTACCTGCTATTATGTGCATAATTTCTATTATCTATAAACAGTGATCATGCAAATGGAATTATTCATTTTAGGAGGACATAACATTAAGTATTTTTTAATTTAAACTTTTGTTTGTCAAAATTTATAAACCAAACAAATAATAATTATATGAGGAATGTAAATTTGTCCAAATTTAGTGTATTTTTGGTGTACTTTTTTATCATCTTTATTTTTAAAGCCATTAAGTTTATGCATGAAAAGATGTATATGTGTGCTTAAAATTATCATTCAAATCAATAATGTATAGTGGGTTAATAAAAAAAGATATATCTTCATGTTTAATATAGGTTCTTCGTTTTCTTCCAAAAGTATTATTAAGTTAATGAAGTGCTTTACTTAGAGTACATGACATCATAAAAATAAATGATATATGAAATTTGCCCTCCATAATTGCTAAAATGCAAACTGGGACCGAATACATCAGAGACCTCTAAGGAAAAATTGGAGTAATCATTTATAGATTAATATGTCTACATGTCCTGTCATTGATGTACATGTGTAATGCTAGCTTATGGGAGGTTTGATGTTGAAAGTCAGCATGCAGAACTAAGGCATTATTTACTCTTCCTAAGAGTAATACATTACAAATATATATATTTACTCACCATAAACTTAGTACTACATTATTTTTCTGTTCCAGAACACATTTTTTTCTTGTTTTTCCTTCCCACTCCTCTTCTTTCCTTCCTTCCTTCCTTCCTTCCTTCCTTCCTTCCTTCCTTCCTTCCTTCCTTTCTTCCTTCCTCTCTCTCTCTCTCTCTCTCTCTCTCTCCCTTTCCTTTCTGTTTTTTTTTTTTTCTTTATTTCTTTTTCTCCTATTAGCCTAAGATTTTGGTTAAAGAGGAAAAAAGGAAAAAAAAATCACTTCTTATTCCTGTAAGCCTGCGATCATTCTCCCTCCTTCAAAATGTCCACATTCTCAGAGAGACAGGAAATGAAGCTGACTAAACAAAACTTAAGTCACATGCAGTCTTTGGAGCATGAGTTCACTGAGTGAAATAAACTGATGAAATTACTATTTTTCATCTTGTTAGATTTTTCTTTGGCACATTGTTGACTCCTTCTCAGATCAAGTGCAGATGCATTTGCTGAAGCCAGATGCACTTGTGGTAAACAAGTGTTAGAGCTCTCGATGTTGAGAAGCACAAGATGAGGCCCTGGTCACTGTCACCAAGAAGCTTATCTTGTGGTTGAGCTGGCAGAATAGTTGAAACTCCATGGGAAAAATGCTCAGTACAAAAATGCTAACTGTTGATTCCTTTTGTGTTTTTGAAAGAGTTCAAACATTTTGCATTTCATTAAGGGCAAAAATAGCAGTAAAAAAACTCTTTTCACAATTATAACATTAAAAATTCCCTCAGGATAAGGAGCTCTAATGCTTCTAGTCCTGGGTTTCTTTCAGAAGCAAATTCTGTCTGAACATGAGGACACAACATGAACATACCGAGTTTCTCTACAGTAGCAGAGGCCCTGTCAGTAAGACAGAAAATATTGGGTATTGTTCATACCCAAGAAATGAGCAATGAACAGACAGCTCCATGAGCTATATTTTTAACAGTTGGGCTGATTGTGTGGAACTTCTGCAGGTAACATGAAGAATTCCTATCCGGGTCATCTTAGAACAGTGCTGGTCAATGACCTTGTACCCCGTTTCAATGATACTGGGCTCAACTGGATCCTGTAGTCACAACCTCTCTGTCTTGCAAGTGTCTTCACATATCCTACAACTAACTTAGCCTTCTTGAATCCTGTGCTTTCATAAATTTCCTTTGTATTCCTTTCATAAAGAATATCTTCAAACATGTATAATTGTATAATTATAATTTTGGTAAGCACCATTTAAACACTTATTCAAAACCCCTCAACTAGTATGAGTCCATCCTTTGATCAAAGATAATCCAGTACTTCGCATTTGAAACGTATGTCTTATTAATTCCCATTTCCATACACATTCCGGAAGTGAGTTCAAGTCTTGTTTTGCTGAATTTCATGTAAACTCTCAACCTGACAATATCTCCATGACCAGTCTCTGTAAAATACACACAGACTGAGAAGTTATTATAAATATGTGGGTGAAAGTTTAAGAATAAATAGGTTTTCTGGAGCAGACAGCCTACACTGGTGCTTGTTCTCTATGAGCAGTCTTGTTTTCTTCATGCAATTTGTCACTATCAGAAGTTATCCTTTTAATTAAACCATTTTCATGTTTAATGTCTCTCTTCCACCTTGGATAGAATAAATGGTTCCTGAGAGCAAAGGTCTATCTTGGTCATTGTTGTATTCCCTGTGTCTATCTAGAACTGTGATTCTTATATAGAAAATGCTAAATTATGTTGCTGTTTCTTTTTTTCAGTTGTTTTGTTGTTCCCTGGGCATAATTCGAGTTGATACTTGATGTCCACATTAATGGAGAGGTCTGATATAAATTATGACAATGTCTAAGAAATCAGTAAACTTGATTCCTTTGTCTTTTAAGACAGGGCAAGCTTTAGATGACTGATTGAAACGCATTCTCCATTCTTTCTAGAAAACTGAGGTTGAAGCTTCTTCTAGAAAAGAATGCTATGCCTGGCCTACTTAGAATAGAGAATGAAGCATGCATTTTTCTTTTATAAATGGCATATAACATGTAAGGAATTTTAAATTTGTAGTGTTTTTAAGGGTATGTCATTGATTCTAAATATGATGATTTGGAATATCAAAAATAGGCAGCAGTAATGAGAAGACTGGAGAAAATGCAAGATATAAATTAATGGTTGTTATTAACATGCTAATGTATCCAGTCTTTTCTAATAAAATTTAATGTGCTCACAATTCCTTGATACATACTGGTGAAAGGACTATTAGCAATGATGTGCTGCCAGTTACCACTTTTTACAGTAAAAAATAATGCAACTACAGTTGATTTCAAGCTACCAATGTGTCAATGGCTTAAAAAAAAACTCTACATATTTAAGTGAACTTTTGTGAATCCATAGCAGTTTAGTAGAAAAAAATCTGAATATATTGTGTGGCAAGAAGCTCATAAGTTTTGTGTTCTTGAGTTATGCTTACTTAGCTTGGTATTTACCCTTGCATGCTCAGAAAGAGGACCAGATGTGAGAAAGCTATTTATTCAATTCTGCAGTATTTTTTTTTATTAAAGTTTTTCTACACTTTAAGAGTCATGACCCTACAGAGAACGGGTTGAGTACTTTCAACCATATAATGATTAAGGAAGTAAATTCTGTATTTTTCTGTGTTGCCTGAAATTGGATGAAATATCATGGAATAAAAAGAACTTGAAATTTAAAAGATTTAATTTAAATTCTAGTCTTGTTCTAAAAACATGTGATAGTTAAACTTGGTCCCAGTGTTCTTAATAAATATTTGTTATACAATTGAATGAGAATGTTGAATTATATACTCTCAAAAATTCATTTAAATACAAAATTTTAATAACTGGATGCTTGACTTAATAAAAAGAGATTAAGAATCAGTGAGAATAGAAACCAAAGTGTTTTCGTTACAGAGGCATGACTCCAAAAATTATTGTTAACATTGGTAATTCATATATTGTTTGAATTTTAACTTCTTTTTATTAATTCAAGCATCCAGTTATTAAAATGCTTCCCATTACACAGATTTGTAGACAACAGATCTTCTACACATGAAAATAGTAATTACCAGAAGAAGGCTTTACTCATGAAATAAACAAACAAATGGCCATTTAGGTAAAGAAGTGAGGGGACAATAATTTTTAAGGTTATGTGTTTATCAATTTATGCACTGAGCGGCACTTAGGTTGTTTCCATGGCTCAGCTATTGTTAATGATTCTGTGATGAACATGGGTGCACAGAGGTGTGGATAAATAAAAGGTAGCCTACAAACACAAGGAAATGCAATCTGGCCATGAAAAAGAAGGGAATTGTGCCATGTGCCACAACATGGGAGAATCTAAAGGGATCATGCTGTGTGAAATGACCCAGACACAAAAAGATATATGCAGCATCATCTCCGTATAAGTGGAATGTAGAAAAGTCGAGCTCCTGGTAGTACAAAGTAAATTGACAGTTGCCAGAGACTGGAGAAGGTGGAGAGGCAAAGAGGACATGTTGATCAAAGAATAGGAAGCTTCAGCTAGATGGACAGGAGGAATAAGCTATAGTGGCCCAGCCCAGTGATCACAACAATAACAATTCATTGTGTACTTCAATATTGACGTGAGAGACTTTCAATGTTCTTACCACAAAGATATATTGGTATATGATGCAATCGCCTGATTTATTTATTTTAAAATATATGCTTGTATCACATTACATGGCACCCCATAAAATACATGCGATTATTATTTATCAGTCTTAAAATTAATTTATTAAATTAAAAGATAATGGATAATACCAATAAGGTGCTTAAAAAATAAGAGCAAGGTGGAACAGACTTCTGACGGACTCAGCAAGGCAGCAATGGTTCTGTGTTTCTGAAATTTATCATAGACTTCTCTTTCATCTTGAAAGAATATAAAGCATTTCTTATAAATTTAGCATTTGTTAAATTTTAAAGCATTTGAAAATAAATAAGGAAGTTTTAAATTGATGTTACTTCTTGTTTCAAAAATGCGTGTGAGATTTGTAGGCCACTTAGTGCAGTGACATTATGAAAATGATAAAGGGGTATTTTGTCACTTTTACATCTATTTAGAAAAAAATATTGAAAAACCAACATATTGCTTCATGTTATGATAGCATCGTGTAATCTGATTTTATAATAAAAGTCATGCAAATATGAAGGTCTGAGTAAAATCAACAATATTAATTCAAAATCTAAAGATAATAAAATATAAGAAGAAAATTCAATATATTTCTAAAAGCAAGTACAAATTATTTTTCATTAAAAACCTCTTCAAGATTATGTCCATTAAAATATAATCAATGTATCTTATTATTACTTCGAAGTATAACATAACTTTTATTGATCATAAATCACCATCAATTAAGAAACAACCATGCTAATATGGGTCCTCAGAAGTTAGTTTCCAATTTGTTCAGAATTAATACAATTACAAGCATCATAATAGAACAGGAAGATTATTATCAACGATTACAAATTCCCTTTAAATTAATAAATGAAATATTAGAGTAGACAAATTTGGAGCAAGTCGAAAGGCAAAATGAGGTCAGCAGGCCTGATTCTGGTGGAGTTTAAGTCCACATCTAGTCTGAAGAAGATGACATACAATCTGAGCTAGTATGCTAGGAATGGATGTACCTACTGTGAACAACCAAAGGCACTCTGTTGAGATCAAAGAAATAATTGCACTCTTTAATTTTAAAAGCTCCTAGGAAACATACTTTTCTGAGAAAAGTCAACAGTCTTTCTTTAAATTTTTCTATAGCTCTTTATAGAAAATAATTAGAGTGACAGTGTGTCCTATCTCTCTGTCTCTCTCTGTCTCTCTGTCTCTCCTTCTCTTTTCTTTTTCATTTTTTTTAATGCAGTCATGCTACTTTTCAATCAAAATGGTGGTGATTGGCCACCAGAATAATTGTTATTTTTTTCATAGTTAGTGTGCCATCTCAGAGTATTAGGGTAAAACTATTGCCTGTATTATAGAATTTTAAAATGTCGAGTATAAAAAATAAATAGTATCATTCACAAATAGAAATATAATATGAGCTATGTATATAATTTTCAATTATTTTGGTGACCATATTAAAAATAGTAGAAAGGAGCAGATGAAATTACCTTTAATACTCTATTTTATTTAAGTAGACATATTCAAATCTTTTATTTCTACTTGTAATATATGAAAAAATTATTAGTGAGATGTATTGCTTTCCTTTTTAGTATGTCATCAAAATCTGGTGCTTATCTTATAAATAAAATGCAAAATTTTCAACAGTTGAAGCAAAATGCAATCCTATCAAAATAATAAAATCATATTTAAAGAAAAATATAGACACTTCCATTTTTAAATTTAAATTAAAAATTCACAATTACATTAGTCCTATTTCAAGTACTCAATAGCTACTTGAGTGGTTATTCATTAATGGCTAGTGGTTATTCTATTGGCCATCTGAGCTCCTTATAGTAATGTGAGACTATTATTTGAAAAGAAAAATGCCACCTGAAGAGAAAATATATATCTGCTTATATGCATGCATACACAGATTAAATATTATTCAACTGCTGCATGGAAGGTTAATGTACAATCTCAAGACAGTCACAAATATGTGGATTACATTGCTACATTAATTTTTTAAAATTCTGCCTTTGTTTTGTGTATTTAAATCAACTTTCAGGCATAAAGTTAGTGTTTTCATATTTAATTTTATTAAACAAAAATATATCATAGTGTCGTTCACAGACTTGATACATAGACATGATAGCTAATTACGAAGAATAACTTCATATATGTGAATAACTCATTAATAAATATTTTAAAGAGTAATTGTATATTTTACTTGGATTAACCAAAAATGTTACCACAAGTTAATCATTTAAAACATTATCAGCTGTATAAAAATTATGATATATATTAACATCATACTTAATGAGAGAAAGGATATATGTGTGTGTATGTGTACCTACGTATATATGTGTGTATGCATACACAAACATACACATACACAACATACATTTCCCAAGAATGGGGCACAAGTGGTACATGTACATATGAAACATAATAGCAGTTGGGACTGCTTTAACAGGTATTTTTAATTACCTCAAAGATGACCCATTCTGCAATTTTAATTGCTATCATTTGCTGTGTGTAGTGAGATGAAGTCTCACTGAATTATCTGGTCCCTAACTGCCACATTGTAATTCCACCACAAATAACATTCTCTTGACCCCCTGAAACTGCTCCATTTTCTCTCTGAGTTATGTTCTTTCAGAGAGTGTAGTTCAGATACTACATCTGGCTCCTTGCCCTGGATGCTGACCAGTTTGCCTCTGTGACATTAACCTGGTGCCTGAGAGTCTGAGTGTCAAGAAGGTTGACTCATTTACAGTTTTCCATTATGTAGCTCTAACATTTTATGTTGTTTCCTAAATAATAGATGCAGTATAGCTGGCCCAGCCATGGTAAAAATGCTGCTAGGATCTCTCAATGGCTGTGGAAGTGTTCTTCACCTTGACTACCCTGATATATGTTGTTTTCTTTCTTTTCTTATTATTTTTTGTTTGTTTGTTTGTTTAGCCAAGTGACTTAGAAGACAATTGGAACATTCAGAATTAGAAAACATCGTCTGCATTTTTTCCCCATTCCGTCATTATTAGAGCATGTGAGCAGAAATTCATTCTACTTTGATATATCACCACGTGACAATTCATATGCATTAATTCTAGTAAATAATAAGACTACTTCCATATTAAATAAAAAGCTATAAAATGCCAGTTATTCTATAAACATAACTGATTCTGTATTGTTTCTAGAGCACATCAGTAAAGAAATGATTTTAAGGACAGGAATTTTAATTAAACATTAATTCAGAGATTTTGATTCAGAAACAGAAGTGTTTATGTATGTTTGTGTCTGTTTTAAAATAGTAAATTATTCCAAAGCAAAGAAAAATCAACAAAACAACAATAATAAAACACAAGGAAATGAAACATATATTGCAGAAATAGCTTTTTTTCAATTTTAACAAATTTAACCATGAAAAAAACACAAAGAGACTGCAGAGCTGAGGGTGTCAGTCTGCATTCTTTAACTTGAACTTTGTTGCTATTTCAGTTAGCTTTTGTTTCACTGTGACCCCTCTATCTGATGAGAATCATGTAGAGAAAGAATAGTTTATTTTAGCTCGGTTTTAGAGGTTCCGTCCTTGGTTGGCCAACTCCATTGCTTTTGGCAAATCACCATGGCAGAAGGGCATAGAAAAGGAAGACACAGAGAGAGAGTGAGACCCCAGGGAAGACACACTCTTCCAGAGCACACCCCCAGTGACCTACCTCTTCTAGCCATGCCCCACCTGCCTGCAGTTACCACCCTGTTAACCCTTTCAAACTAGGTTGGACTGATTAGGTTCCAGCTCTCAGTATCCTTACTCCTCTGAATATTTCTGCATCAACACAGGAACTTTGCGGAGAGGGGGTTTCTTATATTCAAACCATAACAGCTACCTTGAATTAATTCTGAAAGCAGGGAATGTAAGTCTAAAGAAAAGTCTGGTTTGGCAACAGAATGCATATAATTGTTGCTGCTGTGGTAGTCAGAAAAAAAGTATTATGAACTCAAGAAATACAGTTTCCTCATTATCCTTGCATGATTGGTTCTGGGACTTCCTAGGGACACCAAGATGCATGAATACACAAGTCCTTTATTTAAAAATGGCATTATATTTGCTTATAACCTACCACAACCTCCCATATACTTTAAATCATCTCTATGATACTTACCATACCTAATACAATGTGAATGCTATGTAAAGAGTTGTTCTGCTGAATTATTTAGGAATAATGACAACAAAAATAGTATGTTTCATACAGATATGGTATTTTTTAAAAAATAATTTTGACTTGAGGTTGAATGAATTTGTGGATATAGAACCCTTGGTTATAACGGACTAATTGTTTCTGGTTTTAAAGTTAATAATTTTTAGTACTGTATATATATATATGTGTGTGTGAGTGTGTGCACACATGTATGTATGTATTATGCTCACATGTTCTACACATGCTCATACATATACATGCTACTAGGTTCTGTTAGTAGAAATGTCATAGGGATTTATGGATGACAATTTTTAAAATTTTTCAAATAATGTCACATAGGTGGACAGAACACTAAAGTACTCCTCTTCTGTGTTCAGTGAGGAATTGACATAGCTCTACGTATGTTCCCCTTTAGGCATTGCTTCTTGTCATCATCTGAAATTGTGACTGAATACAAAAAAGCTATTTTTCAGGCAGATATTCCATTATCAACACTTGTTCTATTGTAATTCAAGTTCCTTTGTCTTTTAAGGAAATTACTATTGAATTATAGTCCCAGACCATCTCTCTAATAGCACAGTTACTAAAACTGATTTTTTCATACATATTCATAACTAAAACCATAAAGACCACTGCAGATTTCAAAATGATACATCAATCAATGCCACAGATTCCCACTTAGCAACTCAAAATAAGAAAGGGGAAGCACAGCTTAATATTTTCTTTGTAGAACACTTACTGGGCACTTTTATGCAAAACATGACAGAAGCAACCATTTCTTATATGCACAAACATGCACACACACATATACGTGTATGTACAGCAAATGTACACAAGCTTGAAAAATAAGCCAAGAAAGAACTCTGCATGGAGCTCTCTGCCCTTCAGCATCAATATTCTTTAAGGTGAGTAACAGAGTTCTGAAGGGGAAAAGTAATACAGCCCTAAGTTAGGATATTGTAGAACTTGATTTGGCTGAAAATAGTAGGTAGCAATGTAATTTTGAGGTGTTCCATAGCTTCTCATGATCCTTTAGTAACACATTTTTCTTTCCTATCAACACTCAGCCTCGAACCTAATGTAGAACATTGTAGATTTTAAAGAGTTTTGTGTTGAAACATCATAGAGGAAATTGCTTTATGGAAAATTATTTACTTTTATAGTTAGTAGAAAAAGTAAACTGGAACTCCAACATAATAGCAGCAAAGAAAGAGATACATGGCTCTATGAAAAGAAGTGTATATGTGTTTAACATTTAAACTATAATTTTGTAACCAACCACACTAATACAACATCTGTTGAAATAACCTGATCATCTTAAGTGATCCTCATAAAATGGTGATTTTTATTTTTATATAATATTAATTATTCAAATGTGAAAAGATTCAAAAATCACATTAAACACTCAAAACTATATGAATACTAAAATAATTTAATATGAGTTATCTACATAACTTCTGGCATAAACTATAATAATATGAGTCAAGAAACACTTCATTTGGAGCAAAATTTTAATAATTGCAAAAATGTTTAGTAATTTCTATTCATTACAACAAAACATATGAGAACCTATACAAGGTGCTAAGTATTTAATTGCCATCATCTTTGCTGCATGTAAACTTTTCCAGTTTATCTACTTTACATCTTCTTGATGATTATAGATTTCCTTCCTTCCTAAGACTCAGCTGAAGAGACTTCCTAAGGTTAAACTTCCTAGCTTGCATTTTTTAATCATATTATTATCAGCTTTATTAGACTACAAACAACTTCCAGTCTCCTGTGGTTCAAAAGCATAAATAATCACCAGCATCATCACCACTAGCTACCAGGAACAGCAATATACCCACCTCCGTTCTGCCTTTTCAGGGAAAGACGGTTGTCCTCAAGAAGTCTCTTTGTTCGGGTTTCTTCTTACCCTGCGAACACATGTATTCCTGCCACCCTTCCCGACTTCTTCTAAGCATACACTTCTTGCTTATTTTGTTCATATGCTTTTTTAATAAATGATTTTGAAATTAATTATATTACTCTTAAAACGCAAGTCTCTTCTTTGCATTTTCAATATCTCACGTGGTTCATAGTGTCTTCTATATAGATGAACAAGCGTTAGAGTTGGTAAGAGTTTTAAAAATTATTTGAGTGAGTGAAAATCCTGAAATGAAGGGAATTTTCTAAAGTCTAAGAGTAAGTAGGTTAAATTGGATTGAAGACTCACATTTCTGTCAAGCGAAGATCTTTTTCATGATATCATTTTGCTTTCATCTCTATACTGAGTGACATATCCTAGATCACAGCATGTTACCAAATTGCTTCACAATTAAATGTTTGTCATAATATCTTATACACTTGGTTTTTAGCAGCATATTGTATAACAGAGAATGTTCTAGTGAGACAAACAAAGTTCTTTCAAGACCTCGTACCTTAAATGAAATTTAGAAAATCTAACAAAGAAATACTCAATCCTTCCTTCTTTGTTACTCAAATATCTCTGGAGTTTAAACAATACAAAATTCCTACTATCAGATTTTACCAAGAACTGAGGGCTAAGCACCTTCAAAAATGTGAACTGATTGATAAAGCTTCTTACTTTTCCTATAATTAAATGCAATTCCTTATTCAATATTGTTCAGAAGGTGTTTTCCACATAAAATAACATCGACTTAAAGTTGATGAGAAATTTTCTATTGTTGAACTCCAGTAGAACTGTCTTGCAATGATATAGTTACTAACCATCCAAAGACATTAGAACAATGAAAATTACTAGCAAATAAGAAGTTTGTTAATAATGATAGATAATGTATACTAAAGGATAAGAGAAATTATACATTTATCAGGTAAATATTCAGTGGTACAAGCATAGCATCCCCAATGTTAAAATCTGAAATCCAAAATGCTCCAAAATTTGTAACTTTTTGAGTGTAGACATGATACCACAAGTGGAAAATTCCACATGTGACCTCATGTTCACTGTCAAAATGTAGGTGCACTAAAAACATTATATCAAATTAACTCAGGCTATGTGTATGAGGCTTTTATAAATCAATACACTTAGCATTTAGAATTGGGTTCCATCTCCAAAACATGACATTTTGTGTATGAACACATTCCAAAATTTGAAGACATCAGAACCGTGGAACATTTCTAGTAGCCCTTTTAGATAAGGGCTACTCATCTTGTGTCAGTGTTTACAGATCAAATCCATTTAAATATAACCCTCTAACCACTGGGATGTGTAACTAAATTATGTATGGCTGTAACACAGACGCACATACAATTCAGGTACAAATAAACACCAAATGCTGAGAAGTGCCATTAGATATTTGCTTTCCCCCTGGGAAATCTTAACTCAATAGACTCCAAGAAAAATATATGTCAGACACCTTGCACTTTCCTCATACACATCATGCAGTGGGGTTAGGTGACATGTGTGTTGAAAGTGACAACATCCCAGAAGAATGAAACTCACAACCAGAGCATTCCCTGCAGAGCTGAGAAAAGGCCACAATGTGAATGGAACGATTCTTTCTGAGCAGGTGGCCACAGTGTCTGAATACAAAGTAGAATTATAATAGGCTTACAACTTGCGCCAAGCCCTTTAATTGACTATTGTAATTCTAATGGCCAATGACTAACAATTGCAAAGATCTTTGTATTAAATTTATAAATGAATAAAATGTCATTTTGGTTTTCAATTTTACTTTGTAAATTACCACACCCACAAAACCTTCTAGTTTTGCATTCCATTTACTTATTTCCATATTTGTAACTAATCCAGTTTATTCAATTTAATATTTTCCATAATGGATGTGGTCCCAAACATTCCATGTTAGGTTTGATTGAAGATTAAAAATCTGTTTCTCTCTCTCTTCCTCCAATCCTGCCTCCTTCCCTCAAAAGATAATGCTATTTTCCTCCTTTTGTAAGCAGTAATTATACTTTGAATATCAGGAGCACTATGGTTCTACTGTATGCTGTTGCGAAGGGCTACTATTGTTTCAATTCTCTGCACCTCTTCAAAATACTTGGTGGAAACAGGAAAGAGCTCAGAAATTACTTCATGTACCTCATGCAGTATTTACCTATCTACTATACACTGCAGAAGCGAATTTTTAAAAAAGATAACCTAATTTCAACTTCTTGGGATGAATTCTGTAGTATTTGAGATTTTATTCTACTTATAAGCTAGTAAGTTTGTTTGTTCAGTAGTAGGTTTAGTTTGTTATGACTTCATGAGTCTTTGGAGAAGACCTAAGACCCTTGGGTCAGAGATAAAGGACTGCATAAGGTACCAAAAGCAGATGAAACTTCTTAGTGGTTTGAACCAGTTACCCATGTCTCCCAGGTTCACAGACGTGATGCAAAGGGACCATAAAGATGCTAGCAGAGCCAATAGGCTTGAGCTGCTGGAGAAACCTATGTCTGTTTTATATTAAGCGGAACAAGTCTACTCTTGTCCAGGGCAGGGGTGAAAGGTCAG
Source organism: Glaucomys volans (assembly GCA_020662805.1). Taxonomy (NCBI): domain Eukaryota; kingdom Metazoa; phylum Chordata; class Mammalia; order Rodentia; family Sciuridae; genus Glaucomys; species Glaucomys volans. The sequence goes on from JAJEJO010001692.1 coordinate 68,946, forward strand.
GGCTGACCCCATATCTCTGCTTTTCTTATTACAATTTCAGACATGAAAAATATTCTCACCAAAGAGCAGCCAAGGTCCTGAGTCCTTGGTAGAATAGCAAACACAAGACCAGATGCTTCAAGTCTATAGAAGCTCCTCTCCCAACACTTCCTTACTAATTTCTATCAGATTTCAATGATATTTACATTGTTTAAATTCTTATGCTCCATAGCTCATAAAACTAAATTCAACTTCCATAGTCTTCATGAAAGAGGTGAAGAAACTCTAAGGGCCATACAATATGAAGAACTGTGGGGATGAGTCACTGTTAATGTGGTCATTAAAAGTCAGGCATACGTTTTAGACTTTTTAGAGGAGAAAAAGTCTAAAGAAGTCCTGAGAAGTTATCATCAGGACGTGCTCTGGGGGTACCATTCTGAACTCAAAGACAAGAGATGTCCCTGATATGCCAAGAACATGCCCAACACACAATGCTGTAGGCAATATCAGAGGACTAAAGATGTAGCTTGCTAAATAGTTGCAAAATGGTTATGAAAATTACAGATAAATGAATATTTTATATACTTCCCATTTATTTTTTGTTTTTGATTTTTTTCTTCTTTTGTGGTACTAAGGGTTGAACTCAGGGGTGCTCTACCCTGAGCTACATTGAGACATTCTTATTTTTCATTTTGAAACAGGATCTCAGGAAGTTGCCCAGGCTGGCATCCATGAACTCGTGATCTTCCTGCTTCAGTCTCCCAAGTTGCTGGGACCACAGTCATCTGCCAAGGTCCCAGGCTGTACAAAGTAAAAAATATTTGTCTTCTGTTTTCTTTTGTTTTGTTTTCAGGGCTTAGAATTGAACAGGGCCTTTCATGTGTTAGGCAAGTGCCCCACCACTGGGCTACCCCACCCCACACGTTGTCTTTTTGATAATCTGTATGTATTTCAACCTCATTCATTACTTTAGAGAGGTGTGTGCATGTTCACCTGGGTACGTGCATGCAAACACATGCATATGATATTTTTCTAAAGTAATACTATTTTTATTCCCCTACTGAAGAATTTAAGAGAGTTAACATAACCTTAAGGCAGCACTATTTTCTTATGCCATTTTCTACCAAGACACTAAAGCAGAGAAAATTAACTTTATTCAACACTTGTGTCTTTTAAAAGGATAATGATTTCATCTAGTTAAAGCTGTCCTGGCCTACTTAGTTTATTTCAGGGAAGAAATTGCCTGCTCACTCATGATAAGATAATTTGTCACTTTGGAAATTAAATTACCCATCCCTGTTTACCTGCAGGAGCAGCGCCATATAGCACCTACTTGTTCTATTACTACCTTTATATCAGAATGTGCTCCACTCTACCAGAACATGTGCTGTATAATCAAAGACTATTGGGAAACTTGGATAGCACACAAGTCCTGCACCCTAATCTAAATTAAACTTGATAGATATATAGGGAAGCTTAATAAATCTCAAAAGAATTACCCACTTGCTATTGGAATCTCTGATGTAGTAACACACGTGTCTCTAAGAGAAAAAAATAGTTTATTCCACAATATACTGAACTTTTAAAAAAATAGGTCACATTGTAAATATTTATCATAGGCTTTCAGTAACATTAAATAAGAAATACAGCCAGAGCAGTTGTTTTGGTGGGTGGACATAGTAGAGATCTAGCTGTAATTACCTGCAATTAAAAAAACTTCCAAATTTTATCTGAAATTTTCTAAAATTAAGGTGTTGTGGTTTGGATATGAGGTGTTTCCCAAAAACTCATGTGTGAAACAATGCAAGGTTTAAAAGAGAAATGATTGGGTTATGAGAGGCTTAACCCAATTAGCGAATTAATCCCATAATGGGATTAACTGAGTGGTAACTGAAGGTGGGTAGGTGGCTGGAGGAGGTGGGTCACTGGGAGCATGCATTTGGAGTATGCATTTTGTATCTGGCTAGTGGAATCCCTCTGCTTATTGATCATCATGTGAGATGCTTCCCTCTACCACACTCTTTCTTCATAATGTTCTGCCTTGTCTCAGGCCCTGAGGAATGGAGCAGCCTGTCTATGGCCTGAGACCACTGAAACCATGAGCCCCAAATAAACTTTTCCTTCCCTACTACCTGTTCTTGTCAGGTCTTTTAGTCAAAAGCTGACTAAAACATAAGGCTATCAATTTCAGAGAGAAAAGGGAATTATTTTTTAATGGCTGATATTTATAGCTAGATTTCCAGTAAGTACATTCAGCTTTTCTATATAATTTAGATGTTAAGGCCTATATAATTGGATATACCTACCTTGCCTTTCATTTTATTTTAGAAGGTATGGTAAAAATGTTTAGCAGGTAGTATGAGCTGGGTGTCATGGCAGGCTTGTGGATTCCCACTGAATCACAGAGCTGAGATGGAAGGATCAAAAGTTTCAGGCCAGTCTCAGAAACTTAGCAAGACCCTTTCTCAAAATAAATACATAAATGCACTAAAAAAAGGAGGAGGGATCTGGGTTTAGCTCAGTGATCAAGTGTCCCTGGGTTAAAAATCTATCTTGAATAGATGGAATGGCTTTCAAAATTTATTACAAGAATAAAGTTACAGAGAACATTTTTAACTAAAGTTATATTTTAATGAAAATATTTAAAGATGTTTAGTAGTCTAAATAAGCAGGAAATTTATCAAATAGGTGTTAGGAAAGTTCTCTTCTCCTGCTCCTGTTGGTAGTAATGTTTCAGGGAGAATGGATAGATGTGATATAGTGTGGTGCTGTCTGGGGGATGAGAGCCAGGTCGTTTCTTGCTCATCAAATAGCAAAGGGTGAGCACTGAGACCCTTTCCTGACGGGGTGATGTTCTGGGTTGGATCCTGTCGCCCCCACAAAGCCTTTCTAGCCAGTATTCAGAATGTGACCTTATTTGAAAACAGGATCTCTACAGATGTGATTATTTAAGTTAACAAGAAGTTCTAACCCAGTGTGATTGGTGTCTTAAGAAAAGTGTGAGACGGAAGGATTTGAATACAGACACATACAAAGAGAATGTCATATGCACATAAGACAGAATGGCATGATGTACCACATAAGCCAAAGAACCCCAGGAAACCACCAGAAATTAGAACCAACCCTCCCTTCCTCTGGATCTGGAACTTTTGACTCCCAGAACTTTGAGAGAGTAAGTTTTTGTTATTAAATTTCCCAGACTGGGTTACTTTGTTATAGCAACCCTAGCAAACCCATGCAGGTAGCAATTGCTTCATTTTTGGATGAAAATAATTATATTTGCATATTATTTTCCGGATTTCATAGCATCCCCATACATTACCACACTTGATTATAAGAAAGATGCTTTGAGGTGTTCAGGCTGGGCTTTCTCATGTTTATCACACGTGTAATGACACTGTCAATTTGACAATTTAGGAGGATGCCCAAAGTGCTGATAGAATCTGCAGGAAGGATTTGAAACTAGGCTGTCAACTAACATGTCTATGTTCTTTCTTAAGTGAAATGAATAACACATATGTTTTATTGTGATTGTCATTTATGTGACTTTTCTTCATTGATCAAAGATAAACTCCCTTGTGTACCTAATGTGCTCCTTAAAATGATAACTGGGGGGATAGGATAGAATAAGACAATGAGTGGAGGCAGATGTCTAATTGTCTTGGCAACTCAGTGTGGGTCCAAGCCCGGCATGCTAGTTTAAATTCATTTCACTAATTTTCACATACTGTAACAGAAAAAGCTCAAGATGAAGAAGGTCTGAGTAATGTTCCTCTTTAAATGGTACGTTTCACTTTCTAATCAGTGTAGTAGAGAAATGTTTAAACAGCAGATGTGAACTTTGTGCTAAGAGAAAATTGCTCCCTTCCAGCTGGGAAACCAGGCTTCCCAGATGCAGGCCCAAGACAGGACCCTGGTTGGTGGCAAATTCAGAAGAGCAAAGACTCCGAGTGAAGATCAATCTGGGTAAATGGTTGAACTTTCCTCATGAGCACTCTCAGTTTATTGCATTATTTTATGTTATTCCTCACAATTGCTATAGTAATCTGCATAAATATTTTAAAATATGAATTATAAATATCCTACATGCAAGAATTCCAAGGAAATCCATTTTGTGGTTCTCATGGTTACATAAAGAAGAATGGAGAAGAGTCTTTAAGAAGTAGGGTGTGTGGGGGTGTTGAGTCAGGTAGGAAGTGGGGGGACCTGCTCATGTGTTAACATTACAGTCACTAATGAACAAAGCGTGGCATGGTCAGGATGAGAACTAAGAAAGAGATGTTTTCTTTTTTGAAAGTTTAACTTTAGGAAAAAAAGGTTGATAAAACTAAAGCTTGGAGGGGACTTTCAATGACTTCTACTGGAATCTTATTTTGGGGAGGGTGGTACTGGGGATTGAACTCGGAGGCACTCAGCCACTGAGCCACATCCCCAGTCCTATTTTGTATTTTATTTAGAATCCAGGTCTCACTGAGTTGCTTAGTGCCTCGCTTTTGCTGAGGCTGGCTTTGAACTCGTGAGCCTGCTGACTTAGCCTCCCAAGCCACTGGGATTGCAGGCATGTGCCACTGAGCCCGGCCGAAATCTTTCTTGAGTGGTGAAGTCAAAGCAGGTTCTTTGTCAACTAAATAACTAATTTACTGTGACCTCTTTGAATGGATATACTATGTGCAAAGAACTTATACTTTGCATATGAGTGGAAAAAATATGCAAAAACTATGATCCAGAAGGAAATCTGGTTAACAATTTCTCTACAGTAATTCTGACTTTCATAATTTATTAAGAAAAAAGGCAAAACAAATCTTTAAATATTGACTTCAAGACCATACAATTAACTCACATTATAATATTTAGTAAAATGCTTCAGTGTCCGTAACTGAAACTGACAAATTGCCCAAATGTTTTTCTGCTTTTCCTACCTTAGGATTTCATGGAAGGATACATTGACACTTGTTTTCTTTAGATGCTGACAACGATGGTTCTCAAAGTCTTCTTGGCAATGTTACATGATACATATGGTTCCTGGTTTTCAATTTTTCCTATGATTTCGGGTGCCACAGTGGTAAGGAAGTTATATGCAGTCAGCAGAAACCTTATTTTGAATTTTTGTATTTTTATGGGCCACTGATAAGGAATGTGATATTCTCAATTGATGTTGGGCAGAGGCAGCAAGTTATAGCCCCTGATCAGTCATCTGGATATTCAACACTTTATTAAAAGATAGACTTTGTGTTAGATGATTTTCCCCAACCAAAGACTAATGTAAATGTTCTGAGCATATCTAGGATATGATGTTCTATCCATGAGATGTATTAAATATATTTTCAACTTAGGGTGGATTCATCTGAATACAACACCATCTGAGGAGCATCTGATTGATGGTATGTTAACGGAGAAAACCTTTCAAGTCTTTGCATTTTAATGACGAAAAATGGAAAATCGTCTTAAAGAGGGTATTTTTTTTCCTCTTAGTTTTGAGAGAATTTCTAGCCTGGTACCAGATTCAGGGATTTTTTGTTGCTAGTGCTATTGTTGTTTTGCTTTTTATTCCTTTCAGATCTTTTGAAAATGTTTATTCCGCTTCCTTTAGATGAAAAAAAAAATCTTCTTTGAGTTTACTTTCTAAATTTTTAATTTCCTGTTTCCCCAAAGATTCTATTTCAACATCAATGTGTCTTTTTAAAAGCAGAAGTAGGAACCATCTTAAATTAAACTTTTTGTATTCCCTATCTCTCTCCTTGAAACTAATGGTACTTGTTTTAGAACATATGCCAAAAAAATGGGTGGAATTCATTCTACAATGCCCTTATGAATATTTTTTTATAACAAAGATAGTGTTCTTTGAATCCAGAAATTTAATTATAACTTTTGTACCTACTTTGGAATGGAAAAACTAACTGTCACTATTTATTTGGCTTGAATTTTTGTTTGTAATGTAATTCATTAGTAGGAAGCATGCTTTCCTGAACTTCTTTGACAGAATCAATATGTTAAAGGCTTGAAAATAAGCCTACTATTAACTGAAAAGAATGTTTTTTATTAGTTCACCAGTTAATAACTTTTTCCAGTGACTTGTAAATAATTATTAACTGTCTTGCATATTTTCAAAGACTTCATAGTTTGTTTAAATTGCTTCAATTTGTGAATATAAATATTAACCACAAAGTTGCATGGATTGTTATTTTTTTGTATGCTGGTTTTGTCTAGCTATGTCTATTATCACACTGGGATACTCCATGATCAGAATGCTGATGCATTTGAAGAATTCTGTTATGCTGCTTGCCTGAAATTTAATCACTTTCAAGACAATCTTGAGCACATGTGAATATCCACCTCTGGAGAGCTTTCCAGTAAGTATTCACTATCATATCTTTAATGTGCAAATACAATACAATACAATACGAGAAAATAATGGAAATTCCATGCTACTTCTTTTGTTTTTAAAAAAAGCAAAACCTGTTTTTTCCCTTGACTTCCTTAGGCTATATTATAAAATTACAGTTTATGTGAGAAGATTGATTACAGAAACTCAGTACATATTTATGAAGTATGAAATTGAACATCATGTTATCTTTCATTTAAAAAAAATGAAAGGCTTTCATTTCTGGACATGATTTACTGTCTCAAAGCTGACAAGTGCTCCAGCTATGTGTGCTCAGTCTGATTCCTTCTGCTAATGGTGGTTTGTCTTTTTTTATGTAAGTGAAATCTTCGATATTATTTCAAGAGGATAAAAACATGTTCGACCAAATCTCCCTATGGAACAACTTTGCCTGGAAAAAAGTAAACACCAAAAACCTACTCTTGTTGGAGTAAAAACTCTGTAAGAATATGATTACATTCTATTGTTATGGTCTACTCTCTCTCTACATGTTAAATGTGTATATGGAGCACATTAAAAATAACAAGAAATAATTAGCTATTTTTTCTTAGACTAGTAAGTACTAAAACCAACAAACCCATTAGCTATCTTGCAGAATTTATGTTACAATGGACAAACCCCATTTTTTAAAAATATTCATGAAGTCCTTCCATAACCTTTCTGTTCATTTTAATGTTACCTTCTCCTACATATTGGAACTGTTCACAAATACACATGAATTCTGTATGGATTTTTTTGTTTTTACTTTTTAACAAATTGAGGCTATTATGAGTAACCTAGAGAGATCTTGTTCCAACATAAAAAATGAGAAGTTCTGGAAATATAGTTTAGTAGTGGAGAAATTCTAGTTTCAATACCCAGGACTGAAAAAGAAGGAAGGAAGGAAGGAAGGAAGGAAGGAAGGAAGGAAGGAAGGAAGGAAGGAAGGAAGGAAGGAAGAGCAAAAAGGTAGAAAGAGAGAAAATTTTCAATCAAATAACTCATGAATACAGGGTAAATTTTTCTTCTTGCAGATTGTCTTGTATAAACTATTCTCTGAGAAAGATTTCAGAAGAAGGCTAATAGAGACAGAAATAATACTATAAAAATAAGTTAACACATGAAAGCCACTTTATCTCCTATAGCTTTGTGTAAGCTGCAACATGCAGTATGGAGAGATAGAACTAGACATAAAAGCCATCAGATATTGGCTGTACTCACAGTGCGTTGTCAAACAATGGATGCAAAAGAGAAGAAAGGGAATGATACGTGAAAAGGGAAGCCATCAAAGACTTCAAAATTTATATTAAAAATGAATGATTGTTGAGCTATTTTTATGTGTTTATATTTATTACACTGCTTAAGGAAAAGAAAATTTTAAAGGCAAATTTGAGATATAAAAAAAGTTGAGCATCTTTATGATGGGAACCAGCTGGATTCATCAATGTGGAATTATTTTATTTTTCTATTATTTTGATAGTCATGGGGGTGGAGGAGTCTTAATCTGAACTTCTTTTGCTGATTGAAGTTCGGTTTCCCCAAAATATGGCCACCATAAATCCCCCCTCCAGGAGGTTTACAACCAGAGGGAGATGGACCACTGACGTCTGGATGAGAAATCAGAAATAAAATGTCGCTCGCCTTCCACTGGCCTCGCCTTACTAGTTTTCTACCATTTTTTTTTCTTTTTTTCTTCGCATTTTTATTTATTTTATTTTTTTATTTTATCATTTATTTATTTATTTATTTTTAATTTTTTTTAGACTTCATCTTGATTCATTGTACATATATGGAGTATAAATTTTCATTTCTATGGTTGTGCATGATGTACATTCATATCATTATTGTTAATCATACATGTACATAGGTAATGATGCCTCTCTCTCATTCCACCATTTTTCACACTCCCACCCCTCCCCCTCTCATTTCCCTTTACATAATCTAAAGTTCCTCCATTCTTCTCTCACTCCCCATCCCCCCAACCAGATTTTATATTATCATTCACTTATTAGGGAAAACATTAGGCCTTTGGTTTCTTGGGATTGACTTGTTTCACTTAGCATGATAATCTCCAATTCCATCCATTTGTCTGAAAATGCCATAATATTATTCTTCTTTATGGCTGAGTAGCATTCCATTGTGTGTGTGTGTGTGTATATAAATATAGAATATTTATATATAAATAAAGAAGGTGTGATATATATATATCACACCTTCTTTATTTATTCTTCTGTTGAAGGGCATCTAGGGTGGTTCCACAATCTAGCTACTGTGAACTGAGCTGCTATACACATTGATGTGACTGTGTTACTGGAGTATGCTAATTTTAAGTCCTCTGGGTACAAACTGAGGAGCGGGATAACTGGGTCAAAAGGTGGGTCCATTCCAAGTTTTCTGAGGAATATTCATACTGCTTTCCAGAGTGGCTGAACCAATTTGCAACTCCACCAGCAATGTAAAAGTGTGCCTTTTTCCTCAAAATCCACACAAGTGAAGTTCTAGCCTCCTTCCTTATTAAGAAGACATGTAAGCCCTTCATTCTAGCACTTCCCAAGTCATCATCACTCTCATCATCACTTCTCATCACTCAGTTGTGTGAATAAACTTTGTTTTTTATCCTGCAAATCTGTCTTTTGTCAATTAATTTGCAGTGGTTGCTACTTATTCAATCACTTATCAATATTGACACCACCATTACCATAGTGCAGGTGTCTAACCCATGACTTGGACCTATGTTTGTAGATAGAAATTTTTGTTAATCTTAAATATTCAAACATAGAGTGATAAATATTGGTTTCTTTTTAAGTAAAATGCATTGACTTTCATTTTTTACATGATGGCATCCTTCTTAGAAACACCAAAAGGAAGTTCTTTCCCACTAAAAATGTTCTCTCTGCAAGTACATGAACACGATACATATAAAAATACATAAAATTTTTTGAACCTTTGGAAATTGTGTTTCCAAAATGAATTTTTCTCTGTATTTGAAATTGATAAGAATGAATAGATCAAATCATAAAAGTCCAACTGCCTCACTGATATCAGGAAATATAATATTCAGCTTCCTGCTTTCTGTGGGCTTCTCATCCACCTGACAAGGCCTCCACTAGCGAGGCCGTTTCTCCATTTCCACCCTCCCTCTACCCACTGCATGCTGCCCTCTGCTCCAAAATCCACCAACAAAACTGAGATTGCCAAGATTAAGAAAAATCTTCTTTCAAAGTGCAAATAATCTATCTAGGCTATTTCTTGACTTTTTTTTTAAACTTAAAAATGATAAACTCATCCTGTAAGTGTTTTAATATAGAAATATACTACATAAAAAGGGAACTACCCAGAACACTTCTCTTTCTGTATTTTACAACCACATTCAAATATTGAAGTAGTCAGATATTTAACTATCTTCTGATTATGTTACTGCTTTTCATTAAATGACTATTTTCACATTATTTTTCTTGCAATATTATTATGCGATTTGTGCATATGCTGTTTTTTCCTCAAGTCTGTTTCTTCCATTTAACTCTTAGATAACCTTCTCCTCTTTCTAACTTTTATGTGTCTCATAATTTTATTCTCTCATTCAGATTAAACTCTTTTATTATTTAGTGCTATTTCATTGCACTTCTTTGAATTGCTTTCCTGCATTTGGTTGGAAATGCTTCCCCTTTCTTACCTCTCCATTGACTAAACTTGCCAAAGTTTCTTTTCACTCAAGGACCAACATCATTATACAGACTGGGGATTTTTCTGTGCTTTGCCTTATCCAAATGTCCCCATCATTTCCAACCTATGTGTCCAAACACCAGCAGCAGCCACACTACATGTTTCAATAACCATTGGAACAGAGTGTATGTGATCTGGACTCACTAAGTATCCAGGCAACGCACACCTGCCTCTGCACCACAGTGAGAGACGCCAGCCTGTACTGAATTACCTGACAGGACAGTTCCCTCCTCTCTCTCCCCACCTATCTGCCAACCCTGATTGGTCAGCTTGTATTTTCACGTTCAACTGCAATCACTATCATGGTACAAGTTTTCTCCACCAAATGTTAACTAGAAGAGTCAGTGACTCATGTACAAGCTAAATAATGCCACTGGATAAACAGTAAAATCAACTCTTTGACTGGAATGTAGAGCTTTGACGATCTATCATTCGCCTCCTCTAATTCTCTTGTAGATGCACATGTCCCAGACCTGTAGCTCAGTGTTTCAGAGGCCTTTCATTGGGAGCAAACAGTTTGCAGTGAATTGCGACTATACCTCAGTTTCCTATCTACTTGAGACTAAAAGTATCACTTACCTCATTCACCTGTGGAAACAATGTCAAAATCAGAGAAAGCACTCAATAAATATTAGATGCCACTGTATTTTCTCTGTCAGTTCTTCACATATTTTTTTTTTACCCCATATCATTATTGTACCATCTTTCCATTTTTCTCAGCAGATAACACTTAACATATGAAATGGACCAGGCACTGGGCTAAGAAATCAAGATACAACAATATATATTAACTAAGTCCCCAATGAACATAGAGTATAACCTGGAGAAGCAGAGACTTAAAAATATATAATTACACGAAGGCTTATTTAATTCCTCCTAAATCTGATTTAATCACAGCTGTGGTAAATGTATTAAAGAACGTCTAGCGTTCACTCTAATCAGTTATAAGGGAATCTAAGTTAGAGATGTGTCATTTAATCTAAGATATGAAATACAAGGAAGTAGTGGTTACATCATGAATGAGTTTTAAGGACAAGGAGTTCATTAAAAGGCAAACTATTTGTGTTTTCTCCAATCCCTGAGTGAAGAAAGGATCCTGTGTAACCATGTGTCCCTTACAGTAAGGAATCTGGTGAAATAGAACTCATATTCTCTGTTGGACCCATTTCATAGATACTATGAGAACAGCCAGCAGGGAGGGAAACCTGTTGGACTAGGACAACTGGGAACCTGTTCTCTTGCAACCCTAAACTCATTACATGAATTTTCCTCCTCTTTCTTTATAATAAACACATGTGTTATTGTTCAACCGCTAAATTACTTTTTAGATCTAGTCCTTCATTCTAAATGTACTTATATTTCTTTGCAGTTCAGTCTTGAACTGATGCCTCTTTTATTACATTTTCATTAAGATATGCTCTTTCTTCTCCTTGACCATTGAGGAAGAAATAGTCCCAAGTACTTCAATTTCTTCTTCAGAACATTTTGGATATTTTTCTTCCTATCGACAGCATCTCACACTCATTCTTGAATAAGTTGGCATTCCTCTTGCATCATCCATGGCATCGTTTCCTCTATCTTCTTGGACATTGCTGTATTTTTTGTTTGTTTATCTGTATCACACTCACAATCATTGAGTTGATGTGGAAACGGCAAATGTGTAGTCTCTGGATAATGACAATGGTCATTTGAATCAAACTCCACCACTTGCTAACAGTGTTATCCTTGGCAAATTCTTAACATTTTTCAGTCTCAATTTTATCATGTGCAGAAAAGGGACTTATAATCATATCTCTGTTCATTTTGTTTGTTTGGGGGAGAAAGGAGATTCCATATTAGTTGGCACATAATAAATATTAGCTGGTGTATTATTGTTCCCATTAGCGTATCAGATCCTAACTCCTATGAATTCTAAAGTTTGTTTTATCCTTTGGTTTATATTTCCATATTGTAACAAGATAGGATTCTCTGTTACATTTGAGAATTCATATTTCTGGTAGAGAGATTTAAGTCTAATAAAATCTTCAGTTTTTATAGAGATGAAAATAACTTATAAATGTTCCATTTGGGAAAATCCAAAAATCCTACACAGAGCACTCTAAAAATCCACCACTGACTTACTTGGGAAGAGAAAGATTGAAGGTCTCCAGAGCTGTGACCATGTTATAGTGTGAATCTTAAATGTCCTCCAAAGATTTACATGCTAAAGGCTTGGTCATCAACCTGTGGTGTGTTGGGAGGAGGTGGAACCTTTGGGAGGTGGGGTCTCATGGAAGGCAGTGAGGTCACTGGAGTCCCTGAGTCATATTGGTAGCCAGGCCTCTTTTTCTCTTTTACCCTTTAACCCCTAGTCCCTGTGAGGTGAGCAGTTTTGTACGCTACGTATGGTCAACATGGTGTTATGTGTCACCTCAGGCCCAAAGCGTAAGGGCCAAGGGATCATGATCTGAAAACTCTGAAACCGTGAACCAAAATAAACCTATCCTTCTAATGAGTTGCTTACCTCGGGTTTTTGTCACAATTGACAGAAAGCTGACCAACACAAATCAAGTAGTTTCATTGTATCATTTATTATTTACCATATTGGTTATTGCAGATCATTTTAGAGATGAGAAACTATTTTAGCTATTATTTCTGGCAATCACAGTTGGCCAGGACTAAAGAGAACCCAGAGGGATCGCTTGTGTGGGTCCCTCAAATTGACTTCTCTGTCAGGAATCAGATTGGAGGCACTGCCCCAATGATATAATCAAAATAGGAAATTTTAAGAGTTTTAACAACTACAGATTCTGGGGGTACACAACTTACCTGAAGGTCATACACATGTGGATCAGTGAGAGAAGACACAGAACAAGTAGCAGCATACATTGCTGAGTGTGGTGTGGGTCACTTTAAATTTGTAGGCAAATGTATATGTGACTGATCCCTTTAAAAGAAGAGATGGGAAAGCAGGAAGCCTGGTCCACTGGAGGACAGAGCCTGGAAGTTCCTATCTCTGCTCAACAGCTTGAGTCATCTGGAAGTGGTGTAGAATTGGAAACTGTGTCAAGGCAACTGAGTCCTGAGTCTGCTATGGAAAAGTTAAACTTGCATTCAGATATGGGTGTCGCAGCAACTGTGATTGGAGCATTCCTGGCAGTTGCTGGAGCTGAGAGATTAAAGAAATGCATGCAAAGGTGTGCAAGTGAGGAAGCAGGTCTCCATGAGGATCAGGTCCAGGAGGACTTGATAAGGGAGGAAATTAGAGAAGGATCTGAAGGATGAGGTTTACTTGCTGAAGCATTGTCTGTATAGCATTCTTGCTAAAGATGGTTGCCATGGGGACTTGCATTCAAAAGTATTAGTATTTTCAAACATTAATTATTTAGGACTTATGTGTCTTTAGCACTAATCAATAATAATCTTAAGAAGTACCAAATTTGTCAACTAAAAATAGAACATTTTTTAAGGAAAATGCATGGTCCTTTATATGTCAGAGAGAAAAAAAATCCCAAACCATCAGTATTGTAAATGATATTAAACTGTAGGAAATTTTTAAAATGCTAGAATTATAATAGCATCTTGACAATAATTTTTTTTAAATCTAGGGTTATTAATTTAGAGCATATTATAGTAAAATGCATGTTTGTTTATGAGAGATTTTATTTGTTTTAAAAAGATCATTTGTATTGTTTTACAGTGGCTATATCTCCTTGCAACTCTGAGTGAGTGCAAGCTTTCTTATACTGTTCTTCTGTTTTGTGCATTTTGGGAGGGCCTCTCTACTTTAGGATGTTCAGAATGAACAGACCCTTTTGTCAGTATTTATTGTCTACTTGCTCGCCCCTGCCAGTTGTCCTTCACTGTTTCCTCCACTGGTTCCCTGTAGCTCTGTCTCCCACGCATTTGGATCCTGGCTCTATTTCTACATCAGATCACCTGCTCAAGAACACTTGATCTACTTACAAACTTTTAACTCTCTGTCTTCAACAAGAAGTTGTATGAGTCGTGAGACTTTGGGTAAGTTATGCAACATCTGCTCAAGCTTTCTCTTGTGTCAACTGATGATGGCAGTGCTATCCAACTCACGAATCTGTGTTGGTGAGGAGTGAACAAGTTGGCTTCTCAGAACTGGTGGTATCTGACTTGACAGGCGCTTGCTTGGTGACTAGAAGCTATTAGAATGTATCTGATGCACAGACTGGATTTTCTTGTTCCCTGATGACTTGAGCTATTAATAAAATCACCCCAAATAAATGCTACTAACAGCCCTTATCATGTTACTTTGCGACAGTATTTCAAAAATTTAAGCCCCCTTTCCGTCTGTCTACTTCTTCCTGATCTTTACTGTTCAGCATCTTAAAATACAGGGAAGAACGAGAGAGGTAAGTGACAATGCCCTCCTTTAACAGAAGATGTCTGACTTTCAGTCCACGTTAGCCCTTCTGATCACAAACACAGCAAGGAGAAATGTTCCTTTTTTAATACCAGGCAGCCCTGCCTGCTGGGAGTTGGTTTATTTCTGCTTTATGTAGATGGTCAATGCCTTCCAAAGGAAAATTCTTTGCAAATTCTGGCATACCACCGATCTTCCTCTGGGTCATATTTGCATCTTTATTTTCATGTTCTTGTGGAAAAGTTAAAAAAAAATGCATATATCACAGAAAAAGCTGCAAAACCGAAAGCCATTTTAAACTGGCAGTTCAGGATTTTGTTTTTCTATGGTAAAATACCATGACTTAAATTTCAAGCTCTTGATGTTATAAAGAGTTGTAGCAAAGGCACTTCTGCCTCATCGTGCGGCTTTTCACAGGGAGGTGTGTGTGATCACGTATTTTTAGTATAAACACTATTTTGTTTTTCATGTTTTCACATCATTAGAAATTAAGCATCTATAAAGAACATCCTTACGCAACAGACTTCTATTTCTGGAAAATAGGTTATTTCATTTCTTAGGATCCCAAGATGAGATTTCACTCTCTCATGCCATCTGGCAAGATAATAAGATAACATCTAAAATCAATACTTTAATATGATCCTGGCTAAAACCTAGCTTCAATGAGAATTAATGGCATATGGCTAAAGCTTAAGGGGGAAGAAAGGACTAATGTTACTTTTAAAAATGCACATTCAAGACAAAGACCTTAGAAATTCTTTTTTACGAAAGAGAAAATATAAAAAGGCTATGATATTTTTCTACTCAGGAAAAATACTGATTGTTTATCCTGAAAAAAAATATCGTGCAAATCTTTTCTCAAAATATTTTATGTTTAAAACTCCAATTTTTAAAGTAGAGTAATATTTTAGGTAATAAGAATTAATTTGAAAATAAAAGGACAAGTCTGTGCAACAAATACATACTTTAACAAAGTAATTTAAACTAAAATGTATTATAAAAAGGAAAATAAGAGCAAAAGGCCATAGAAATCATAGGCAACACAAATCCTTCATTTGAATTTCGACTCCACATATGCATAGATATTTAGCTGAAATGAGAAAAGGGAGAATGTGTCTAAATGAATTGTCTTGAGGACAGATGCATCCCAGTTTTCTCACATTGTCCCTGTTCCTTGGGGGCCGGAGGGTGAGTGGGGTTGATATTTTGCAGTCACTTTGTAGTTGTGAAAAAGAGCTAAATGGGTCAATTCTTGTGCATTTGTTGAGTTTGCTTTCTCATCCAGTGTGTTGTCAATATTCCAGATATTCTCTCTGTAAATGAAAGGATTGTCTTCGGCAGCTGTTCATTGTCAAATTTATACTTGCATATTAGGTTAAGTTTGTTATTTTTGTTACTCAAATTGTTGATATCTTTAGCAATTGTTTCATCTGTTTAAACAATAATTATGTGTGAATTCATAATGAGAATTGTGGCTTTTTCTAAATGTCCTTATGTTTCTGTGAAATATACATCGGATATTTTAATCTATGTGATTAATCTATAAAAGGGAAGATTGACCTACCTATAGGTAATGTTCGTCTCTTTCTTATGATTCGCTCTGTGTTTTGGAATTAATTTATCTTAAAAGTTTATTTTGTCTCATGTTTATGTCTCACTTTCTACAGTTAATAGTTGCTTGATATATATATATGTATATATATATACACTATATATATTTAGTGTAATTTTACAGTATCCTCAGTTTTATAGGTTTCTTAATTGTATAGCTATTTTTATTTTTTGTTTGGATTTTATGCATTGAAAACTTTATTTTTGATGATAACATCTCATTTATATTTATCATGACATATACTTTAATCAAAAAATATTACCCTTTCTTTCCTACTTGCCCTGCTAGTTATGTTTAAGGTTATACACATTTTAATCCTCTTATTTGTTTATTGATTTGTAGTCTTAGAAATTTTAGAATGTATACTTAAATATTAAGTCCCCTTATGGATCTCAAAATATCTTAACATAAACTAAAACCTTTTAGAAATGACATGTAACTTTGCATGCAATATTTGAATTACTTATTTATATATGTATATGTAAAATTTATTTAATTATAGTGACAAAAATTGTACATGTGCAGTCTGCAATGTGCTTTGATATATAGAGATTATGAAATGTTTATCATTAATAACTCCAATTGTATATCCTTCTGAATACTCTCACTATGTCTCATGAAATATTATTTCCATTACTTTACAAAATCTGGATTTGAGAGAGTAAGCTATGTGTTTCTAGTTTCCTTTGGTCTTCATTTCTTTTTGCATGGCAGATTTTTCAGCCTGTATCATAATTTCTTTTGAGAGATTCTGCCAGTGGCAAATACTTCTTCCCTTTCTTACCTATAGTTTGCTTCTTAAAGACATCTAGGTTAACATCTTTATCTCAGCCCTTTAAAGACTGCACTCAACTGTCCTCAAATGCCACTGAGGAGATATGTCTTGATCTACAAGGCAATTCATTCTGACTGGAATGAGGCAAAATCTCCATGTGGTTTTGGTGTTGATGTACATCTCCCTAAAGCTGTCCTACTTTTTTTTTTTCATATATTATTTCATGTGTTCATATGTTGGCCATTTGTATTTCTTCTTTTGAAAAGTGTCTGTTTACATCGTTTGCCCATTTATTGATTGGGTAAATGGTTTTGTTGGCATTAAGAGTTTTGAGTTCTTTATATATCCTGGATATTAATCCCCTGTTGGAATAGTAACTGGAAAAATTGTTCTCCCTTTCTGTGGGTTTTCAATTCATGCTCTTAATTGTTTCCTTTGCTGAGAAATTGTTTTAATATGATGAGATTTCATCTCACTTCAGTTAGAATTTGAATCCTCAGAAAAACAAATGACAATTGCTGACAAGGATGTGGGGAAAATTTTATGCTCATATATATTTTTGGTGGGGCTGCAAATTAGTACAACCACTTCGGAAAACAGTAGAGATTCCTCAAAACACTAAGAGGGGAAATGCCATATGACCCATCTATACTACTTCTTGGAATTAGAGAACTCCATAATGACACATGAATACCAAGATTCATACCATAGCAAGTTAAGGAACCAACTGAGCTATCCATCAACTGATGAATGGATAAAGAAAATGTGGTAGATGGTCCCAAAGGAGTTTTACTCAGCCATTATTAAGAATAAAGTTATTTGCCAGTAAATGTATGAACCCGAAGAACATATGGTAAGTAAAATAAGCCAGTCTGAGAAAATCAAGGATCAAATGTTTTATCTCATATGCAGTAGCCAGAGAGAGAGAGGGAGAGGGAAGAAGAGAAATGATGATAAAGGGGTAATCTCACAAAATAGGAGAGAAATAGAGCAGACAACAAGTATCAAGAGTCAGGGAGGAGAAAAAGACACTGGGGAATGCCAGGGAATGAAATCCACCAAATTATACTACGTCCATGTACAAATGAACCATGATGAATTATTCGTACATATATGTGTTCATGAGCATTTATGTGTGTATACAATTGTAATGCATAAATTAAAATAACAATAGTAGAAGGGAAATCAATAAATCAGAAGAGTGGAGCAAGTTGATCTGAGGAAAGGCAAGGTCGTAGGGAATGAGATTGATCAAATTGTGTGCATGTATATAATGTGCCATGTACATGTCATAATGGGACACAGTGAATGCTACTATTATTGACAATTACAATTCAACAATTAATAAACAAGACAATTTCCTTTTTTTGACCATATCTCATTACTTTTCTTTCATGTTTTTGTTTTCTTCCATGGTCTCTGTCCCCTCTGCTCTGTCTACACCTGTTCTTCTTTTTTCTGATCCACTTAGAATTTTGCTGACATTCTTGAGGCTGTGGAAAAGTGTCTTCCTTTAGTTTGAGGATGTGTTCAGTCAATATATCTTCATGTATTGCCACTCTCTCACACTTTTATTTTCAATCTAAAGCACAAATTAAATATATATTGGACCCCTTTCATCTATCCTCTGTGGGCCCTTACACCTTATGTTTCCCATCTGTTTACTGCTCTCTGAACATACTTATGTGTTATTTTTTTAGTTTTATTATCCCATGCTCACTTTCTTTCAGTTACATTTAATTTGCAATTAAATATTGTCTTATTTTTATACTTCTACATTTTAGAAATTCTTCTTAGTTCTTTCCCCCAAATTGTTTCTAACATATATGATGTTTTCTTAACTATACTAACACAATGTTTTTCTGTTTTATCACTTGAATACTAAGTATCTTTGAGCATCTTTAGGGTTCAAATTCTGTTTTCCAATGTTTCTTCTTATTCCACCACATTATTCTTTGATTCTCTATTTAGTGACATTTTTAGAAAGATTTTTTTTTCTGTTCCTTTCCTGAATAATTTATCTATTTAAATTATTTTCAGCCTCAGCTAAAGGTCCATATTATGAAATTTGCCTAGAGGATCTGTTATCATGTACTCACTACATAGATAACTTGGCGTAGGTCATGACAGTGTACTGGGACCACAAATTCATGAGATACACATCAATACGACTTCTAAGAAAAGATTCCTTTCTCCTCCTGGAAGAATCCCTATGTACTCTCACTTTCATGATTGAACATTTCCCCTTACATTTAAATTTGCATTTGCTTGGGCTTGTTTGCTCTAAGCTCATAAGGTCACACAACTTGACCTTATATATTCGGGGACCAAAAAGAGAATATTCTTTTTTTGAACTATTTTGAAGTATGTGTATGCTTCTGCACTGAAAATATAGTTGTATTCCATATTGCATTTCCATCAAATTATAACACAGAAACTCTTTTATCACATATAAATACTTTATGGTGGACTACAAAAGGAGTAATTCGACTCTTTATTTCCCAAATCTCTTTCTGTTTCCATGCATCATTGCATCAATGACAAAGGAGTGCAACCTGTTCTGATGATTGTACTTTAAGCTCAGAGCCCTCAGGTTAGTGGCATGATTACAATGTCATGTTGGAAAAATCACGGTGGCTTCAGTGTGACATTATATAGTGATGCAGAGATAGAAGGGGTAGTGGAGTATGCCATGGATCAGAGATTCTCAAACCCAAGAGTGTGGCTCACCTAATGTCTCAGTAAACTCCTGACAGCTGGACCCCATCCCCAGAGTTCTGAGTCCATCAGTCTCAAGTGGAGTCCTCGCAGTTGTATTTTCAACAAGTTTCCAAGATTTACTGATCATTGGAATAACACAGTATCTTTTGGGACACTGATTTTAACATGACTCGCTAGGGAACATTGATGAATATGCCTTGTCATGAGTGCTGTCCAGCGGACACACTGTCTGTACCTCTGGAGGATGTGCTGACAGATTCCTGTGGAGAGTGGGGCATCAAAGTAAGGCTAATGCATCCACGGATCAAACTGACCCACTGCTGCTGGTTTACTAGAATTACAGTAATAATGGCTTTATTTTCAAATAACAAGTACTGAAAATCAACTATAGCTTGGTAGTCACATGCAGGTGCGTACATATATGCATTCTCATTTCTTTCATAAATAAGTATAGTTAATTCTATATTAATGAATCAGCATGTGCTCTGGAGAATTGGCCCCTTGTTTCCTGGCAAATTCCAGACAGCATTACATAAGGAAAGAGACAAAATCTCCTCCCCAGTTCTGTTCTCCCCTGTTGGTGTCTTCCCTCTTTTTCTCTCTCTCCTTTCTGTCTCATCTCTACCTCAACACCCCAGATCAGCTCTCCCATTGCTAAGGGGTGTGTATTTCCTAGAAATGCAGGTATACTGCCTACAAAGGGCTGGCTTTACAGAAGTGAGACAAGAAAAACCACAATTCCCTTCTGGCTTAGTCAGCCTTTTCATTGCTGTGACCAAAAGACCTGACAAGAATAATTTTAGAGGAGGGGAAGTTCATTTTGGAGCTCAGAGTTTCAGAGGCCTCAGTCCATAGGTGACCAACTCCCTTCCTCAAGGCTCTAAGCTAGGCAGAACATCATGGTGGAAGGGTATGGTGGAGGAAAGCAGCTGGGGACATCACCAGGAAGCAGAAGGAGAAGGGGGAGAGAGAGAGAGAGAGAGAGAGAGAGAGAGAGAGAGAGAGAGTTAGTTCCTCATCAGAGACAAAATATAAACCCTGAAGTCACTCCCCCAATCACACACCTTCTCCAGTATACCCTACCAGTCTACAGTTAGCACCCAGTTAATCCCTATTAAGGTATTAACACACTGATTAGATTAGACTCTCATAACCCAATTATTTCGCCTTTTAACTTACTTGCATTTTCTCACACATGAGTTTTTGGGAGACACTTCACACCCAAACCATAACAACGCCATGGAGGGTTTCAAAGGAAGGCACACATTCACTCCCTAATTCCTCAAAGCACATTACATAGTTCCTGTAGTCTTAGGGAATACATGTGCTAAATGGCAGGAAGAATACCACAAAGAGAAAACTTAACATTTAAATTTGGAAGGGTAACACATAAACCCTTGGAACTCAGTGGAAAATCTTCCAAGAAATCCTTCATTCTGGGGTTAGGGTTGTGGCTTAGTGGTAGAGCACTTGCTTAGCATGTGTGAGGCACTGGGTTCAATCCTCAGAACCACATATAAATAAATAAAATAAAGGTCGAGTCACAATTAAAAATCAAATAAGTAAGTAAATAAATAAAAAAGAAATCCTTCATTCTGACCTCAGTGCATTGCTTGTGTGCTCTTCTGCCTCAGGATTTGTAGAGTCTCCATTTTTTTGCCCACAGTTGAATTAATCTACATTTCTCAGTTTTAGATCTACATGAATCATCCTTGCAGACAGGGTTTGATGAGGGTGGGAGGGGAAAAAAAGGCAAAAATTAAAGATAAGTACAGGTTAGAAATGCATTTACTGTGAAAGCAATGAAATATTTTTTCATACATTTGCACTAATTTTGCAAAAAATAAGAATTTGTTTCAATGAACATTGTTTTCTTTAATTAGAATTATGTTAAATTGATTTTTAAGGAATTTCTCCATTTTTAAGGAGTAGACTTGTGGCTATACTATAAAAATAAACAGACCTGCCATTCTTACCTGCACTGAGAACAACCATGGGCTATTTATCCAGAGATTCTATAGCCAGGAAGTCAGCCATCATCACCTGGGTTTGGCAGACTCCAAAACAGAGGAGCAGGAGAGTTTGTTCATTGAAACTTAAAACATGCTGGACTGGATCAGGTTAGGAAATAGTGCAGATAGAAGAAAGAAAAGGGTCTAGGACCAAGATGGGAAGCGTGTCAACATTTAGAAGTTTGATTGAGGGAAAAGATTCATTAAGAAAGAAGAGTCTGGCGGAAAGGCACTGCTGTCTCTCTGAATTGCTTGGACTCACCTTTAAAGCAAAGAGATCCCTTGTTTGAATCAAACATTTCAATGGGTCTTCGCTGTTCAAAGTGAAAATCAAGATCCTATTCAGTAATGTTCAATAGGGTGCTAACTGCTCTGCATAATAATACAAAAAGATTTCTTTATTGTGTGCCTAGTAATAGGTAACATCTTTCAAATGTGATTGCTTTTGGGAGCTTTTTCCCCTTGATATAGATTTGTACTTTGCTTCCTGTGTAAATTGTTATTAGAAGCAATTGTATTCTCTCCAGGGAATTAGGATCAGATCCATAGGAAAAGGGGCTCATATTATTTGGGCACAGTGTAGTTGACCAGACTGGTAATGTCAAAGCATTCTGGACTTTTCTACTGTATTCCTTCTATGATTGCAATCCAGATTAAGTAACTCAAGCTTTGCAAAATGCACTATTGTTAGCATTCCCTTGTAGTGAGTTTTTTTTCCCTTCTGAAAGAAATGAATGTTCTACCTGTCAAATAAAAGAGATAATTACCATTCAGGTATGCCATCTTGATGGGAGAGGCATGTGGTAATGAAGCAGTACATACTGGAGAGGTAGAAACATTGGAGAAGGAAGCAGCATTAGATGGGGCTGCAGACAGCTGGAGGGGGTACAGCAAGCTTTCCCAGAATGCTAACTTCCACAGTCAGGTCTAACTAGAAAAAAACAGGTGGATAGATGGCATATAGACAATGTTCCTGGCAGGAGCAATGGTGCACACCCTTTCTAAAGGCAGCAGTGACTACAGGGCTATGCAAATGAGGACTGGGGGCTACAACTGGGGACTAGAAGGTGTAGATGTTCAGGGAGCTGAATGAAGGAGAGAAGTTAAGCAGGGTCAAGTTAGCAGGTGTTTCTTCCTGATTGGTCAGGGGACCCAAACAGTTTAACTCATCATTTATGAGGCAAACAAATGATAATTTGACAATCCATAACTGGTCTTCTAATAGGAAAAAAAATGGGATGATCCCTAAGTCTTACCTAAGCAATGTGAAGGAAGGGACCCCTGGCTGTACTGTAAACTATTTCTAGAATATAAACAGTGAGTGGGGGGGTCTCTAACTGTCACTGATTTTCAGGATCATAGGGCAAAGGTAAAGTTCAACATTGTTGTAGGGAAAAAGTTAGACAGATGTGAGCAATGTCAAAAGAGTTTTACAAAGACCCAAATTCCTACATGTAAAAAGACCTAAACTGCTATATTTTGGTGACAGACAAGGGTTATGAATCTCAGAAAAGTACAGGTTAATAGATGAAAGAACTAGGTAAAATGAAAGGACAAATTAATTAGTAGCATGGAATTTACAAAACAAGAAGAAAGGAAATGATTAGCGAAAAGAAAGATGAATTTGAAGATTTCAGGATTAAAGCAAATGTGGTTTAAAAAACACAGCCCTGGAGTCAGGAGAATGGTTTTCTGATTGAAGACAAGATTGTTGAATGGGTTTTCTAGCCAGATATCAAGTGCGTCTCCCAGCACAGGCTATGGTAACCCAAGGTAGCCAACAGTCCCAGTGCCTCTGTGGGAGCATCATCCAGCCTTACCTAAGCAATTTCAGCAGGGAAGTGCCACACATGCACACACTCCACACACTCCACAGCTAATGGAGCAGAAGCCATCAACAAAATAGTGAGTTACCAGGTAAGAAAAGAATTTCCCAGACCAGAATTGGAAGACATCATTTCAGTTTGCAACTCATGCATGGGTTTTCATATGGCCCCACTCTCCATAAGAGAAACATAATAATAATAAATCCTGCATAGAAGGAAGATAGCTGGCAATATTTGGTGACTAGATTCAATATTTGCTAAAGTGCACTAATGATTGAGCCTACTCTCCTTCCTACACTCAGAGTTTATGCAGATATTTTCCAAGTGAGAGTAGATATATTCTGTCCAGTCAGGGCATCAAGCTCAAGAGGAGGGTCTCTTCATGAAATGTGACTTTTCTTTTTTCTTTCAAGGGTGGTGCTCATAAGTCTCTTAGGTCTGAATGTGACTTATTTTGTCCTGTGTACCAAAAGGACAAGTTCTTTGCCTGCACTTGTCTAAAGTACAGAGATAAAACAGAGAGAAATTGTTTGTAGTACAGTCAGGAAGGAAAATCATGGCAGACACAAAACAAGCAACATTCAGAATCAATCTTATTGCACAGAAATGATGATAGCCCCTTCCATTGGCATGAGGGTGATGCCCTCCTGAGAGGAGGTCCCTGGATCATGGTTTCCTGGAGTCCTCACTCTGCTCTCTAGGGGTGAGTCTTCCTGTTCCATTCTCTCCCTTGGCAACAGAAAATTAGATAAAATTAGATAATAAGCCTTTCTGGATGTTAAGTGTGTATGTCTTGCAGTTTGTTTCAAGCCTGCAAAAGCACTGGAGTGCAAGGATCATTTCAACTGTCAAATAGTCACAATTGCTTTTTAGGCCAAATTAGCACTACCCACTAAAGTATCATGCAGGCTACTTAAGTAACTGAAAATAACCTATATTTTTTTAAAATGCAAAGAAACAGGTAAAATCAATGCTAAAGAAACAGGTAAAATCAATGCTAAAGATCTTCTTAAAACCATGTATGTAAAATATTATATTCACAGCAAAGATGAGATAATAATATTCAGTTTGTCTTTTTTTAGCTAAATATGAAAAGACCAGTGTTTATTTTACATATACAGTGCATCTCATTATACTGCCAAATTTCCAATGGCTTAATGAAAGAAAATAATAATGTTGTATATAACCCCCAAATATTTAGCATGTTTCAAAATAAAAATTTTAATTAATTCAGATAAAATTAAATTCATGAGTCACACCTAGCCATGCCTCACACCCAATAACACTGTACAGCTGGTGGCTACCATATTGAGGTGAACACATCCAGTGCTACTTGGAGTGGCAGTGCCACTTTCTGAAAACATTTAGATGCTTACTTGAGTTATTCATTTTGAGGAGCTCACAGTCACAGACCATTGTTAAACATGCTTTCCTCCTACCTACCACTTTGGCTTTGCATAACTTGCCTGTTTTATCTATGAATCATACTCCTCGCTTCTTTTCACTAAGCTATTTTTCCAAGGGAAGACTTTTGCAGGATGGCACCTGAATCCCTTCACATATTTTCTGCAATTGAGGCAACCAGGGCATTCTTCTGACTCTTGCAACAAGTTGTATTCTAATACCTTTGTCACTCATAGGTCTTCTCAGTTTTGTCTTCATGTAAGTGGGAGAGGAGGAATGGCTGGCTTCCTTTCAACATTCCAAGTCTCTGGGTTTCCAGATTCTTTCTATTCTCTTCCCTTCTGCTTGATTCCATGCAAATATTTTCAGAGCCCATGTGATTCTGAAAGTAATTGGTCAACTATAGTCCAAACATACTACCAGCATGTTGTATTTCAACCTTTTTTTTCTAGACATATTAAGTTCATAAAATACATTTTCTATCTTATAGCAGGTAGTAGTTTACCTATTTTGCCATGCCATGGTATGGTTTGCCAACATTCCGTTTATTGTAACTTTCCAGCCTCCTGCATCCTGCTAATCCATAGCAAATGTGATATATGTTAATTCAACTGTCTTCTTTATAACAAATTCTACATTCCTCAGTGGCAGAGTAGGCTCACTTATGCTGCATGAACAACACAGAAGTATCTCACTGGGTTAAAATAAAGCCTTCTATTTAACTCATGTTACTACTCTGAGAAGTCTGCTTCTATGTTCTATTTTTCACACCTATTTAAGGATCTAGGCTGAAGCAGTACCACTAGCTCATTGCTGATTGCCATGCCAGAGGAAAAGACACTCTAAGAGGATCTGAACCCAATAATTAAATATTCTGATAGGAAGTGTCACAGATCATTTCTGATCACAATACTTTTGGCAGAACAAGGGGTCCTATGTGTGATCCTAACATGCCACTCATGAGTTAAAAGGCTAGAAATACTTGTTCATTAACATCAGTAAAGCAGTCATGAAAATGATGGTAAGAATATTCTGGAAGGAAAAGGAAACAACTGCCTATAAATTCAATTATTATGGGACATTGTTTAGGAGTAGAGACCTTATTAGAGTAGTGTAGACTCAATGGGATAAGTTTCCAAGTGTGAAGGTATGCTACCTGAGAATACAGAGGTAAAGGTTGGGAAAAGGCACTGAATAATGAAGGTAAGGCTGACTTTCTCTTCTGCACTCACTCTCCTGACCTGGGGATCCTGAGGACATGGGTGAACAAGTATTCTTCACCTATGAGGGATTAATATGAATAACATCTTTAGTTGATTAATAGAACTCAATTCTGCCACAGACTCTCTTAAGAAAGTTATTTGAAATCCAAATGGATTCACAAAAGGTTTATTGAGGTGGTTTGTGTGGAGAACATGAGTGGACTGGCATAAGAGGTGGAGGAAGCACCAAAGAGCCACGACAATTTGTTCAGTGCTTAGGAATAAGAAGCATTCAGGAACTAAGCAAGTTATATTCACAAAAATCATACAACTGAATTGTCTTGACTTCAATTCCTAATGCCTTTGAGAAGATTAGACTGCAGGCTGCTGACATTGGTCTCCTGTATAGGTATTAGGATAGAAAAACTCAACTCTAGCTTTTTCTTTTTGTCAATCTTCTATACAGAAAGGTCTTATTGACCTCATCCAACTGGGAGTCATTTTCTATCAGGTAAGGACCAAAATTTAATCAATATCACCTGACAAGTCTTGGGTAACTTAGACCATGAGGCTTTTCCTGGCTCCTGCAGGTGGTAAGTGCTCCCTCAGCAACACCTGCCCCTACTTCTTTTTGAGCTGCTGCTATCCACATCTGCTTTTTAACACAAAAGTTGCATCAGACTCCATCTATCCTCAAATCCTGGGATGACTTCCATTTAAATCCCAGCAGAGGCCAAAGGACTCGCAGTTGCCCATGAGTTCTTGCGTGATCTCATATCCTTTTCTCTGCTTCACACTTTCCATTCCATTCCCAGCAAGCTGACTTCCATATTTTTCTTCAGAGAGACTCAGGGACTTCACACTGGCCTTTCCCTTGTCCTAAAAGACTCTGTCCAAAGTCTTTAAAACCAACTACTGTGGGGAGCCTTCCTTATCTAGCAGAGTCGGATGCTGTTGAGCCATGGGACACAGAGGCCTGAATCCTAGGAACTGGTTCCCACGGAGGACTGTCCCAGATCACCAGGGAGTATGTGGCCCTGAGGGGGAGTGTTTCCCTGTCTGGTTCTATGACAGTTTCCCTGAGCAAATGTCTCCCCTAACTCCACCTCATCCTGTTAATCACAGAAGAAGCTCCTGCAGATCTTGGCCCCCTTGACCTGCATGACTATAAATAAAGGAGTAGTGGGCTATTGCATGTTGTGAGAGGCTAGATCTGGTATGGCCCGATCCATCATGCCCCCTCTCATTTAAAAAGAATATTGGCTCTTTTGTGCTTATTGCTTAGATAAGTTTATGGGTAATTGATTGATTTATAGCCAACATCATCCTCCAGAAATCAATTCTTCTCTCATCCATGCGGGACATGGCAGAAACCCCCACAAACTACCACACGCATTTCAAGTCTTTGCTTAAAATCATCCCTGATCAAATAAATTTTGCCAACACAATTTAAATTGCAATGTTTACCACCTGGATCACATTTCCTCTGTCCTACTTTTTTCCTTGCGTGCGATATAATTATCTTCTTTTATAAAGTGAACACAGTGTGACTTCCTTGCTATAAAATTAGCCTGACAAATGTAGTTATTTTTTACATTTTTGCCCTACCATACTTTCCTGACCAGGAACCAAAAACAGTGGTTGACAATAAATGATTATGTGAAGAATGAATGATGGTATTTTGAGATCTGTTTGCATGTCCATCTTCCCAGCTAGACTTGGTCTAGGGACAGAATTAAACTTTAATTTTTAGTTGGGTTAAGAGGGAGTCAAGGGAAGATAAATGAGGCTAAGATAACTGACATGTCTAAAAAGGACGTGGTACACTTATCATTTTGCATGTTTGGAATGTACATTTTTATAAAGTATAGTAATTATAAAGTAACATCCTAATTATCAGCTTTAATAAAACTGAAACCTAGGACATTTTTGGAAACCTGAAAGTACAATTTGTATTTCATCTAAAATTGAGAGATTCAGTAAGGGAACACTATTTTTTTCCACCAATTTACCTTATCTACAGGTGAGAGACAGGTTATATTTGTTCAATTGCCTAAGCAAATTTGCAATCCTACTTCAAATTATTTGTTTTCACTATTTTGTATTAGCTGCTAAGTAGTGCAAAGTAATCTGCTCTGGACTTGTTTTCAGATAATCCTAATATAGATATTTAATTTACTTTCATAGTCTTTCTCCTTTTCTTTTATTCTGTTTTTGCTTTTTCTGTTTCTTTCTATCTTCTGGTATCATATTCTTCCTCTTTCTCCCAGCATCCATGCAAATTTTGCCAATTCTGACTTTGTACAAATAAAAAAAATTTAGTAATTCAATGGAGAAAAGATGATGCTTTTTCAACAAATGATTCTGAAACACCTGAATTTTCATATGGAAAAAATGAATATTCACTCTGTACCTCAAACTTCACACAAAATTAATTCAAATAACATTATACACTCAACGGTACAGCATAGAACAATAAAATTTTAGCAGAAAATGTTTCCACATTGGAAGGATTCTTTCCTGTTTCCTATAACTGTATTAAGTTCAAGTCAGTTAGGAAGTGTCTTTTTTGTTTTTTTGATAAAGAAGTTTAAGACTTCCTATGTATCAAAATGCAATCTGTAAGAATAAGATTTAAAAAAGGTAAATTGAAGCATTAAAAAAATATTTCCTTGTAATAGCAATCTTTGTTCTAAGGCTTGTTAGGGTTGCATCCTTGCTAAAATGGCCTTGGCTCCTTGAGACCCCTAGTCCAGAGTTGCAAATGTGCATCATATTGTTGCACTGGGAGACATAATGTGGACCCTGCAAGATGTGGGAGTTGGCTTTATGGCTATCATTAATCCTTTAGCTATGATATGCCTCTTAGCATATACTACAAAACTATCATGGAATAGCCAAAATGGAGATAAATATACTCTCACTGTATTTTGCAGAAATCTACTCCTAGATATTTTCAAATGAAATAAAATCTACATTCAAATGGCTATTTCTATGCATACAACCACCTTATTCAGAATCGCCAACAACTGGAAACAACCCAAATATTCTTCACCTGGGGAATGGATGAACAAGGGGTGTTACATTCATAATGAAATGCTACTTAGCAATGGAAAGGAGAAAAATATTGATACACAAAATAAATTATCCAGAGCCATAGATTACAGACTTTTTCTGAGAAAAAAGAGTATCTTTGAGATCTCACTATGGTGAAGTAATTATTCTTTTGATCTCTAATTTAGAGAACAGGGATTCTGAAGTTCTCAAAACACTCCAGAATAGAGAATGTCATTTACTATATGATAGACCTTAGTTGCTTAGGAAGAGGAAACTCAACCAGGAAAGTTATGAGAATTTGGCAATGTGTATGAATCTAAGTTGAATTTTTTCAGTGTTCCAGGATTAATTAGCATTCTGCCTTAAGTCAGTCTGTTATTTATTTGGGTAGTATAACTTGGTACCCAAAATTAAATCACGTCTATAATATTAACTACTAGTGTAGATAAACATGCAAACAAGGACCCTGATCACCTCATATATCAGAAGTGGTTTACATCCAGAGTTAGGATCTTTAATTACCATCCAGAATGTAATAAACCACTATAATGGTAATGGTATTCACTCTTCAAAGCCCTTTCCACTTAGATAAGGATTGTTTCATTGTATCCTTACCAATTGATGGGACAAGGAAACATCCAATGTCTACCAGGTACAAGGTACTACATCAGAGGGATTAGCATTACCTAGTACAATCTAATAACACCTTTATGTAGTAAATATACCCTTTACTGTTAGCTCTGGAAAGGCAGATTCAGCGAATGTACCTTTCCCAAATTAATATAGCAACTAAATGTCAGAACTTAAAATTGACACCGTATTTTTTTGCTCACATCCTAGACCCTCTGCCCCAACCTGAAGACACTAAGGAAGACCTGAACAATTTCTCAACAAGCCAAAGGAGTCAAACTTAGGTAAAGCCATGAGGACTGGTATCAGAGTTGGCTAGGAGAAACTTCCGACAACCTAGGTATCCATACATAACAGGAAAAGCTGTTAAAACTTTTTAGCTAAATTATAATTGCAAAAACTAGACATGGACTATCTAATTTATGGAAGTTATATATAATATATATACACATACTTTATATGTAATGCATATGAACACAACATATAAACATATACATAAGTACACACACGTATATATGTGAAGACAGAGCACTTTTAAACATTAATTTCCAAGCCAACTCTTCTATCCATTGGATGAATTTCAACAAAAAGTTTGAGTAATTATGGGTAATTAACACAAAACTATCTTATTTAATTTTAGAGAGTATTCTATTTTTTAAGATTTGTTTCACCACATATTGCTGATGTCTGTCTCTTTTTCATAGTGAAAGACTGAACTGGCTGCCAAGACAAAGAAGAGATATTAAAGACAGAAAAAGAGACTTTATAGTCTTATAAACAGCATTTATAAGCCTAAGTTTTAACCTTAGAATGGAGTAATTACCTAGTGGGAATGGAAAAGCCTAATAAAATATGTCAAGTGATAACACTAAGTGATTACATCTCCTTTTAAGAGTTTATATAATTTGGTTTAGTCAGTTTAACTTTTTATGAAACTATTCAAAATTGAAGGCTAAATCAGCCTCCACTTACAGCTCAAGGCCATCTAAGAAGGTAGCTTGGATTCAAGGTACATGAAGACACCTTCTATGTCTGGGTCCACCACATACTTAAGATAATTAAATATATTATGCTATGTGTAGCTTTTTTCTTGACTTGAAAAAGTGTGTGGGCCAGTGATCCCTTCTCTACACAGCCACAACGGTCGTTTTAACGAGATTTAGGAAGAACCATGTAACAGAAATTGTACCAATTGTGGAAAATTCATGATCTCATTTCATAATTGCATCAGCCTCATGGGCATGTGCGAGTGTAATCCACTTCACAGGGAAATTGAAGTTTAGGTTGATTACATCACTTACATGTTAGAAATTAAATTCAAACTTGAGATCAACTTGTCTCCAGCAAATACATTCCTTGACTCTTTCCTTCCTCAAATACCATCCAACTCACACAAAGACATTTCTTATTATAAGATTTTGGAAATCCTGTACAACTGCCTAGTTAGCCATGCTTTCCAAATGTGTAAGGGTCTGATTTCACAGGTCAGGTATTTTAATGATTATCAAACACTCAACATGTAATTGTTGCTTGAACAAAGCAATCTCTTCTATCTTACCATTTTAACGACGAGGCAACTTGTTCCTACAAAGATGCTGGAATTGTATTCCACTTTCACAAAGCAAATGATGGATCTGAGTTTAGAATCTAAATTTCTTACATTAACTAGCAGTATCCCAGTTCAGTACTGCTTAGTTTAAGAGGATAAACGATGTTATAAAGCTAGCTAAGAAATGTGAAGTGAGCGACAAATCTCTATTTTGACTTAAAAATAGCACTTCATGGATTAAGACGTCAAAAGAGACATGGATCCCAGCAGCGCAGAAGGCTGAGGCAGGAGCATCTCAAGCTCAGAACCAGTCTCAGCAACTTAGTGAGGACCTAGCAACTCAGTGAGACCTTGTCTGTAAATAAAATATTTTTAAAAAAGGGCTGGGGATGTGGGTCAGTGGTAAAGTACCCCTCAGTATGAACCCTGGTACTAAAATAAATAAATAATGAGAGAGAGAAAGAAAGAGAGAGAGAGAGAGAGAGGCAGAAAGAATGGAATATAACATTTCTATGGCTCATAGAAGCCATAGATTGCTTGTGGCTAGAAGATACTAGTCAAAGGCCCCAGCAAAATGAACTAACAGGATCCCTGGCACCCACTTTATGCTGGTGCTGGGAGGGTCAGAATCTCAGCACACCTCCAGTCAAGCTGATGCATTTTCATCAATAATAACACAATACAAATATAAAGACAGATATAAATCATGAGGCCCATGTATTTTTTGCAGGTCCTCTGTTTATTAAAATACTGCAATATTTCTATTTCCTTTGGTGGATAAGTGGTTCCCCAAGTGCCCTGAGTGTGCCTCCTCCTCTGGATCGTCTCTGAATTTCCCCATCACAGTGCAGGAAAGAGCTGGCAGTGGGGTCAGGATGGCTCCGGGACTGTCTTTCTGCAGACCCTCTCCAGACACCTAGGAGCATCTTCGGGTACACTGGCTAGAAAGTGCAATCTTAGGAATTTTACCTTAATTTTTTTTTTAAATTAAGTTGTGCTTACTTTAAAACCTTGTTAGACTTTCTAAGGTAACTAAATGTTATTTGAATTTATTAGTGAAACATTGAGTTTCTCTTAATAGTAACATAATACATATATAAATCATGAGGCACATGATTTATTAGAATTTATTACAAATATGATCAGTGGTGGGAAGCTGTTTTCTATTTTTTCTTTTTAAAATATTTTATTTTATTTTTTAAAATGTTTTTACTTGTAAATGGACACAATGCCTTTATTTTATTCATTTATTTTTATGTGGTGCTGAGGATCAAACTCAGTGTCTGACACATGCTAGACAAGTGCTCTGCCACTGAGTTACAGCCCCAGCCCAGGATTCTATTCTTAATTCACTCCCTGGACACCAAGAGCCCTCTACCATCACATTGTTTCAAGTCTAAAATGGCATAACTATCCTAATTTGCCCTCTTCTACCCCACCCCAACTATATCCAATAACTTCTGATCCAGAGAATCTATGTGATAACCAACAGTTCTAAACTATATATAATCTTGCCAGGCATTTTTTTTTTTATTTTTTTACTTATTTTTATTTTTTATATTATTATTTTAGTTTTTATTTTTTTTAATTTTTTTTAAATTTTTACAGACTTTATTTTGATTCATTGTACAAAAATGGGGTATATCTTTTCATTTCTATGGTTGTGCATGATGTAGATTCATACCATTCATGTAATCATACCTGTACATAGGGTAATGATGTCTATCTTATTCCAACGTTTTTCATACCCCCGCCCACTCCTTTCTCTCATTTCCCTCTATGTGATCTAAAGTTCCTCCATTCTTCTCTCACCCCTCAATCCCCCCAACCTGATTATAAATCATCACCCACTTATTGGGAACAACATCTGGCCTTAGGTTTTTGGGGATTGGCATCATTCACTTACCATGATATTCTCCAATTCCATCCATTTATCTGCAGATGCCATAATATTCTTCTTCTTTATGGCTGAATAGTATTTCATTGTGTATATACACCACAGTTTATCCATTCAACCATTGAAGGGCATCTAGGTTGGTTCCACAGTCTAGCAATTGTGAATTGAGCTGCTATAAACATTGATGTGACTATGTTACTGGAGAATGCTAATTTTAAGTCCTTTGGGTATAAACTGGGTCAAAAGGTGAATCCATTCCAAGGTTTCTGAGGAATCTCCATACTGCTTTCCAGAGTGGTTATACGAATTTGCAACTCCACCAGTAATGTAACCACGCCATCTATCACTGCTTGTGTTCTTGATAATAGCCATCATAATTGGAGTAAGATGAAATCTTAGAGTTGTTTTAATTTGCATTTCTCTAATTACTACAGATGTTCAACATTTTTTCACATATTTATTAAATGCCTGTATATCTTCTTCTGTGGTGTCTTTCCAGTTCCTTGGCCCATTTATTGATTGGATTCTTTGTATTTTTGGTGTAAAGTTTTGTAAGTTCTTTATAAATTTTGGAGATTAGTATTCTATCTGAAATGTGTGTGGAAAAGATTTTCTTCCACTCTGCAGGCTCTCTTTTCACATTATTGATTGTATCCTTTGCTGAGAAAAAGCTTTTTAGTTTGAATCCATCCCATTTATTGATTCTTGCTTTGATTTCTTGTGCTTTGGGAGTCTTGTTAAGGAAGACTGATCCCAAGCCAACATGATGAAGATATGGGCCTACTTTATTTTCTATTTGGTGCAGGTTCTCTGGTCCAATTCCCAAGTCCTCCATCCATTTTGAGTTGAGTTTTGTGCAGGTTGAGAAATAGAGGTTTAATTTCATTTTAGTACATATGGATTTCCAGTTTTCCCAGCACCATTTGTTGAACAGGCGATCTTTTCTCCATTTTATGTTTTTGACTCCTTTGTCTAGTATGAGGTATCTGTATTTTTGTAGGTTTGTCTCTGTGAATTCTCTTCTATTTTGCTGCCAGTTCCCTACCGTTTTTCTTACTATTGCCCTGTAGTATAGTTTAAGTTCTGGTATTGTGATTCCTCCTGCTTCACTCTTTCTGCTCAGGATTGTTTGGCTATTCGAGGTCTCTTATTCTTCCAGATAAAATTTATGATTGTGTTCTCTTTTTCTATGAGGAATGTCATTGGAATTTTAATTGGAATTGCATTGAATCTGTATAGCACCTTTGGTAGAATGGCCACTTTGACAATATTAATCTTGCCTATCAAGAACATGGGAGATCTTTCCATCTTCTAAGGTTTCCTCAATTTCTTTATTTAGTGTTCTACAGTTTTCACTGTAGAGGTCTTTCACCTCTTTTTTTAGATTGATTCCCAAGTATTTTATTTATTTTGAGGCTATTGTGAATGGAGTAGTTTTCCTAATTTCTCTTTCAGAGGATTCATCACTTATGAATAGAAATGCATATAGAAATATTCATATCACTTATGAATATTTATGCATATTGATTTTATATCCTGCTACTTTGCTGCATGCATTTATTAATTCTAGAAGTTTTCTAGTAGAGTTTTTTGGATCCTCTAAATATAGAATCACATCAGCAGCAAATAGTGACAACTTGAGTTCTTCTTTTCCTATTCCTATCCCTTTAATTTCTTTTTTCTGTCTAATTGCTCTGACTACTTTTTCAAGGATAATTTGAATAGAAGTGGTGAGAGAGGGCATCCCTTTCTTGTTCTAGTTTTAGAGGAAATGCTTTCAGTTTTTCTTCATTTAGAATGATGTTGACCATTGGCTTAGCATAGATTGGCTTTATAATGTTGAGGTATGTTCTGTCTATCCCTATTTTTTCCAGTTTTTTAAGCATGAATTTTATCAAATGCTTTCTCAGCATCTATTGAAATAATAATGTGATTCTTAACTTTAAGTCTATTGATGTGATGAATTACATTTATTGATTTCTGAATGTTGAAACAACCTTGCATCCCTGGGATAAAACTCACTTGATCATGATGCACTATCTCTTTAATATGTTTTTGTATGCAATTTGCCAGAATTTTGTTAAGGATTTCTGCATCTATGTTCATCAGTGATATTTGTCTAAATTTTTCTATCCTTCATTCATCTTTGTCTGGTTTTGGTATCAGAATGATACTAGCTTCTTGGAATGACTTTGGAAGGGTTCTCTCCTTTTCTATTTCCTGGAGTACTTTGAGGAGTATTGATATTAGTTCTTCTTTAAAGGCCTTGTAGAATTTGGTTGAGAATCCCTCTGGTCCTGGGCTTTTCTTGGTTGGTAGGCTTTTGATAGCTTCTTCTATTTCAGTGCTTGAAATTGATCTGGTTAAATTGTGTATGTCTTCCTGATGCAGTTTGGGAGGATCATATGTCTCTAAAAATTTGTCAGTGTCTTTGATATTTTCTATTTTGATGGAGTATAGATTTTTTAAAGTAGCTTCTAATTAAGCATTTCAGTGGTGCCTGTCGTGATCTTTCTTTTTTCATCACAAATTCAAGGAATCTGAGTTTTTCTCCCCTTCTCTTCGTTAGTGTGGCTAAGGGTTTGTCAATTTTGTTTACTTTTTCAAAGAACCAACTTTTTATTTTGTCAATATTTTGAATTTTTTTCTCTTATTTGAATTTCATTGATTTCAGTTCTTATTTTAATTATTTTCTATCTTCTGCTTTCAGCGTTGATCTATTCTTCTTTCTTGAGAATTCTGAGATGTAATGTTAGGTCATTAAGTTGTTGACCATTTATTTTTTAATGTATGAACTCAATGCAATGAACTTTCCCCTTAGTACTGCTTTCAGAGTTTTCCAGAGATTTTGATATGTTGTGTCATTGTTCTTGTTTGCTTCTAAGAATTTTTTTTATTCCTCGCTTCTCTTCTCTTATCATTGCATCATTCAATAGCATATTATTTAGTCTCCAGGTGTAGAAGTAGATTTTGTTTTCTATTTTATCATTGATTTCTAATTGCATTCCATTATTGTCTGATAGAACACATTATTATCTCATTTTTTTGTATTTATTAGTAGCTTCTTTGTGGCTTAGTATATGGTCTATTTTGGAGAAGGATCCATGAGCTGCTGAGAAGAAAGTGTATTCACTTGATGATGGATGAAATGCTCTATACATGACTTTTAAGTCTACTTCATTGATTTTTTTCATTTAATTCTATAGTTTCTTTGTTCAGTTTTTGTTTGGAGAATCTATCTAGTGGTAAGAGCAATGTGTAAATTTACCCACTATTATTGTATTCTGATCTATTTGATTCTTAAAATTGAGAAGGGTTTGTTTGATGTACATAGATGCTCCATTGTTTGGGGCATAAATATTTAAAATAGCTATGTCTTATTGGTTTATGGTTCCCTGAATCAGTATGTAATGTCCTTCTTTATCCCTTCTGACTAACTTAGGTTTGAAGTCCACTTTATCTGATATGAGAATGGAGACCTCTGCTTTTTTACTGAATCTACCTTTAGTCTGTGGATGTCTTTTTCTGAGATGAGTCTCTTAAAGGCAGCATATTGTTGGGTCTCTCTTTTAATACAATCTGCCAGTCTATGTTTTTGATTAATGAATTTAGGCCATTAACATTCAGGGCTATTATTGTGATATGATTTGTATTCCTGGTCATTTTGGTTTATTTTTGGTTTTTTTACTTGACTTTGTTTCTCCTTTGACTGGCTTTTCTTTAGGGTAGTTCCTCCCTTTGCTGACTTGTATTGTTGTTTTATACTTCCTTCTCTTGAAATATTGTGCTGAGAATGGTCTGTAGGGCAGGCTTTCTATTTGTAAGTTCTCTTAACTTTTGTTTATTATGGAAAGATTTTATGTCACCATCAAATCTGAAGGTTAGTTTTGCTGGATATAATATTCTTGCTTGGCATCCATTTTCTCTCAGAGCTTGAAATAAATTGTTCCAGACCCTTCCTGCTTTTAGGGTCTGGGCTGAGAAATCTGCTGATATCCGTATTGGTTTCCCCTTTTTTGTAATCTGATGCTTTTCTCTCACAGTCTTTAAAATCCTATCTTTATTTTATTTATTTATTTATTTATTTGCAGTGCTAGAGATTGAACCCAGGGCCTTGTGCTTCCAAGGTCTTGATGTGTTTTTGTTGTAATTTTGTGCATTTGATGTCCTGTAAGCCTCTTGTACTTGATTTTCCATTTCATTCTTCAGGTTTGAGAAATTTTCTGATATTATATGGTTGAACAGGTTTTTCATTCTTTGGTTTGTATCTCTGTGCCTTTATCAATCCCAATAATTCTTAAATTTGGTCTTTTCATGATATCCCATAGTTCTTGGTGGTTCTGTTTATGATTTCATACCATCATCTCTGTTTCGGCAACTTTATTTTCAAGATTAAATATTTTGTCTTCATTGTCTGAGATTCTGTCTTCCACAAGATCTATTCTGTTGGTAATCCTTTCTATTGAGTTTTTAATTTGGTTAATTGTTTGTTTCATTTCAAGTATTTGTTTGTTTGTTTGTTTTTTCAGAATCTCTATCTCTTTATTGAAATGATCTTTTGATTCCTGCATTTGCCCTTTAACTGTTTATTGGAGTGATGATGCATTGCCTGCATTTGCTCTCTTATCTCATCTTTTGCTTCACAGATCATTTTAATCATATAGATTATAAAATTTTCTCATTTCTATTGCCATGCTGTCATTGGATTCTATCAAAATAGCATCTTGGTTTTTTAGGAACACTCTTTTTCCTGGTTCTTTCATATTATTTCTGTATTTTCCCCTCTACCAGTGAAGATCTGAGGTATTGCAGCTTCCCCCCTGTAGGCTTACTGTGACCCCACAGGATTCCAATACCTCTCTTTTGAGAGGAAGATAGATATCAGCAGCACCCAATACAAACAATATGGAGCTCTACACCAGAAAAACCCTATAAAGACATTGACGGTTTGTAATAATCATAGGATGAGATGGATTATTATTTACAGTATAGCCAATAGGTTTGCAATGAGCTCCACTACTTCTACTTGTGGACGAAGAAGATGGGGAGGTGTGTAGAATGTAACTGTTATGGGATAAAAAGTGAGTAAATACAGGTACCTGATCA
Source organism: Glaucomys volans (assembly GCA_020662805.1). Classification (NCBI taxonomy): domain Eukaryota; kingdom Metazoa; phylum Chordata; class Mammalia; order Rodentia; family Sciuridae; genus Glaucomys; species Glaucomys volans. Next base: position 107,175 of record JAJEJO010001692.1, read on the forward strand.
TGGGAAGAGTGAGAGCAGGATCAGAAGTTTGTCTTTAGCATGAGAAAAGGGATAAAGAGACTCCAAGGGAGTCCAAGGGAGATAAATAAAAGGGAAATAGAGTGAGAAAAAATTAAAAATTAAAACTTCAAAATAAACTTTGATGGTTCACAGTCATCCACTACTCAAACCTCCCAGTCCTCAGTATCTCAACGTGAGTGCAGTACCCTTCAATGTGCCTCCAGTCTCCTGTAGGAAGCAGGCTGCCCCTCCCAATGATGATGGCCATGCCCTCAGGGGTAATTCAAAATGTCTGCACCAAACTCCAAAGAAGCTGGGGAGCACAGGGCACAGGTGCCAAGGTCTCTGGTGTCAGGAGGCGTCATGGGGAGGTCTATATTCACTTATGAATCAAATATTTTGTGCTACGTAGAAAGGGTAACAAATCATGCATATTAGGTTAGATGTAGCACAGTTCATCATCATTTTGTACATTCTTTTCATGGAAGGTTACTCTCCATAATGTTGGTATAAAACTAATGATATTAATATCCACTGGGCAAGAGGATAGATAGATCAAGTTTTACAAAGCTGTGTTTTGTTGTCTATTTTTATAAATGCCAATATTAAAATGAAATGTTAGCATATTCTGGACTTTTTGAGCATATGTGAAAAGAAAAGCCAACATTCATGAAATGTCTGTATTTAAAATTATGGTATGTTACTATACATCATAGAAAAGGACATGAAGCTTTTGCAATAGTAGTTGTTTTAAATGTTATATGATCAAAATAGTATCTGTGGTCTTCCAATAAAGCATAATAAATGTTTTTCAGGGTCTGAGATGATAAAGTTGTTTACACACTAGAAAATGTGATTTAAAATCAAAAAGTATCCTCAATTAAAGAATGAAGAATAACAAAAAATCGCATATTGCAAAATGAATGAATGAAAGATTCAACATGTAGAGAAATCTTTAAAGAAAAATAGATCATAGAAAACCATAAAAGACTTCTTTCAATTGATCATTAAATGAAATTACTTTTTAAGAATTAAATTTTAATGTAATTTTAAAATTGACAATTTGTTCTAAATATAAACAAAACTGGAATATTCCTCCTTACTTTTTAACATTCCAGAGTTTAAGCAAAAATAAAAAATGAAATATTTTGAAGCACATATCAAGAGAAAACCTATGTGACTCTTGGTGAATTAATAAACAAAAATTTAAGATTATCATTATTGTTCTGTAAAAATTTATACCAACAAATGAAAGCAGTCTTCCTTTAATTTTTTCTCTTCTATTCTTAATACATTTAATACTTTATTTATATTAAATGTCAGTCTTGTTCTAAGGAGAAATGCATGTATTTTATGAAGTTGAATGCCAAATATATTTTGCATAAGTAATTATTAATCAAAATTAGATGTTCCATTTTGGTTTTTATTTTAAGTAAATTATTTGAACAAATAAATTTTGCGATAAAATCTTAAAAACTGAGTGAAGTAAAATATGTGATATGTCTCAAGAACACTATTCAATATTTTAAAGAACATGGACTGTTCTGGAATAACATTTAGGAAATAAATGTTTTTTTAATTTATTTAATTTTGATTCATTGAACAC
>JAJEJO010001692.1:108880-126247 GCA_020662805.1 Glaucomys volans
TTTTTGTTTTTTTAATTTATTTAATTTTGATTCATTGAACACAAATGGAGTACAGCTATTGTTTCACTGGTTGTACACAAAGTAGAGTCACACCATCTGTGCATTCATACATGTACACAGGGCAATGATTTCTGTCTCATTCTGTTATTATTCTTACTCCCCCACCCCAACTCCACCCCTCCCGTCCCTCTATGCTATCTATCCTTCCTCCATTCTTGCCATCTTTCCCCCCCGCATTATGCATCATCATTCATTTATCAGAGAGACCATTCGGCCTTTGGATTTTTGGGATTGGCTGATCTCACTTAGCATAACAGGCTCCAACATCATCCATTTACCTACAAATGCCATAATTTTGGAAATAAATGTTCAAATTGAGATATTAGGGATGAGGTTGTAGCTCAGTGTTAGAGCCATGCTTAGCATGTGTGAGACCTAGGGTGCGACTCTAGCACTGCCCATGGAAACAGGCATTGTATGTTAAAGACCATCACGTATCTCACAGACTCCAATGAAATGCAAATGTTTTATTTATTGTCTTCTAATTAGCAAGCTACATGTATAAATTGTGGGAGATTTTTAAATTCTATGTTGTAATTATCCTATTACAATTTATATGCTGCTTCTTTTAATTAACTCTTCTCTTTACATCAGTCATAATTACACTCTTATCTTTCCCCCAATTGTCGTCATAAAAATCTATGTGCAAATTTTGGCATGTTAGAAATATTTTATTGTTGATAAACAAACCCTAACTTAAGTCATTATAAAGAAGATCGTTGGTTTGTGTCCCTGCCTATGCGGGCACAAATCGTGTCTTCCATGATGGCAGCCTCATTAACAGTTTCATCTTTGCCCCAAGCTCCTTTCACAGATGGCCTGTGACTAGAATGGATCCCTAAATGTCTAAACCAAAAACAACTCCATAAACAGATCAGAAGCTTAAGTATAAGATGTAACAATAACAAATACTTAGAAAAAACGTGAAACAAATTTCATGTTCTAGGGGTTGGTAAAGGGTTCTTAGATGTGACACAAAATCTTAAACCGTAGAAAGATGACTTAATGAAGCACACCTCATCAAAATGAAGTGATCAGACACTAGGGAAAAGTGACAAGCTACCCACTGAGGAAATACTCGCAAACTGCATAGCCAACCGAAGATGAGTGTCCTGCATCAAGCAGAGAGGGGTGGTAAAAAGCTGGTACCCTAATGCTCCCTTTCTGTTCCTAAACTTTTGGCGAAGTTAAGGGAACGCTGAGAGCAAGCCTGGGCCAGAATGTCCAGATCTGTGTCACCCTGCAGGACTCTGTCTCTCCTGTGTACACTGGGAACAGGACTAGTTCGGGTTGTCTGTGGAAAGCTACTGGATGCTGGTCATACAGGGAAGCTAAGGCTGAGGTCGCAGCCTCTGAAGCCTAAGGTACACAACCCTCTCTGAGTGGGGATGGACCCAGAACTGAGGGCACTGTGGAAAGGATGCCTATCACTTGCCCAGCCGACCCCCCCACTGGACAAAACACCCTGAGGAAGGGGAGGCCCCATCTGGAACAGCACTGCAGGAGAGGCAGGTGCTACCTGCCCGCCTGTCACCACTGGATCTTCTCTGAGCAGTCACTGACCTCTTGAAGCGTTCCTCCATGAATCCTATGTGTCCCGTGCTGCTTCAGAGCTCTTTCTTACCATTCCCACAACCTACCCGACTGCCTGGTACAACCTGGCTCTGAACAAGACAGCTGGTAAATCAGGGTGGAGACCAAAACGCTGGCATGAGCACCAAGACCTTGGCAGGTGAGAAGGGGACAAGTGAGGAGGCCCTCCCAGGATGGGGAGGAGTGGCAGGTACTAGGGATGCCTGAATGCCACCAGAAGAGCATGGTGATGACCCCCAACACCCCGAGTTGTAGAGAAAATACTGTTCTTGTGGGCAAGCAATACAAGCGAAAAAAAGAAAATCAAAACCCAGAAGCATCTGGGGTGACCCCTCCTGATGGCAATGTGGACAGCAGGGGAGGAGGCAGAGCTGCAGGCCTCAGCCTGGGTTTAGTGGTTGCAGAAAGAGCTAAAGCTGGAGTAGGAAGCTCATTTAACTCAGGCAGGGACTACTGAGCGATTATTTGTCCAGGTGAGAAGAGCTGATAAAAGTTTGGATATTCTAGTCTGCTGCTTCGCTCCTTTATAAGGTAAATATTCACCACGAGCTAGAGCAAGGATGCTGGCTGTTCAGAATGGTTGGAATCCCATAAGTGGGACCCCTGTGATCCCAGCAGCTCAGAAGCTGGGGGAGCTGTCAATGCCAGGGCCAGATCAGTCACAGTTCAAAAGATAAGACAGATCGGCCACGGTTAGTGAAGGCGGATGTGGAAGATCTGCTCGCTCCTGACCAGCACCAGGAACCCCACAGGAGACTGTGCTGCTGCTGAATTGGAAGAACCCAAGAACAAATTTAGACCAAAAGTCTAGGAAAAATGTAACAGGATGTCTGCTGTGACTCTGGGACATGGGTGCTGAAGGCATAGTCCACAAGGAAAATGAGGGCGATCACCTCAGCCACTCAAAGTAAGATGGCCCGTCACAGCACACCTGCTAGGCAACAGCATTCACATCCAGCTGATCATGAGAACTGGGCCATCTCTTTACTGTCCTGGCTGATTGCTGCCTAGAAAAATGCTTAAGCCAATCTGGGGTGTTACCTGTGGCACCCCCAGGATAACAATCCACAGGAGAACTGCAAGACCTCTAAGAGAGGGATAAAGCAGAGCCGTCCTGCAGCAATCTGCACTGGTCCTGATAGTAAAGCATTCACAACAAAAATAAAGGACACCATTCTCAGGATGGCTCCTGGGTGCTATTATGGAGCCCTGGGATCACCCCTGAGCTCTTTGGGGGGCCTTCCTTTTACTGGAGCAATGCAGGCTGTAACTGATATGGAGTAAAAATTTGAAAAGCAAGAGATAATCTAAATGGATCAAAATGTTTAAAAAAATTTTGAAGAACACACAAGAAATTCAATTTAAAAAAGCCAGAAATAATTTACTCTCATGTAGAAAGGGCAACAATGGACTTTCAGCAATTTCCCCGAGATATTTACATCATCACGGGATGGTGGCCACAGCTCTTGCTTGGCAAACAAACCTAAAGTGGTGTGTGTGCTTCATTATGTTGACGACGTCATGCTATCTCCTTAGCCTTCTCCCCACCTAGAGGAGACAACTCCAATAGTGGTGGCGCATCTTCAAGAGAGACCAGTTGTCAACTCCATGTCAACTACATGACGAGGACCTGGGCTGTCTGCCAAGCTCGGCCGCTATCTGGTTGGACAATTCTGTCACAAAGTCCAGGTTTTCCCTGCTCCCAAATGGTCACTTCCTGGGAGTGCTAAAATGCTGTGCCTTCATTCCATACGTTATACTGAATAGGAAGACGATTATGTAATTTAATTTTAAATAGGTTAGTAAAATAAAAACTTAGGCACATTGAGACTTCTTCTGAAACAAAAATAGTTGTAGCACAATTTTATGTTTTGGACTAAAACAACCCTAAAAATCAGCTGCCCTGATGGATCTGAGTGGGTCCTGTGGGCAATAAGAGAAGGTTCCTTAAAACCTTGGTTGTCGCCTAGAAGGAGAAAAAATTCTAAAGATATCTAAAAATGCTGCCACATTTAAAATTAATAATGCATCATGTCTCAAAATAATAATTACAAAAATAGAAAAAAAATGGACCTGGGATGTAGATTAGTGGTAAAGTATACCTAGGTTCAATCCCTAGTCCCCACAAAAAAATTAGATGACTAAAAGCTGTGCCAACCTAGGATGGCTCATTGACTATCTAAAAAGACAGGTCACACACACACACACACACACACACACACACACAACGTTCTTTCCATCCAGCGAGGTTGATGGTCCCGATGGCCTCCACAGTTGTTGGTCCCCACTGCCAAGGAACTCTATGTTTAGTTGCTTCTTAGTGGGTATAAGAGCATACCATTTATTAGAGCAATTAATCCTGTCATAGCTGAGTTACAAAGTATGTGGGAATGTCAATGTTTGTCCAAAAGCTTACTCCTTTCTGTATTGTGTGGTCAGTAGTGTACACCTCCTTGTCGTTGTTATGTCCACAGGGGTGTCACACACGGTGCCGGGCACTGGAAGGCCGTGCATGGCTATCCTCTGCGGAGCCCTTTGGTAGTGATCACACTCCCGCCACAGTCTGAAGTGCCTGTTTCCCACATTGGCAAACCTGCAGCCTTGGATGGGGACACGGGCACCCTGGGGCCCATCTCCCCCTTGGTGCAGTTCAGGATAGATTGTTGCTGCTGCCACACAACCTGCCACAGGGCATTCATATTTTCTACTGACCATAAAAACAGGGCTGTGGGTTCCTGAGACCATAGATGAAGGGACTAGGGTGAGACATAAAACTTGAAAAAAATGACTAACCCCAGAGTTTTAATCTCTAAGAGAAAATGTCCCACTTCATATGGTCTCTGAAACCTCACCATTGCCATATTTTTGTTTGCCAAAACCTCGGGGCCACTAAATTTAAAAACAAGGTGTTATGAACCTGGGGATGGGTCTCAAGCTGGTGCGCACTCAGAACCATTGGATTGCTAATATATTGTTAAATAAGCAAGACTTCCCTGTGTTAGCACCTGTTAATTTTCTTCCTTAGAGCTAATCTATTTATAAAATGGACAAGCACCACTAAGGAGGTACAACATGAAATAGATTTCTGGGTATACACTAAACTGCCTCTGTCCTCTGGTGGGATCCTATCATATCTTCAGCCAGCCCCCTTGGTACAATGAAAACAGATGTTGAACTAAAGCAATGTCCACCACTCATACACAGCTACCAAACTTCCTCTGGACTGAAACTTACACCTTCTTCTGAGGACTCCAAATACCACTTCTTCCATTTGGTGCAGAGACAAGTGACCACAAGTGAGCCTTTGCTAAGGCACACAGCATTTGACAGTTTAGGGTGGCTAAGTACGACACAGGTTAAAAAAAAAAAAAAAAATCTTTTAAAGTTCTTCCCTATATAAAATAAATGACAGTGATAGTCCTGTACCCTGTATAAATATGGGTCTACCTTGTCAATCAATATAATTTAACCATGTGCACAAAGATCCCAACTCCTTAGGATGAGAGAAGTCAGCCAACCCATCTGGGAACACCCTCCTGGGCATGGTCATACAGAGCATCCAGACTGGTCAGACCTGCCTTCCACCTGGATGGCCAATCCACTTCAAAGAACCTTACATGCTGGTCTGCACACTTGAACTTTGTTCAGAGTTCTTGCTAATTAAAGTCTAACGGAAGCTAGACAGAGTAGGACAAGCTGCCTGCAGGCTCACTCCCTTGCTCTACTTTCTTCAGACAACAATAAACAGTGACCTTGAGTTCAGGTTTTAACTATACATAATACTGTTACCTTAAATAATACTCTCAGAGCCAAAGCTTTACTGAATAAATAAAACTACCTAAATGCAGAATGTGATATTTCAAAATCGAATGCTGCTGGGTACACTAACTTTAGCACAAGATGATACCTTGCTTCATTAAAAAATAATGCCAGGCTGGGGTTGGGGTTCAGTGATAGAGTGCTCACCTAGCATGTGTGAGGCCCTGGGCTCAATCCTCAGCACCATATAACAATAAAATAAAGATATTGTGTCTACCTACAACTAAAACAAATATTTTTAAAAAAATAATAATGCCAGGGGCACATCCCTGAAACTATCATCATGGGTCCCTGACTCCACATAAGTTACAAACCCATATTACTATTCCAGTAAACAATGTTGACCCTGTTTCTACTTGGTGACAATGTCTTCTGCTCCCCAGAGAGACATCAATTCAGTCAACCTGCAGTCATACCAGGACACACTGTGCTACTTTTTATATTGCTCTTGTGAGATTTGGCTAGCAGGTACATCCTCATGTGCTGTTCAAAGAACATTAAGAAAGAAACACAGTAAGATTGTAAGGATGTTCAGACATAAGAGGGATGGAGTGCATCCTTCCTAAAGAAGTAGAGGACAGTAAATCACCAGGTCTCTGAATGTCCCCTTTCTATTCCCAAAGAACTTAGTCAACTTCAACACTAACAGCAAGCCTGGACCAGAAAGTGCAGATGCACATTCATCCTGAAGGGCACTGACCTTCTCCTACACACTGGGAACTAGGGCAAGTTAGTGTCTTTTGTAAAAAGTGGCTTTCTTAAGTGTACACAAAAAGAGTTGCTCTTTGAGATACTGGGCAAATAAACACACATAATAACTAAACAAACTAATGCTGAAGGCACTACTGCTTCCACAGAATAAGAAATAAACCCTGTCTCAGTGGAAAGAGGTAGAGAACCAAGGGCCCTAGGTAAGGGGCTTGTCACCCATCCAGCCAGCCACCACTAAGCCAAAAAGGAGGGAGGAGGCACTGCTCTGCTCAGTAGATCACCAGGAGGGACCGAGGTGCTATCGTTCAGCCTGCGGCACTGCAAACTCTTTAACCTCCTGGAGCCTCTCTCCTATGCCATCTCTGGGCACCTCCTTTAACTTTCTTGCCAGCCGCCCACTGCACTGACCCAACCAGGCTGTGGACATGACAAGAGAGGGAGCATCAAGAATAAAAAGAAGGAGAAAAGGAAAATGTAGGAGAAAAAAAAAAAGGAGAGAGGAAAGGAGGGGCGAATGGCTGGAAGGAATCCAACTAGAAAATGGACAAAGTCTTCCGAGATCAGACGAGATCGGCGTATTCAGGGTGGGCTAAAGAAATGGGCAGACACTTTACAGAAGAAGACCTACGAGCAATCAATAGATATATGAAAAGATGTTCAACATCTCTGGTAATAAGAGAAATGCAAATCAAAACCACCTTAAGATATCATCTCATCCCTATTAGAATGGCTATTATCAAGAATACAAGTAACAATAGGTGTTGGCGAGGATGTGGGGAAAAGGGTACACTCATACATTGCTGGTGGGATTGCAAGTTGGTGCAGCCACTCTGGAAAGCGGTGTGGAGATTCCTTAGAGAACTTGGAATGAATCCACCATTTGACCCAGCTATCCCACTCCTTGGCCTATACCCAATGGACTTAAAATCAGCATACTACATACAGTGATGCAGCCACATCAATGTTCATAGCTGTTCAATTTGCAATAGCTAGATTGTGCAACCAACCTAGATGCCCTTCAATAGATGAATGGATAGAGAAACTGTGGTATATATACACAATGAAATATTACTCAGCCATAATGAAGAATGAAATTATGGCATTTGCAGGTAAATGGATGCAGTTGGAGACGGTCATGCTAAGTGAGATTAACCAATCCCAAAAAATCAAAGTCCAAATGATCTCTCTGATAAGTGGATGATGATATATAATGTGGGGAGAGAGGTAAGAATGGTGGAAGGATGGATTGCATAGGGAAAAAAAGGGGGTGGATCGGGGAGGGCGTAAGAATAATAACAGAATGAGACAAACATCATTACCCTATGTACATGTATGATTACACAATTGGTGTGACTCTGTTTCATGTACAACCAGAGAAACAACAGCTGTAATCCATTTGTGTACAATGAATCAAAATTAAAAAGAAAACTTAAAAAAAAAAGAAAATGGACAAAGTCACAAGCAGACATTTCAAAGAAGAGCATTTACAGAGGACGAATGAGCAAATGCAAAGGTGTTCTGAGGAGTAGGGCAGGACAGGCAAGCAGGGAAGGACTAACGAGAGCCTCATCGAGGTACCACTGCACCTTCAGAAAGGCTAGGATGTCAAATGGTGATCCCATCAAATGCTGGGAAGGATGTGAAAGTAACGTGATTCATGCAGAGCTGGTGGAAATGGACATGGAAACTATTTCAGCCACTCTCAAGAACAGTTTGGTGATTTCCCACCCATCTAAACAGTCAAGCCAACAATTACATTATTGGTTATTTAGTGCTGGGGAAATTAAAACTTATATTTACCCTCAAATCTGATTATTGATGTTCACACTTGCTTCCTTTTTTATAGCCAAAATTTGAAATCAATCTAGATGTCCTTCAACAGATAAATGCTAAAAAACGAACAGAGAAACATCAAAACTGCAATAAATCCATATCCTGAAATAGGACATAGCATTAAAAGGCACAGACTGAATTCAGGAACTCAGATGAATCCTTGGGGAATTATGCCAAGAGGGAAAACCAATCCAAAAAGCCTTATGGACTCTACAACTGCACTTTGATAACATTTGTGAAATGACAGGGTTATAAAAATAGGAAAGAGATTAGTGGTTGTCAAGGGTCATAGAAGGAGGAGGGGCAGGAGAGTAAAGGCAGGTAGGGATGACCACAGAGGACAAGGTCAAGGTGTTACAGTGGAGCAGCTCAGCTCCTCCTCTGTACCAATGCACATTTACTGGCTGTGATATTGTGGTGGAATTCTGCAAGGTGTTAGCATCAAGCAGGCATAACTGCATATGGACCTATGATTATATTACACTCTAAGTTCACTTTAACTTTGGTGCCTGTGTACCAGATCTCAGCCTTACATGACTCACAGTCTAGGTTTCTATGTAAACAGAAAAGACTTTTCCTTGTCTTGAAGATCAAACAATTATCTTTCAGAGTTACAATACATTGACACGCATGGCTTGTTAATCAATACCTGGCCTAATTAGGGTCATATGGAATATGATGAGTACTTGCAGCCAGTGAGAGCTTAGAGTCTGCTTATTGAGAGGGAGCAGGGCTCATTCATTGCAAACCATAATAACATGTAAGAGGGAGGAATGATTTCCAGGAAAATGAACTTTGAAAGTAAACAAAGAGAAACAGCCATTGCCTACTGAGTACTAAAATGTACAAATAATATCCCATATCTAAACCTGTGGATGCTTTCTTATATTGTCTTGGTATCAATACTGTCCTTATAAACTACTTCATATATCATACTACTTACCACTGATATTAAGTATCATATTTACATTTTATAAATCATGTACTTTCAAAAAAACCTAAAACTGACTACACTGTGCCAACTATTGCACTTTACTGATTTTGCTTAATTCATTTGTTAAATATAATTGTACTACAGGTAGAAATTGAGCAAACTTTCAAGGAAAAAAGTCATGGGAACCATCTGCCCTCATGAGGTGCAGATTGCTACAGCAGAGAAATTGTAGACTTAAAGGAGTAGGATGGAAGGAAACGAGATGTAAGGAGTCCTACATTCGGACGCTTTGCTTTGTGGTTATTGAAGTCATGTTACAGATTCTTCAAAGACAACAGCCCGGCCAAGGCAAAGAGGTCAGAGTGAATGTGGAGAGCAGGAGGGTGGAGCTGCCTGGAGCTTAGATTTGGGGACTGTGGAATGGAAGACAGAAAAAATAGAACTAAATATACTTAATTAGTAATTGAACAGTAGTAGAAGAGTAATTGAAGGATCTGGAACACAAGCTAAGCAATTTGGCCTTAACTGAGGGCCAAGATTATCATCATAGTGATATTAGCCAAAAGGGTCATGTGATCATAATTACTGTGTGGCTCAGGGAGAAGAATGTACCCAGGTAAATAGGACTGGAGTCTCAAGGAAAAGACCAAGGGTAATTTGGGGTATGCAGACAGCTGTGACCTTAAGTTAAGCTTAAGTGGCTTCTGTGGGACCTGGTGAGAGTGGAGCTGGAGAGATACTTCAGAAGGCGGAATGAATTGCACTTAGTTCGTTTTGCAGAGGAGGCCCAGGGACAGGGAATAAAAAAATAACTCTTAAAACTCTAAAATCCTTTCACAAATAATGCTGCTTTATTGTTATGATCTTTTGGGATTTCTGTTTTAGAAAAACATTTAAAATTGCATCTCCTTGTATTCATCTCTTCTTCTGGTTCTGGGAGAACATGTTCCCTATGCCTGTCAGGTGCTCTTTACTCCATGAAATCTACGGCCTTTCTTTCAGTGTGGAGGGGAGGGATTACATAATCCTACATTTTTAAAGGTATATTTGTTTTTGTTTTTTTGTTTTTTTGTTTTTTTTTTATTTTTTTGTGGTGCTGGGGATTGAACCCAGGGCTTTGTGCTTGCAAGGCAGGCACTCTACCCACTGAGCTATATCCCCAGCCCCTAAAGGTATATATTTTATATTGAATAACCTACAGCTATTTTCCCAGTACCATTTGCCTTCTGAATTTATATTTTCTTTTTTTGCCTAATTTCCCTCAAATAATCAAATTAATCTTCCTTTCTGATATTTCCTATCATATCTAAAGGGAGAAAGTTCTTCAAGCTTTCGCTTAACTTTCATTCAAGTCTCAATGAGCAAGTATTTATTGAGTGTCCATAGCATGACTTGAATTGTTAGGTCTTCAGAAAGACATTCTTCAAGGCAGGAGTTTAGAGGAGGTTTGGATTTTTAAATAATACTCAAGGCAAATGGAGAGGTGGTAGTGAAATAGCTTTTACTCATTCAAGAACCATAATCCTAAAACTATGAGTCTTTATTTCAACATTTATATTATTGTCAATGCTGATCACAAAATATTTTCAATAAATTGTCTGATTAGAATGATATTAAAGTATGTATTGCTTTTAAGTGAAATAAATAACATTAAGTGAGATGTGTATCTGAGAATTCTCTTCCCTTCGTGGACGTTTGACAAATAAATTAATTGTAAAATTCTGGATGACAATGTTGGAATCCAAATTGTTGTTGACACTATTCTAATGGAACATAATTCAGACTCTTTGGTTGCAACATTAACAACCAAATAAATAAATAAATAAATAAATAAATAAATAAATAAAAACAAAAAACACCTTGATTCAATTTACTTAAATATGCAAGAAAGGACTTATATGAGGGATGGGGAAGCAGTTGGAAGTAAATATTCAGGCTTAGGGAAAGAACGATCAAGGCAACACAGGAGTGACCTCAGCAAGGGGTGAGGGCATTCTTAGCAGCTCCCAAGCATGGTAACTGAATAGACCTTCAGCCTCTCCATCAGATTGACATTCACAGGAGAGAACACCCAGGTGGCAGGAACTGAGATATTTTGATTGATCCAGTCCGTTTCATACCAAACTTTTGCTGTTGCCAAAGAAATCAGAATCTCTTCCCAGAAGAAGAAAGGGCAATAGGCAATAGAAACAATGGAGACCATTGTGCATACCTTCCCTCCATTGAGTCTCAGGCAAGTGCCAACCCACTCAGGTATGCACACGTGTGACATTCCTAAAGAGCTCCTGCTTCACATCACGTGTCTGCCTCACAAACAACTGAGAGTTCCTTATTCCATCTACAATAGGAGAAAACCCAGAGTCCTTTCTGGCCACTGCTTCCAAAGAGGTTGCCAGTGTTTTCTGGGTTGTGTCCATTATTCTTGTTTTATCATCAGAGAATCTTGATATGTGGTGACCTGAGAACCAAATCTACTACAACGCTCTGTATTTAGTAGTGAGCAAAAGCAACAAAAGGAAAGAAATACACATATATGATAGGGTAAGCACCATTGTGAATGGTCATAAATTTATCACTGGTTGCATCTAATATTTATTTCATATATTTTATTTTTGTACAAAATCTTCTCAGGTAATTTTTTTTTGGTTTGTGAGTTCAACATATATAGTGTCTATATTATATATATGTGTGTATATATACTGTACATATGTACATACATACACACACATATATACACTATATATACATATATATACACACATGTATTATTTTCCCTCTTTTTTCACATGTATTTTCCTAAGCCATAAAAAGAATTTTTTAATCCTGGTTTCTCTACTAGTTGGGGAAAGGGGTTTAACATAATGAATAAATGTCATCTTTGAGCATCAGAGAGCCTGGGGCTAAATCCTTCTAAGCTTCTTCTTATGTGGCTGGAAGTTACATAGCCTCTCTCAAGTTTTACTCCTTGTTTATAAAAATAAAGAACATAATAGTAATTCTTTCACAGTTTATCCTGAAAAAAAATTGAATAAGTTAATACAGGTAAATAATATATATTAGTTGCTGCTGCTTTATCATCAGTGTATCTTAAACTTTGTCAACAACACAATCATAGTCTGGCATTCGCTGTGACAGTGAACCAATGCTAGGCTTCTGTAAGCTTTCCTCCTACGTTACTAGAAGGCTGGTGTATCACACAGGCAAAGGTCTTCTGGGGAGGTGGTCCTGCCAGGTGAAGGTGAGCTACTCGGCTCTCTGCTGTGATCCACTGGAATGCATTGCTAGATCAATAAAAGCATGCCTATTGCCAAAGGCATATATTTTCATGCTTTAGTAAGAAGGAAACATCTGGATAACAGGCACAGTTGGACTTATAATATAAATTCATAATGATCAATTGTTATTAAAGACTTATTAGTCTTTTACAACAGCCAAAGCAGGCAACTGAATAGAGATGTGCCATCAATCACAGGACTGGCTTCTTTCGAGTTTTTGAAGTTTACACTAATCCTCATCTTTCACAGGAATGGAAGAGGACAACACTTTTGTTCCTATTGCTGTGAAGATGAATGTATTCATTTTATCATAAATTGTGAAGGCTCCCAAAATGAGACTTTGGAATGGAAACACTGCTCTGTGCCAGGAATCCCATGTCACTCAGACACTCAGCAATTGACTGACAAGTCACTTTGGGTTCAGAAGCTCACTGTCATTAACATGGGGTTTTGTTAGAGTGTGTTCATCACTTTGCTTCTCACTACACCAATTTGTACCCTGCCTTTCACTGAAATTCTGCTTCTTCACAAATTAATATTAGCTTGGAGCTTATTTCCAATCACTCTGAAAAGTTTTCTTTTTATAATTACATGGAATAAAAGCCTTCATATTTTTGAGGCTAGAAGGAAACCCAGAAGGGAGCATAGACTATGCATTTGGGTGGTCTTCATTCCTTACAAATTCTTATTGTTTAGTTGGTCTTTCTCAATGATTCCTATTTATTTAGCAAAATTTTGAAAGTTGTGAGAGTCTTAACATTTGGTGAAATTGACTATGATCTATACTGAAATCAGGCCTTTTTGTTATATGAGAAAAGGTGTGACGGAGTTAAGGCAGTCAGCCACATGGATAACTGCACAGAGCCACTGCACCAAGGAGCAAGCTTATGCAAGGACCCTGAGGCATGTTCCAAGGAAAAGGAAGAAACAAGACCCAAGTGGCTTAAGCAAATGAAATATCAGGATGATAGAAGAGATGAGACCAAAGATAATGACAGAGTTGCATAGTATCCTTGAGCTTTATTTACTTTTATGTCAAATCAAAAGAGAAAATAAATCAAGGTTTATTTTAAAGCCATTTAACATGACTGAACTTACATTTAATTATATAAACAGGAAATTATGAGTACAATAGATTGTGCGGAATAAGAGGAACAATCAGTTAAAAGGCTTTGGCCTGCAATTCAGTCTTAAAGAGGCTATGTTTGGTTGGTTTTAAGCATCAGAATCCAGTTTAATTAAATACAAATTTTAAAGTTATATTAATTTTAAATGAAATTAGCATAAATGTAAATACATGTGTAAGGTTTATTGAACAATGTTCTGGGACAGATTAAAGATTATAAAAATATATTATTTGAATGAAATATTGCAAAAAGGCAGAGATCAGAGCACCTTTGAAGACCCCTACAAATAGACTTGCTAAATTCGTTTCTCTGGTCCACTGTGAAATAAAAAGCTTCCTGATCCCAAGTAGCGACACATACCTGAAATGATGGAAAGTGAAAAGACATGGCTTCGCTGGAGTTGGAAACCTCCCCAGACCGTCCCTGAGGATGACAGGGTGAGCCACTCCCATTGATCCTGCCAGCATTCCATGTCATCACTGGGACTAGGCAACTGGGGCCTGCTTCCCAAGAGAGAGACAGAAATCACCCTGTGCAGACCAAGCAAAGGTCAATGGAATTCAAATATCTGATGAGAAAGTTAAGAATTCTGGTACATCAAAGTTTAAAGTGATCCTTATAAAATGGCATATATGATTATCACAATTCATACAGGAACTTTAAAATTGTGGGGGTTTTTTGTCGTTGTTGTTGTTGTCCCTCCATTTATTCAAACAACATTCTGACTCAACAATGTCTAGCCAGACTCTTTGAATTCTGCCCACATGAAGCTTGTAGGGGAGACACATGTAGTCAAAATAACATTAAAAAATATTATCTCATGTCCTCTCAGTTTCCTCTAAATTGCGTTTTCCTATAAGTTCTTGCACATTAAAACAATAGCATTTATTTTCTTCAAGGAAAATGTAGTTCATCTCTAGAACACAGAGTTTGGTTTTATTTTTTTGTTTGTTGGTTTTAGATATGCATGACAGAGAGTATTTTGACACATTATATATACATGGAGCATAATTTATTCTAATTAGAATCCCATTCTTGCAGTTTTACACTGGTTTTATATTCATGTATGAATATAGGAAAGTTAAGACTGATCAATTCTACTGTCCTTCCTATCCCCATCTCTGCTCCCTTCCCTTCATTCCCCTTTATCTAATCCAATTAACTTCTATTCTTCCCCTCCTTACCCTTCCTTGTTGTAGGTTAGCATCCTCATATCAGAGAGAATATTCCACCTTTGGTTTTGGGGATTGACTTATTTCACTTAGCATGATTTTTTCCAGTTCCATCCATTCACTGGAAAATGCCGTAATTTCATTTTTATTTATGGCCTAGTAGTAAATACAAATATTGACCAGAAAATTAAAACAATTTCTGTTTGTTCATCTATAGTATATGCTCTGTTTTATACTTGTGAACACCATTACTTTTTGGCTTCATATTTATAAGCCCCCTTGTTTATATTTTAATTATGTTTTCAATCACTGTATTTTCTACGAAGTTGGCATTTCTTCTTAAGTTTTGCCTTCTCGTGCCCTGATGTAGTATTACAAAGGGTCACATCTCTGGTTTACTGCTTCCTAAACTATTGTTTGCTATTTTTTTTAATCATAGCTATATTCTGCGATGATGAAATAGATAATGGGTAAAAAATGTTCAGGTGTGCTTCCCTATCTTCTAAATGTATTTGTGAGAAAACACCACCCAAAACAATGATATCAAATATTAAAATGTATTCTCCAAAGTATACTCTTTGTTCACACCTGAATAAAAAGACATTTATCTGGAGCTGGAGAGCAAAGAGGATGCCCCACAGCCCTGTGTTCACGTACAATCAATAGCAGTGCCAAAGGAAATGCACAGGTGTTCATAAATCATAACAATTTGATTGCTAGGAAACTCATCTATGGAACCAACTGAGCACATTTTGCAGTTCAGTTTTCTTAGTGCTATCAGTATGAGCTTATTATTCCATTCTACAAAATCTCTTTATGGTGAATTTTTAAGTTTCATTCTCAGGATTGATAAGAATTGATCTTTTCTATTTCTCAGATTTTGTGAAAGTACAGGAACAAGTTTAAAGAACAGATTGTAGAAACTTACCTATAAATTATCTTTATTTCTCTTAAGGGGGTTTTCCTCTTCTACTCTGGAAAGGAATTAAGAATCCTAAAATATATACAATTTGCTTGTTGTTGAATGATACAGGAAATCTCCTACTTATCTGTGTGGCAAAACCATTGGCATATCTGTTAGGAAAAGGCAAGAGATAATTTTTATTCCCAAGTACAAATGGAAAAAATATACTAACTCCAGAGTTTCAGCATGAAGAAACTAGCAAGACAATAAGGACTTAAGAAATATGGAAAGTAGTTGCAATGAGGTCAAAATGCTATGCTAATTTCCATCAGGTATTTGCAAATTAAAGGAGTCATGGAATTGAGTGGTTTAAAAGTAGAGCAAGAAGCAAAACACAAAAGAGTGAAAATCCTTGGTGAGCCTTTAGCAGCCTACTAGGAATGAGAAAAATCTCAGTGTCCATGGCCAAAACAGCAGTCTGGGGCGGTGAGGACATGATCATGAAAACAAAGGAAATTTCTTATAGTGGTTCCAACCTTCTGCACTAACCTTTGCAACAAGACATTCCCCAACTCATTAACATCCAGGAAGATAAGCATTCACCAGGAAACAACCACTAAGATGACACATGGCCCTGAATAGATAAAATCAGAGGTTATTCCAAAGAGGAACTCACAAATAGGAAATAGCGAAACTTTCAAACAAAATATTTTTGTATTTCAGACAAAAATAGGAAATCTATCCTTACACTAATTGTTTTCCACAAGAAAAGTAAATACTTTCTGGAATATGGCAATTCAACTGGGCTTAAAATTAACAATATATCTTTTATGTATAATGCCTACCATATAATGAAATAAATTTCAAGAATGTTAGAAAATTAGATGAAATTCATAAAACATAAAGAAAAAATAAGTAGACCTATGTAAAATTCAGACATTGAAGTTATCAGGTACTTTATTAAAATAATTGAATAATATATAAAGTAAATAGAAGTCAAGATGTAATATTTAATGAAAATTTTAGAAAAACAATGAGAGCCCTGAAACGAAAACAAAATTGTATCTAATTAAAAACTGAAGATAAGAGTTAGTAATAGATTAGAAGCAACAGAAAAAATTATAGGATAAAAATATGCACTGATGGAAAATTTTCAGGTGGATGCTTGTATAAAACACATAGCACAAACTAACAGAAATAAGCTGACTGTGAGACACATGGAGTAACAACATAAATAATTTTAAACCTAGGACAGGGATTAGTGCACAAGTCACAGGCCATATGGAAAGAGAAATTGATGTGAATTTCTAAAAACAATGAAAGGTATGGAGATACAAATTCCAAAAAAAGACAAAATCTTGATAAGTCTCAAGTAAAGTAAAAGCAAATAATTAAAAAATATGTCTAGGTACATCATATTAAAACTTCAGGAAAAAGAAGATGGACCAGAAAAACTCAAGTGCCTATTTTCAATAGAATAAAGCTAAGATAAAATGTACCCATTCAGCAAAATGTTGGAAAAAAGTAAATAAAAAAGGAAAGTAGAAGTCTTTAAAGAGGTAGGAGAAAATCATTCCCAAGTGATAATTTTATACCCAGCAAAACACCTTACAAAATGAAGGAAAATTCTTGTTTTTAATTTTTTAAAAAGGATAACTAAGTGAAATTAAATGTCAGCAAATCTCCACATAAAAGAAAAGTGCCAAAGAGTATTTTTCAGTCCAAAAAAATAATGCACTGGGATGAAAGCAGAGCAATACAAGGATGACTAGAAAGCAAAGCAGAGAACACATTTGTATATATTAGGGAATATGAACTATATTATACAAAACTAATCATATCTATGGTGTTTCATATATAGAGAGATAGCTATACACACACACACACAAAGAAATTGCATAAAGATTAAGGGGTAAATTGAGTTAAGGATTCTAAAGAA
>JAJEJO010001692.1:126647-215993 GCA_020662805.1 Glaucomys volans
AATACTAAGGTGGTAATATAAGATCCCTACCAAAATACATTATTATTTATGTTAAATGTAAAACCAGTAAACACTCAAGTTGCAATATAATAAGAATGAGCAATCCCAATTCACAATAGCTAGATTGTGGAATCAACCTAGATGCCCTTCAGTAGATGAATGGATAAAGAAACTGTGGTATATATACACAATGGAATATTACTCAGCCATAAAGAAGAATAAAATTATGACATTTGTAGGTAAATGGATGATGTTGGAAACTGTTATGCTAAGTGAGATCGGCCAATCCCAAAAATCCAAAAGCCGAATGGTCTCTCTGATAAATGAATGATGATGCATAATGTGGGGGGGAAAGATGGCAAGAATGGAGGAAAGACAGCTAGCATAGAGGGAAGGGAGGGGTGGGGGCGGGTGGGGGGTAAAATCAATAACAGAGTGTGTGACAGATATCATTGCCCTGTGTACATGCATGAAAGCACAGATGGTGTGACTCTACTTTGTGTACAACCCTTGAAACAATAGCTGTACTCCATTTGTGTTCAATGAATCAATAAGTAAAAAAAAAAAAAAAGAATGAGCAATCCAATTCAATTATCATCCTAATGTACTCCATAAAAAATGTTCAATTACATGTTGCTTACAAATTAATGCAAAATGTGAATGTAGAAATATTAAAAATAAAAGTATGAAAAAATACTGTAGAGATCAAATTAAAAGAATGAGGTTCAGCAATAGCAATGTCAAATCAGCTCAACACATGGCAAAGAGCATTGAAGGGAGGAACTTTAGATTATGTAGAGGGAAATGAGAGGGGGAGCGGGTGGAGGTATGAAAAATGGTGGAATGAGACTGACATCATTACCCTATGCACATGTGTGATACAATGATGATATGAATGTATATCATGCACAACCATAGAAATTAAAATTTGTACCCCATATGTGCAATGAATCAAAATGAAGTCTGTAAAAATAAAAATAGCAAGAAAAAATTTTAAAAAGGTACACAGCCATTTTCTAATATTAAAAGGATCAAATTGACAAGAAGCTTTAAGTGTAAATGTTCTATGAATCTAGACCTATATTTTTAAAATTCATGTAGCAAAGCCTTGCAGAATTTAAGTAAAACTATGCATCAGATATTGTATGTGAAGATTTTAAATCAGCTTTCTCTACCTTACAGAATTATCAGGCAGGCAAAAGAGGTAAGCATTGGGGTGGCCAATGATGACCTTGAAGGGGAACCAGGTGCCTATTTTTCACCTGTAAGTGAAAAACAGTATTCTTATTTGTTAAAAGGTTGAAGAAGTCCAAAGAATAATAATATTTTGTAAAATATTAAAATTAGATATAATTCATATGGAAATGTCTATAAAGATTTTTTGCACATAGCCATGCTCATTTATTTAGATATTATTTATGCATTGTGTAAGCTTTTGTTGCTGTGATTAAAACACCTGACAATAACAACCTAGAGGGGAAATGATTTATTTTGGCTTATGGCATCAGAGGATTCAGTCTTTGGCAGCAGATTCTACCACTCTGGGCCCAAGATGAAGCTTAAGATCTCGGTGGAAATTCATGGTGGAGGAAAGCTGCTAAGCACATGAAAGCTGAGAAAGAGAAATAGTGAGTTAGAAGCAAAGTCAAATGTTACTTCCTCCAGCCACACCCTGGCGGCATACAGTTACCACTGAGTAATCCATTCCATTTATTAATCCATCAAGTGGATTAATCCACTCCTGGCTTAGGTTACAGCTCTCATAATATCATCATTTACCTCTCAACATTTCTGCATTGCCTCATGAGCTATCTGGTGGACACCTCATATCCAAACCATGACATGCAATCACACAAATGTGGCGGGGTCAAGCAATCATGACAGAGACTCTGTACAGGGCCTTCATGTCTTCAAAGAGCTGTGTCATGTATTATCAATCATAGGCATAGAATAATAACTAGATTTTCCCTCTTAATACTCAGAACCTAAATATTATCTGACCCTTTACCTGAAAAGCCTGCTGTCTCCTGATTAGCCTTACCAAACATGGCATAATTGATAAATATAGAATATACCTTTGGTGCAGTCTTATTATATAGTTTCCCATATCTATTTTTAATATCAAAATTCATCATATATTGAACTATAATTTGACTTTTATCCATTTTTATATTTTAAAGCTAACAGTACACCACTTAAACATAGTGGAATTGAACTAGGAAATAATTGTAGATGATCATTTTTAAAGGTTGTAAATTGTTATACATTTCTAAAAAGTCATTTGAAGAAAGAAGTAAAAGTAGCTGTCACTAAATGTGATTAAACTGTGCTTACAAAGAAATTCATGCTTTTAAATGAACATAAGAAAGTATGAAACTTATTATCTAATTATTTAACTGAAAAAATTTAAGTAAATATAGTAAAGGAAACAATAAAAATCAAAAGAGGAAAAAATGACAGAGCAGAGGTGCATAAAATAGAGGAAAAAAACTATAAAATTGATTCTTTGAAAAGACTAAAATCACTGTTAAGATGCTGAAAGAGTGACTAAATAAACAGAGAAGGTTACCCCAGTTATCCCACTACTCAGTGTATACCCAAAGGACTTACACTCAGCATACTATAATGACGTGGCCACATTGATGTTCATAGCCAGCTCAATTTACAATAGCTAAACTATGGAAACAATCTAGGTGCCCTTCAACAGATGAAATGATAAAAAAATTTATATATATATGTAAAATATGTTATATATAAAATGTGATATATACATACACACAAAATGGAATATTGCTCAGCCTTACAAAAGAATGAAATTATGGCAATTGCAGGTTATGGTTGGAGCTGGAGAATGCTAAGTGAAATAAGCCAATCCCAAATGTTTTCTCTGATATGGGGATGATAATTCACAATAGGCAAGAATGGAGCTACTTTAGATTAGGTAGAGGGGACTGAAGATGGGGGTATGAGGATAGTAAGGATAGTAGAATTAATCAGATATTATTACCCTATGTACATATAAAACTTTATGACCTGTGGGATTCTACATCATGTATAACCAGAAGAATGAGAAATTATACTCCATTATACGTATGATACAATGAATCAAAGTGCATTCTACTGTCATGTATAACTAATTAAAACAAATTTAAAAATTAAAAAAATTAAATTGGTCACAATTACTAATTTTATATTTTCAACCTAAGATAAAAATAGAACAGAATTATCATTCTTAATATTCCTATTAAATATTCTACTGCAGAGATAAGATAATAAAAAGAAAGAATGTTGTGAAAGAAAAGTTTTAGTATTTACTGCCTTCAAGTTTGTGTAGAAAAAACAAGAAGAATCTTCTGATGAAATATCAGAATTAATAAAAGTTTCCTTTCAGCCAGGTAGCTTGATAAAAAGTCAATATGCTTATTAATTATATCTCTATACACTAACAAACAAGTTGCAATGGGAAATTGATGATATTTAAATACCATTTCAAAACTTCAAATACCTGCTAATAGGAATAGTTGAAGAAGTGCAAATTCATTGCAAATAAATCTATAAAATATTTCTTTGAGGAATTGAAAAGGGCTTAAACCAGTGAAGGCATATAGTATATTCATGAAAAGTTTCAGTTTTGAAAGATTAATTTCCCCCTATTTGATCTGTAATTCAATGCTGTTCCAATCAAAACCCCAGCTGATTTGGAGCAGTGACAAGTTGATATCACAATTCATATTCAAATAAATGCAAAGAGGTGAAAAAAATAAAAATGCCCATGAAAAACAGGATGAAGATGTGGGAGAAGAGGGAAGAAGGGAGTAGGAGAGAGAGGAGAACTTCAGAGGTTTGCAGGCCTACATATCAGGTCCTTTTTCTGGAGCCACAGTGATTAATGCTGACTATGGCTAGAACCTGATTGGAAAAGCAAATAAGTAAATAAATATATGAAATTAAGTTAGAAAGTCCAGATACTTTCACATATAGAGACACTTGATTTAAGACACTTGATTTTCAGAGAAGTGGAGAAATGATGTTCTTCTCATGCATGATTGGATACACATAAAGGAAACAAAATAAAAATATAAAAGGACATGAAATTAAGATTTTTAAAATCACATTTGACAGTATAAAAATTTATAGTAAGATTTCTTAAAAGTAGCATTCCTTGCATTTTAGATTGATTAATTATTTGTAGCAGGTATTGCCCTGTGCACTGTGGGATACTAAACCCCATGCCTGACCTCTATTCAATAGCTATCAATAATGCAAATTCTTAGTGTGTCACAGTTCAGTGTTTGCAGGTAATGCCAAATGTACAGGGGATTCAGTGTGTGTGTGTGTGTGTGTGTGTGTGTGTGTGTGTTTGTGTGTTCCATATACAAAATTAAATGAAGTATTTCCACAAGTCAATTGGGAAAGTAAAGATGCATATCACCAGTAAAACACTTAGAACACATTATATAGAAATATTTCAAATATATTAGTAATAAGGGAAACATTAAGTGAGATAAAAGTGAGCTATCATTGTATAAACATAAGAATGGCTACAATTAAAATGATTGAGCTCAACTGTTAACAAGATTGAATCAAATGTCAAACAATGCCAGTGGGAGAGTAAGTTAATACAATGGCTTTGCAAACTTCTTTGTCACTCAATACCTACTTAAATTAAAATATATCCTATATACATGTATGATTACATAAATGGTATGAATCTACATCATGAATAACCATAGAAATGAAAAGTTGTACCCCATTTGAGTATAATGATTCAAAATCAGTCTGTAAAAATAAAAAAAGTAATAAAAAATAAAAAAATTAAAAACTAAAAAAAAATAATGTATCCATTTTACTCCTAGTTATATACACCATTGAATTCTTAAAATATACAACAAGATTTACATACAAGAATTTTCATATTGGTGTTTATAAAAGCTAGAAACTAGGAAAAGCAGAAAGCTCAACAGAAACAAATGGTTAAGTCAATAGTGTCTATTTACACAATGAAATATGCATCAGCAATTAAAATAAATTAAATCCTGAAAAATTCAAATCCACTGAATAAATAGGACAGGCATAATGCTAGTCAAAAGAACCAAATATAAAACAGCACATCTATATATTTAATAATGAGTAGTAGGGGCTGGGGATATAGTTCAGTTGGTAGAGTGCTTGCCTCAAATGCACAAGGCCCTGTGTTCAATCCCCAGCACCCAAAAAAAAGAAAAAAAATAATGAGTAGTATCAAATTTTAAGTTAGTCACTATAACTGAAGGGAAGATGTTTATGGTAGATTCTAGGAAGTGGTAGTGTTCTCCATTTTAATTCACATGTGATGACTACATAAATGTGTTTTCTTAGTATGTATTCATTGATGTGTATGCTTAAGGTTTGTGGATTTTTTCACATGTATGATATTTTTGAACAAGTAGGCTCCTTGAAAGTGTCCATGGAACATGATGCAAACTTCATGGTGGAATGAGGTATGTTTTAAAGAGAGGTCACTCAGACACTTCTACTTTGAAATAAAAGACAGAAAAAAAAATGAAACCTATTTTTGTATAAAAGAGTTTATTTAGTACATGCACTTATAAATGGGAACATATGAAAAGGTAATGACTAAAGTGATGCATAAGAAAAACATCGACAGTTCTTATTCCTGGGGAAGTCAGTGCAATTAAAGACCATGGAATTAAGACTTCAAAGCCTTTCAGGATTTATATTCCATATGTTGACTTTTAATAATGCATTGAATCTTTAATGAAGTTGTTTTAATTTATCACTTGCACATTAAAAAGGAAGTGATGGTATATTCAACAAAAACAAAATTATCACAATGTTATCACAAGAGATTTGCTATTCTTTATGAATTAAAGTTCAAAGAAGACATGGTCTAGAAATGATTATTACACAGATCAATCTAGGAAAAAGAAGTTATGGTAGATGTGATTGACTGGCTGGTTTAATACCTCAATGGCACTGAAGAGTTATTTATTATAAAATAATTATCATTAACCTACGTTGTGCTCATTGGGTCCTGGATGTAGGAGACTTGTTTGCCAGCTTTCAAAACCATGACATGTGCTGCTATGTGTGCAAATTTTAAAACATATTAAACAGGTAAAAGGAATGAATAGAGTTCGAAGCAGTCATTAAACTGCCATGTTCTCATTAGTATTTCTCTAAATTTCAATATTGAAATTGATAGAATAAATATTCTGGGCTTAGGCCAACCACTCATTTGCACAAAGTCTGATACATATTTAGGCTTTACAAGTAAAATTATGCCTATATCTGAATTTCCAAGTTAAATCCTTTTGATTTTACATTTCAGCTTCATCCCTTCATGACCGTAAAAATGGTAGATACATCAAAATAATCAGTGAAATAACCCAGCCCAAGGGCCTTACCTGATGTCTTTCAAGCCCATTGCTGCACAACTGTTTCACCATTCACTTTTCTCAACCCTTTCTATGGATAAGAACTTGTCGACTTAGTCTAGTGTTTTAAAGCAATTGAGTTCTTTTAAAAAAAAGAAAGACATAATAATACTTAAATCATTAATTAAATTTTATTTTACACATTTGCTTGAAATATAAATTTCGTAATCATGTAGGGGGGTATTTTCATTTTTCCAAGTGCTAATTTTCTTGTTTGGATTAAAAAGGACATATGCTAAATTTTATTGGTGAGAATTGTGAAGTATATGTTACTGGATTAGTTTACTTGGGACTTACCATGTGGCTCTGAATTATTCTAGGGTTACAGTACAAATCACAACTTAAAAAAGTATTGGTAATAATGCACAAGTGCAGATAATTAAATACAGATTTTAAATCAGAATCTGTTAACAGGCTACCTATTTCTTTCACAGTAAACAAGATGAGTATCTAATGTGCAGTTTATTTAAAGATCTTGTTACAAAATACATACAATAATACCTATGTCAATATTTTAGTTTGTAGCTAAAGGGTTAATAATAATACTTCTAATATAAAATTATTAAAATTTTTAAAACTTTAAATATAGTGTTGTACAGATTGATTTTAATGCTTTAATTAAAAGGCACTTAAAATTAAAAGGCAGATTAAAATTCACTATGTGAAGTTAGTTTCTGACAGATTTTTAATATTCATTGTCAAATAGGTTATTAGGAAATATATGGAATAATTTGAAGGAATCGTGAAAGATTCTAAATAATTTTCTGAGAAAAAATAGTCTAATCTCCCATTAAGCAAGACATTTTTCACTTTCTGTATTTTCCCCCTATTTTTGCTACTCAAATAAAATAAGTAAGCTTAATGATAAAAATATTTTATTAGAATTTCAAATATATCAAGGACATTTAACCAATACACAATTTTGATGGTTAGCAAATAAATCATAAGAAAGTAAATATTTTTGTACCTCCTTTAATGGAAAATATAATAATAAATGCAAAAGATTAATAAAAATTATGTTTTTAAGATTATGCTATAAATTTGATGAGATTCAGTCTATAATTAACTACTAAATAACCACATGCTACCTCAATCTGCAGTCTAATAGGCTAATATAGAACTATTTCATGAACTCCAAAAGATGTGATGCTGAATTATTGTAATGTTATGTTTGGAGGTAAGATTTTATTTTGCTAATTGGGGTATTTTTCAACGAGAAAAACAAGTGCACAATTTCCTAAATCCATTCAGGTATCTTGTTTGTACAGAAATTTAATTAAATTTGTGATAATTTTGAATTATATATACTAACAAATCAATAGCAGTCTAAGAGAATATACCTAATATCTTTTCATGTGAAATATGACATTCTTTCATTTTTTATTTATTTATTTATTTATTTATTTTTATTTTTGCAGACTGCATTTTGATTCATTGTACACAAATGGGATACAACTTTTCATTTCAATGGTTGTGCACAATGTAGATTCATACCATTCATGTAATCATACATGTACATAGGGTAATGATGTCTGTCTCATTCCACCATCTTTCATACCCCCACCCCCTTTCCTCTCATTTCCTTCCATGTAGTCTAAAGTTCCTCCATTCTTCTCTTAACCCCCACACCTCCACCCTCACTATATATCATCATCCACTTATCAGGGAAAACATTCAGCCTTTGGTTTTGGGGGATTGCCTTATTTCACTTAGCATGATATTCTCCAATTCCATCCATTTATCTGCAAATGCCATAATATTGTTATTCTTTATGGCCAAATAATGTTCCATTGTGTATAGTTAGCATACTACATTCCTTCATTTTAAAACATACAGAGCATATAATTTTCCAAATAATCATTATTTGTTATTTTTTTTAATTTCTAACTTCAACTTTGAAGTTGATATTATTTATCAATTTCAGGAAGTTTTTACCCATTACAAATGTATGTATGTTTGTTATGAATACATCCATCTGCTTCTAGTGCTTATAAAAGTTAGGTAGTAAAAATATGAACAGTTCTCAGAGGTACAAAGAAGAAAACTGACCAGGTGTGGTGGCACAGGCCTGTGATCCCAGCTACTCTGGAGGCTAAGGCTAGAGGATCACAAGTTCAAGGCCAGTCTAGGCAACCTAGCAAGACCCTTTCTCAAAATAAAAACTGAAGAAAAATAAAAATCAAGGGCTAGGGCTAGAGCTCAGTGGTAGGGAGTCCCCATGTTCAATCCCCAGTAATATCAGAACAATCATAATTTTGATTCATTTATGGACTCTACATCAGATAGCTTTTGCTGAGTAGCAAATTAATCTCATCATTATCAGCTTCAAACAATAAAGCTATTCTCTCACAGTATATGGGTGTGACCCAGGAATCTGTAACTTTGCTGAAGCATCTAGTGCAAGATATCTCATGTTGCTTCGGCTTATCTGCCAGACCAGGCTTTAGTCATTGGAAGCATCTGCTTCTAGGATTACTGGCACATCTCTGTTCCTCGTGGGATTTTAGACTGAGAACCCTGGACCCCCACCAGGCCACCTGGGTGTCTCCAGAGCCAGAGACCCACTCACAAAACGGCAACTTCTCTCTCTTAGGAAGGAACCCACTGAGACTGTAAGGGCCTCTGATGCGGAAGCCCTCTTTTAACCTAATTTTGTTATTACATCTGCCAGACTCATTTCTGTAGTGGTGTGTCAGTAAGTCCTGCATATACTCCTACTCAGCCAGAGGAGTTAATAGAAAGGACTCAGGGCAGGAGGCAGAGAGGCTGGTGGTCTCCTAGACTGCCTACTTCCTAGAGATGCCCATTTGTCTCTCAATCTCTAGGATTTTTGTGTGTGGGTGGGGAGATGTTAACATTTTGTGATGTTTAGAAAAATCGCACATTCTTTTGGCTTGAAATATCTATTTTGTGAACTTTAAACAATAAGAGAAATTTAATTCAATATGAAATTCTTGGGTGACAATAGCTGGTACAGAAAAAATGGAGAACTCTCTGTAATATTTCTCTGAATTTTGAAAGAAATTCTAAAATTTGTAATTTTCAGCATATGTCAGTTCTAATTATTATTGCCTATAATACCTTTGTTTTTTGCAATCCACCCTTTTTTTTTTTCCTTTTTTTTTTTTTTTTTGCCTTTGGTCTATGTTCATTGTATTTTACCTTCTGAAGTGACAAAACCACTTCTAAGTTTTTCTAGACTTAAATGTATTTTGTTGTACAGAGTGACACATATATAAATCTTTAACTATCATTTCTTCTATGCCAGATAAATATTTAGCAAAAATACTTTCCTATTTTGATATTAGGCTTGGGTCAGATTTTAATTTAGTACATATTTTTTTTGTGCGGTTTCAGACAACTCTTCATTCTTTGTAAAATGTTTTTCCTTCATCATAAAAGGAAATGAAAATTGGTGTTTTGTTGTATTTAGATAATTTTGGATGTGGTGGCACATGCCTATAATCCCAGTGGCCTGAGAGGCTGAGACAGGAGGATCACAAGTTCAAGGCCAGCCTCATCAATTTAGCAAGGCCCTAAGCAACTTAGTGAGACCCTCTCTCAAAATAAAAGTAAATACAGGTGGGGATGCAGTTCAGTGGCAAAGTGCCCCTGGACTAAAATCTCCTGTACCAAAATAAAGAAATAAATAAGGAGAGAAAATTATGGAATGGCTCATTCTTACCCCCAATCTCTTAATATGATTTAACTGCTTACATCAGAATATCAATATTATGTATTTGACCACACAAGTGCTATTGGTCTTTTAATATGTTAGTAATAACATCAGCTATAATTTAGTAAGTGCAAAAATACTACCTCTTTTCCACATAAAAATGAACATTTTTTTCATGAAATAAAACTAAAGCGTATTAATGAAAGGGAATCTGCACATTTGTGTGTACTTTCCAGACTTCCAAGATGTTTTTTCTCTCCTTACCAGTAGCATCAAGACATGACCTTTGACACGCCCACTGCCCCTAAATTCAACAGGGCAATTGGCTCATCTCACTCAGACATAAGGAGAAGCAGCAGAAGAAAAGGACTAAGATACAGTTATATATAAGATCTATCCTATGTACATATATGAACACACCACAGTGAGTTTCCTCTTTATGTATATCTATAAAGTCCTAATTAAGAATAAATAGATAGAAGGAAGACCAGTGGAATAGAGGAAAGGGAAAGGGGGAGGGAGGAGCGGAGGACTGGAGACTGAATTGCAACAAGTTATTTCCCATGCTTATTATTATGTTGTATCAAAATGAACCACAACATTTTGTGCACTATAATGTGCTAATTAAAACACTCCAAAAGAAAAAGGAAAAAAAAATGAGAACACAATTTATCTTCATGTCACAGGGCTCTTTGAACTTATCTTTACATTATGGGAACACTGTCTTCTCGTTTTCTTCAGTTTGTTTCACCAAACCTACTACAAATCTGTATGTGAATAAATCTTCAGAATGCTCTTCCGTATGAACAAGCGTTAGGGGTGAATCCTTGGCATTCCAATCTAGCTACCTAGCCAGAAAAATATTAGATGCAAGTATGTTGTCAGAAAACTAGAAAGGTTGGTGTGTGGGGACAACTGGGGTGCACACATGGTCCCCGGAACCTTGCAGAGAGGAAATGATCTCAACTCTGACAAAGGGATAGAACTGCCAAGATAATGCTAAGTCAGCAAAAACCATGCAACTTCAGTCAGTTTTCTCATCTGGGCAACTGGAATATGCAGATAATGTATGAGAACCCAACCACGTCAAAGCATTTTATGTGATACTAAATATTTTACCCATGCTTTTTTTAAGTCTGTGAGTAAAATATATATTTCTCACACTTTTATTGTAGCAAACAACAAGCAAAGTACATGAAGAGCATTTTATTTTGTTTTATTTTGTTTGCAAACTGTAGCACATTTGAAAAAAAAAAATTATTCTTAATAGTATAATATCCCCAAAGTTGTGGGGTTTGTTTTTTTAAGTTTACACCTTTAACTTATTGCTTAATAATAGCAGTGGAAACAAATGGAAGGGTATTTGGTGAATTACCTGATCTATGACTCCAGAGCAGGTGCTAAATCATTTTGCTGATATTGTCTTCATGAAAACTTTATAACATTGCAGTTTTAATCCTTTATAACGGAGGAGGAAATTGAGGTTCAACAGAAAAAAAGCAAACTGACAAGGATTATATGTGTATTAAGTGGCTGTGTTGATATTCAGATCTTCATTACATTTGCTGTATATATTCTTTCTTGAGATGAGGCACTGCTGTGGTTTAAGAACTATTTGACTGTAGAATTTTTGTGAGGTTGTAAATGCAGACAAACCTTTCTGTTCTTTATTTCTTTCTCCCTCTTCCTTTCCCTCTTCCTCTCTCTTTTTTTCTCCACACACACACACACCCACACACATACAGGGTTTATAGACCATGCTATGGATGTGAGATGTCCCCAAAAGCTCACATGGAGACCATGCAGGAAGGTTCAAAGGAGAAATGATTAGGTTGTAAGAGTCTTAACCAGATCAGTGAATTAATCCCTGATGGGGTTAATTGAAGTGGTGGGGTGTGCTAGAGAGGATTGGAATTGGGGTATATATTTTGTATCTGGCAAGTGGAGGTTCTCTCTCTGTTTCCTGATGATGCAAGCTGCTTCCCCCTGCCACACTCTTCTGCCATAATGTTCTGTTTCACCTCTAGCCCCAAGGAATGGAGCTGGGCTTCCATGGACTAAGACCTTTGAAACTATGAGCCCTCAATTAAACCTTTCTTCTTCTATAATTGTGCTGCTCAGATCATTTAGTCATAGCAGTGAAAAGCTGACTAAAACAGACCACTTCTATAAACATTTTACCAGTCTTATTATGGGATTTAGAACATTGCATTTAAAGGTCAATTACCCTTTTGTGATTCCTAGATATTGCAAAAAGTTTCTATTGCTCAACTGTTTAGTAAATAGGACCTTCTTTGTCAGTACAAAGAATAATACATAGCAGACAGAGCCATACTTCACAGTAGACAAGGGAGATTACAGGAAGTGGGACGGGGATGGCAAGGCAGTGACTGAATAACAGATTAACTACATCAGTGTGATGGCTGAACAGGTCTCCCCAAACAAATACAATGTTATTTAACCAATATCAACCATGCTTACTAGTTATATGAATTTAGAAGTGAATGTATTATTATATATTGATTGTTTCATTTGTTACGACCTTTTTCTAGATATTGATTCTAATGATCAAAGTAATTTAAGTTTAAAAGTAATTAAAAATAGAAAACATTTTCTCAATTCAGTCATACAACTTTTGTCCAAGTAGACTATTGTGGGAAGTCATCCATGACTAGTAGACTCAGACTTGGCTGAACCATGGGACATAAAGGTCTGACTCCCAGGACCTGGAAGTCATGAGAGACTGTTTCAGATAGCCTGGGGTGGTGATTCTGCAGGTGGCTCACCCCCTGAGAAAATGCTAATTCTACTGGGATGACCCACTAAAGCAAGGGGCTTCCCTAAATCCACCCCATGCTGTTCCTCACAGAAGCAGCTCCTCCTGGTCCCCCTTTCCCTGTAGGACTATAAATAAAAGGAAGGTGGGCTTCTCCATTTTGTTAGAGGCCAGATCTTAGCATGGCTCAATCCGTCACACCCCCTTCCATTTAAGAAGATAATTGGCTCCTGTGTTTATTTAATTAACTAAATTTCTTAGTGATGAATCAACAGCCAGCACCATCCTCCAACAGAAACCCATCCTCTCACCCATGCCAGACATGGCTGAAACCCTACAGACTATGACTTCAACAAAATACAGTATTATCCTCCTATCTGTGGGGGACATGTTCCAACATCTCCAGGGGATGTCTGAAACCTTGGACACCATTGAACCCTACACATTTAACTATGCTACAAAAAAAATGTAATTTATAAAGTTGGCACAGAAAGAGGTTAAAAAACTAATAATTCTACCAAATAATTATAACAATGAAATATATATGAATATGAATATGGCCTTTCTCTCTTTCAACATATCTTATTGTACCATAATTACCCTCCTCCTTGTGAGATGATCCAACGCCTACGAGATGAAGCAAAATGACTAACCTCGGCATTGTGAGATAACATTAGGCTATTGCATCATGATTATTTGAATACAAGTGCTGTGATACCATGAAAACCAATCTGATAACTGAAATGGCTAAGTGACTAATGGACAGGTAGCATATACTGTATGGATACACTGAGCAAAGGAATGATTTAGGTTACACATGGGATGGAGAAGAATGACCTGTAATTTAACAAATGAATTATTTAGTTTAAAACAAGATTATTTTGTTCTTGCATTTTTTGTACTGCAGTTGATTTGTGACAAATTATGAAAAGGAAACACAGGTAAATGGGGAATACAGTGAATTACAGTTCCATTTAC
Source organism: Glaucomys volans (assembly GCA_020662805.1). Lineage (NCBI taxonomy): Eukaryota > Metazoa > Chordata > Mammalia > Rodentia > Sciuridae > Glaucomys > Glaucomys volans. The sequence goes on from JAJEJO010001692.1 coordinate 140,515, forward strand.
AATAATGCATCAATAGTTCAAAATGCATGCCATGTTTTATTTGCTTTACATTTGGACTCCAACATGACAGTGTAATGTTTAACCTAGTTGACCTTTTTCCTTGTTTTCACAAGAGACATATAACTTCCTTACCATCTTCTGGAGATCTTTCAGAAAGTGACATTAGTATATCTATCCAATGAAATTGTATATTTTTGATTTTACAGAATTCTTAGGCCATTTGATTACTTTAAAAAATTATATCAAGCTGTCATTCTGGGATTATTTTTCATTTGTAATCCTTTCTCAAGTTCTCTTTTTAATATGATTCCTATGTTATTCTAGCTTTTTTCTACTTATGAAAAAAATCCATGAGAAATTAATGTCTTGAATCATTTCATTTCTAAAGATATATTCACTTACTCTCACATGATTTAATTGATAGCTTGGCTGGTTGTTGATTTTTATGTTCAAAATATTGTTTGAAAACTTTAGTTCTTTTTCTGCATTATTTGTTTTATCTAATAACAGGTCTAATGTCACTCAGATTCTTGATTCTTTTAAATATATTGCTTGCTTCATTGAAGGATGAAGAAATTTTCTGAATTATTGATATTCTGAACATTTATTATTGTGTAAAAAAATATTTTGAATTTTATTATAATTCATCTGGCTCTATCAAGCCTTTCTTTTGTTCTAAGTATTTGAGACTTTCTACAACTTGGAAAATATTTTTCTACTGTTGTTCATTGCTCTATTTTATGTTATGCCCTTCATATTAGATATCATACCTTTTTATCCTAGGTCTTTTATAACTTGCAAACTGTTATTTTTTTTCTTTGTTCAATATTCTGGGAGATTAATTTAACTGAAACTTTTTGGGGTTGTCGCTGTTTTTATCACTATGCATGTTTAATTGCTAACACTTGTGAAAATGATCACTTATGATTTAATTGACAAGTGAGGTTAAAAATGAATTCTTTTAATAGTCCTTTGAAAATAATAATTACATATGTACCTTACATATATACCTTACATATGTACCTATAATGGTCTTTGCAAATTTCAGGTGGGATTTCACAGGTTATCAATGGTATGATCTATTTTTAAATGCTATTCAATATTTTGTAACTTATTAACATTTTCATAACATTTCATAGAAAAATCATATGTAAGATTTAAAAAGGTAGAAAGGGGTCTTGTGGTAGAAAACTTCAGAAGCATTGCATAATTATATATCGTATTAAAATATTAAATGTAATAGGTTCTTGAACAAAGTATCCTATTTGTTGTGGTTAATAAACATTTAGTAAAATGACTTTTTATTTATTTATTTATTTATTTTTTAGTACTGGAAGATGAGCCCAGGGATTCTTTACTATTGAGATATAACCCATCCCTTTTTATTTTTATTAGGAAAGATAGTCTTGCTAAATTTCTAAGGATGGCCTTCAGCTTGCAATCTTCTTGACTCAGTCTCCAGAATCTCTGGGATCACAGGCGTGCACCACCATGCCCAGCAGTAAAATCACTTTATCCTGGAGAATTTTCCAACACTTATTGTTTCTGACCTATTGAACAGAAATGTTTAAATAATAACCCCCCCAAAATAATTGTATTAAGTGAACATGCTAAGTGGAATTGTTTGAGAGAAGCATAAAAGTGATGCTATAAAAGTAGATAAGAGAGATATTTTCTTGAATTACATGGTTGTTTTGAAGTATTTGCTAAGCTTTGCAACACTTGCTAGAAACATTTAGAAAAGTCATCTTTACACATGTCTTAAGAAATAAGATTTTGTTTTATTTTTGATAATGGGATATATTTCACAACAAGAAATAAAATTTGCTTTTATGACCTAATTTGACAGGGATATTAAGTTTGAATCACTTTGTGTCACAAGCAATTAGGGAAAGAGCTAAGACCAGTTATTCTCAGAAAGACAATCATGGATGTGACATATGAGACAGAGTTCAGAGTGAAAGGAGGGCATCTATTTGAAAGAGCTGATTTTGTATCAGTTTTAAAAATATATATTTACCTGAGTAATCAGCAAGTATAATGGGCAGCATTCATTTTTCATGCAATAGAATTCCACAATTATTCACTATCAATAGGCAATAAACTGTTTAGAATCAAGGGTATGATGAAGTTCAGTCATATGTGTTTTTTGAATATCGCAAACAAGTTACCATAATTGCCTCATAAATTTTTTCAATGAACAGGCAACAGAGTAATCAGAGCAACATGCATTTGCATATTTGAAAATCATTTCGTCCCTCAGGGAAAAAAATGTGTGTTAGTATGTTGGATCACACACTTATACATAATTTTTCCTGATAATATTTTTAGTTTTATGAAAGTGTTTGCACCTGTACGTTTTATGAGCTAAATGTGGACGGTTGAATTATCCTCAATCCAGGAACCAACATGGAACTGTAGTGTGGCAGAACCTAGGGAAACTAGAAACCCAAATCCCTAAGTTTGCAGCTAGGTCTGTGTGGGCCTGTCTGAGCCAAGCAAACCCGTGGAAAATCAGAAAATGGGAGCATTTCACCAGGGGTAATATAGGTTAGAGAGGTTGGAGAGAATTGGGCTCTCACCAGCTCCATGAGCTCTGAGGCTCAGTACTGACAGGGTCAGCTATAGTGAGTCAAAGGTTGGAAGAGTGGGTGTGGGGGCATTTTGCTCAGTTCACCCAGTCAGCTGGTTTACCTGGGGCCAGTAGTCACCAGTTTCTGGTACCAGCATGGTCCAAATTCCCTCCCAAGACATGCATTCACAGGTCCCTGAGGCCTGATTGGTCTGGCACCAGTCCAGCATCCAATTTGAACTTCGACTCCCCAGTCCTCAGTCGCCCAACTCCTCCCTGACCTCTGACCAGGCCCATCCCTGGGAAACTAGTCCCACAGCATAGTAGCCAGCCCAAAGCTCTGCCTGCCAGGCACCTGCTTCACTACCAGACCCACCTAGTCTAGCACACAGCCTCCCTGCCAGCACCCAGGATCCAATGCCAGGCCGTGATCCACCTACCACATAGATGTAGCCAGCTGCTTTGCCATTCACCTACAACCCAGTTCCTTTGTCATGCCACTTCACCTCCAGTCCTGCAGCCCTGCCTGCTCATGCTCAACTCCCAAGAAGGGAAATTGGAAAGTCTTAAACCACAAACTTCAAGAGGGAGAGCAACACAATAAAAAGAAGTTTGCAAAGCCCATGGCCCATACTTGCAAGCTGAGATCATACTTGTTGAAGAAATGAGAAGAAAGCCAGGTGGACACAGTCAGTGAACATATACGCTCACTGAATATTTTGTCCACCATAAATACAACTCCTTAATTTCTTAATATTTAACCAAGATTTTTGTTGTTGTTTTTTTATTGTCATGGCTTAATTGTTGTGGCAGTAGTTCTGTTTTGCTTTTTGATTTTAGGTTTCCATATTGGAGTTTTGCTTTATGTGAATGTGTACTGACTGACTCATGGACTCCTACACATATTCATATTATTTCTTTCTTTCTTTTCTTTTTTTATTCTTGTAGGTTTACTTTGTGGGCTTTCAAAGGGATTTTTTTTTCCCATGTTCTCTATTTTCAGGGTTAGTGTTTATGATTAACTTAATTTGATTTTGTATTGAATCATCTTTATTGCTACTTTATCTCTCTTGTCTTCCTCTCTCATTTCTCTATTCCTGTCACCCAAACTGCATTCTTTCTCCTCCTTTATATTTTTCTATTTTTTATCTCATTTCAAACTAACAACATATCCTAAGTTACCACTGCATCTGCCCAATTCACCCTTTGAAACTGCAAACACTTTTCTGCCCTTCTATCTCTTCTTCTTTATACATACCCAACTCTATCCTTAATACTTCTTAATACTAATTGAACCATATAACAGTTACCCCTACCACCAGTGTCACAGCAATAACTTATAAAGTAGAAAGCATGGACAACACCTATTGTTTGATTTTAAGCCAGACATAATACATGGTTATGTATTGTTTTTACTGATGGAAATTGCTGATTCCACTGTTCCTACATATCATACCAATTAACACTAGATATCAAAATAGGAACTAGGGAACTGGTCTGCTATATATTGTTTGCATACATTCTTGCTATCATTGGGATCCCTCCCCTAATCTGAGCGGTAATAGTATATAGAGGGACATTATAAACCCATAAGGTAGACACTCTGCAGCATCAGATCCATCCAGATCAATGGGTAGACACACAAATAATATGAAAAAGGAAGGAAACAAATCATCCCAAATAACCCAGACTACCTCAACAGTAAACTCTATTGACACCACAGTGGGGGAAATGTCAGAGACAGAATTCAGAAACTTCATGGTTAAAATGATCTACAAGGTAAAAGGTGATGTAAGAGACAATATCAGAGAGAAAATACAAGAAGTGAAATGACATGTCAATAAGGAGATAGAGATCCAGAAAAATAATCAGAAATTTTTTAAATGAAGAATTCAACAAACCAAATTAAAATTTAATTGAAAAAAATCACTAATAGACTAGACCAATTGGAAGACAGTGTATCAGGCACCAAAGAAAAAATAACTAATACAGAAAACAATCTGACCATGGAGAAAAGATGTTAAGAGACCATGATCAAAACTTCTAAGAAATATGGGATAATATGAAAAGACCAAACTTAAGATTTAACAGGACAGATGAAGGCTCAGAGATACAAACCAAAGTATTTTTTGCACAATCTTTTTTCAATGAAATAATATCAGAAAACTTCCCAAACTTTAAGAATGAAATGGAAAACCAAATATAGAGGGCTTATAGAACCAAAAATATGCAAAATCACAACAAAGCCACACCAAGGCATATTATTATGAAAATGCCTTCATTATGAAAATGGTTAGAATTTTAGAGCCTTCCAGAGAAAAGTGATGAAAAACACTTAGAAGAAAACCAATCCAGATCATAGATGGTTTCTCAACCCAGACCATCAAAGCTAGGAAGTAGTGTAGTAGTATATACCATGCTCTGCAAGACAAGGTATGCTATCCAAGAATACTATAACTAGCAAAATTAAGCTCCAAAATTAACAAAGCAATAAAAACCTTTCATGACAAACAAAAGTTAAAAGAATTCACAACTAGAAAGCCTACACTACAAACATACTCAGTAAAATAGTTCTCAAAGAAGAAATGAAAAATAAAAGCAAAATCCAGCAAGAGGATGAGCTACACTAGAAAATAATCAATCAAAGGAGAACCTAATTCAAATTGAAAATGAGAAATAAATGAAAATGACAGTGTATAAAAATCATAATTCAATAATAACATTGAATGTAAATGGCCTAAATTCAACAATCAAAAACATAGACCGGAAGATTGTATTAAAAAACAAGACCCAACAGTATCCTTCTCCAAGAGGCTCACCTCATGAGCAAAGACATCCACAAACTGAAGGTAAAAGATGGGAAAAAACATATCACTCACTTGGATCACATAAACAAGCAGGGATTTCTATCCACATCAGAGAAAATGAATTCCAAGTCAAAGTAAATCAGAAGGGACAAAAAAGGACATATCATCAACAAACATAACAGTGGTAAATATGTATGCACCAAATAGTGGAATACTTCTGTGCATGAAGCAAACCATTCTCAATTACAAGAAACAAACAGACCACAACACAATAATACTGAGTGACTTTAACACAACTCTCTCATCACTAGATAGATCCTACAAACAAAAATCAAATAAAGATGTTATAGAACTAATGAGTACAATTAATAATTTAGATTTAACAGACATAAATAGAATATTTCATACATCATGACTGAATACACTATCTTCTCAGTAGCACACAGATTATTTCTAAAATAAACTATATCTTAGGTGAATACAAAAAAAGAAGATATACCTTGCATTCTATCTGATCATAAAATAAAATTAGAAATCAGTGATAAAACAAAAAATAGCAGCTACTCTAACACCTGGACACTATAATATGCCATTGGAAGACCAATGGATAATAGAAAAAATCAGGTGTGAAATAAAAAATAATTAGAGGTAAATGAAAATCACAACACAACATATGAAAATCTCTGGTACACTATGAAGGAAGTTTTAAAAAAAGTTCATTGCACTTAGTACATTCTTAATAGAATGTCACCAAATAAATAACCTGATATTACATCTCAAAGCCCTTAAAAAGAACAAATCAACACCAAAAACAGTAGATGACAGGAAACAAAAAGAGGCAAAATCAAATAAATTCAACCAAAAAAATTCAAACCACAGACAGAACAAAAAGTTAGTTCTTTGAAAAAGATAAATAAAATTGATAAATCCTTAGCAAACTAATGAAGAAAAATAGAAAACTCAAATCATTATAATTTGTAATGGAAAAAGGAAATATCACAGTGGACACTATTGAAATACAGATGATAATCAGAAAGTATTTTGAAAATCTGTACTTCAATAAATCAGAGAGTCACAATGACATTGACAAATTTCTAGAGACATATGACCTACCCAAATTGAATCAGGAAGACATAGAAAATTTAAACAGACCAATTTTGAGTAATGAAAGTGAAGAAGCCATCAAACACCTACCAACTAAGAAAAGCCCAGGACTAGATGGATTCTTAGCCACATTCTACAAGCCCTTTGAAGAACTTACACCAATACTCCTCAAATTATTACAGGAAATAGTAAGAAAGGAAACCTTTCTAAACTCATTCTATGAATCTAGTATCACCTGAGCCAAAATCAGACAAACACACATCAAAGAAAGAAAATTTCAGACCAATATCTCTCATGAACATAGATGCAAAGATTCTTAATAAAATCCTGGTAAATCACATAAAAATTATTTAAAAGAGAGTGCAACATGCTCAAGTGGGGTTCATTCCTGGGATATCAGGTTGGTTCAACATAAAGAAATCAGTAAATGTAATTCATTGCATCAACAGCCTTAAAAGCAAGCACCACATGATTATTTCAATAGATGCAGAAAAAAAAAACATTTGACAAAATTCACCATCCATTCATGTTCAGAACACTAGAAAAACTAGGGATAGTAGGAACATGCCTCAAACTGTGAAAGCTTTGTATGCTAAACCCAAGACCAACATCATTCTAAATGGGGAATAATTGGAAACATTCCATCTAAAAACTGGAACACGAAAGCCCTCTTTCACCACTTCTATGAAACACAGTCCTTGAAATCCTAGCCAGAGAAATTAGACAGAAGAAAGAAATTAAAGGGATACAAATAGGAGGAGAAGAACTCAAACTACCCCTATTTGCTGATGACATATGTCTATGTTCATTTTGACGATCCAAAGAACTCCACCAGAACACTTCTTTAACTATAAATGAATTCAGCAAAGTAGCAAGATATAAAGTTAATACCCATAAATCAATTAAATTCCTATACACCAATGAAAAATCACCTGAAAGGGAAATCAGGAAAATTATTCCATCCACAATAGCCTCAAAAAATAAAATAAAATACTTGAGCATCAACCTAACAGGTGAAAGAATTCTACAATGAAAATTACATAACACTAATGAAAGAAATTGAAGAAGACCTTGGAAGAGATGGAAAGATCTCCCATGTTCTTGGATAGGCAGAATTAATATTGTCAAACTGGCCATACAACCAGAAGCATTGTACAGATTTAATGCCATTTCTATTAAGTTTCTGGTGATGTACTTTATAGAAATAGAAAAAGATGTCATGAAATTCATTTGGAAAAACAAGAGACCCAGAATATCCAACACAATCCTCCTTGAAAAAAGTGAACAGGAGGCATCACAGTACCAAACCTTAAATTATACTACAAGGCTTTAGCAACAAAAATGGCGTGGTGTTGGCACCAAAGCAGACATGAAGACCAACAGAATAGAAGACACAGAGACAAACCCACAAAAAAAAACAGTCATCTAGGCAAAGGAACCATAAACATACATTGTACAAGATAGAGCCTCTTCAGCAAATGGTGCTAGGAAAATTAAAAATCTCTATGTAGTAGATTGAAAATGACCCCCGATATTTCACCCTGCACAAAAATCAATTCAAAGTGGATCAACGACCTAGGCTTTAAACCAGAAACCCTGAGCATACTAGAAGAAAAATTAGGCTCAGCTCTCCTTCATATTGGTTCAGGAACAGACTTCCTCAATAAGAATCCTAAAGCACAAGGAATTAAATCAAGAATCAATAAATGGGATGGAATCAAACTGAAAAGCTTCTTCACAGCAAAGGAAACAATCAATAACATGAAGAGAGAGCCTATAGAATGGGAGAAAAACCTTGACCACATACACCTCAGATTGAGCATGAATCTCCAGGATACACAAAGAACTCAAAAAACTTAACACCAAAAAAAGCAAATAACCCAATCAATAAATGGGCTAAGGGAATAAACAGGCACTTCACAGAAGAATTACATATGGGCAAAAAATATATGAAAAAATATTCAATCTCTAGCAATTAGAGAAATGCAACTTAACACTACATTGAGATGGGGGGGAAGAGTATTTCAGTGGATTAGACAAAGGGGAATGAAGGGAGGAGAGTGGCAGTAGGAGAAGGAGAGACAGTGGAATGTCTCTGACATAACTTTCCTATGTACATATATTAAACACACAGTGAATTTCACCATCGTGTTTATACACAAGAAATTAGTTTAAAAAATAATAATACTTAGGACTAAATGGTAGAAAGATCAACAGAGGGAAAGAAGCAGGGGGAGATGAATGGGAAAAGGAAGGAGAGGTTCTGAAGTTCATACTTTTATAACTATGCCCAAATGGATTCTATTGTTTTCTATTGTTACATATAACTAAAAGGACCAATTAAAATAAGAAATTTGATAAACAAGAAAAAGGTCTAGGGATGTAGCTCAGGGATTGAGCATCTCTAGGTTCAATCCCAGTTACCAAAAAAAAAAAAAAAAGAAAGAAAGAAAAAGCAAGAAGACTCTTAGAGGTGCAATGTACAGTATTTACCATAATTCATCAAATCTAACATGCCTTTGATGGAAAGATGAATTGCTCTCATATGGAGCACATGCACAGATACATTGACAAGCAAGCAGTGACAGTGCCTTAATAATGCTCCCCCAAGGTCTTTGTCAACAGCTTCTTGTTGCTTTGAAATTTCTTTCAGAATTTTCCAGCAAATTTTTCAATCTTTTCACTCCTCCAGTGTTATTGCCTGACACATTGTATCCATCCTCACAGAGTTATCTCAGGAACAAAGCACACAATGGCCTCCTCTATTTCCCAGCATCTTCCTCTCAGCCCTGTAAACCGCAATGCTGCTCTGCAAGGAGATGTGGTGTTCGAGCTGCTCCCTCTTGGCTTGTCCTTTCTTTCCTGCTGTATCAAATTGCATCCTGCTGCTTCTTCCCAGACCTTTAAATATACTCAATAATCATTTCTTTGAATGCCCAGTCACGGTGTCATCTTCTTTAAAACTGTGGAACAGCAATTAAATGCAAAAGTGTATCATAAAAATTGCACATAAATTGACTGAAGTAAAAGCAGCATGAAAATATTATGAATAATTTCATATATGTACAGTAAATCTCAACTATTTCACAATGGCTGCCTGGAAGCAGTAATTGTTAGATGTCATCAGTTGTACTTGTTTCAAACTCAGAAAATTCAAAGCTCTAAAAATGTTTCTGAAAGAAGGAGAAAGGAGGGAGGGAGGGAGGGAGGGAAGAAAGAAGGAAGGAAGGAAGAAAGAAAGGAAGGAAGGAAGGAGGGAGGGAGGGAGGGAAGGGGAGAAGGCAAGTGGCCAGTCACTGATCTCTTAGAAAAAATAGCCATTATAACAAAATGAAATGTGAACATACAATTCATGTAGTAGAGCTACACTCATCTCCCAGGATCCATTTCTTTTTTATATGAATACAATGTGGTCACTTGAAATGTGAGCAAAAAATGATAAAAATAAATATTTCAAATATTTTTTCCACTTACGTATTTCCACAGCATATTTTCACAGCTTAAAGATGAAACTTATTTAAATGGTTGAGCTAATTTATATCACAAACATATAAACCAGTGAGTATATATAATTATAGTAATAGTAAAAAATACCTTTATCACCTTAACCTTTCAAAGGTAACTGTCCATATTTTTTTCTCTCTTAACTTCATCTTTCCCCCTAGAAAATTCTGTATAAAAATTTTCTTTAAATATTTATTTATCTATTTGATGAATTTAGATATACATGACAGTAGGGTGTATTTTGACATTTACATACATGGGGTGCAACCCTTTGCAATTTTGATCCTGTTCTTGTGGTTGAACATGAAGCGAAGTTACACTGGTCATGTATTCATATATGAGCATAGGAAAGTTATGTTAGATATATTCCACTGTCCTACCTATTCCTATCCTCCTCCCTCCCTTTTGTTTCCCTCTGCCTATAATCCAATGAAATCTCTAGCTCCCCTTCCTACCCTAACTTGTTATGGGTCAGCATCCACATATAAGTATTTGACTTTGGATTTTGGAGGATTGACTTATTTCACTTAGCATGACAGTCTCCAGCTCCATCCATTTACTGGGCAATATCATTAAGTATTTTTTTATGACTATGTAATAATCCACTGCATATATGTACCACAATTTCTTTATCCATTCAGCTGTTGAAGGGTACCTAGGTTGGCTCCACAATTTAGCTATTGTGAATTGAACTGCTGTAAACTTTAATGTGGCCGTGTTACTGAAGTATACAGATTTTAAATCATTTGGATATATGCTGAGGAGTGGGATTCCTGGTTCAAATGGTGATTACATTCCAAGTTTTTTGAGGACTCTTCATTCTGATTCCAGAGTGGTTGGAAAAGTTTGCTGTCCCACCGATAATGTATGAGTGTATGAGTGTAACTTTTTCCCCACAACCTTGGCATCATTTATTTTTATTTGTATTCTTGATAATTGCCTTTCTGACTGGAATGAGACGGATTCTCAGTGTAGTTTTAATTTGCATTTCTCTAATTGCTAGAGATATTGGACATTTTTCCATATATTTTTGGCGTTTTGTATTCCTTCTTTTCTCAAGTGTCTGTTCCTTTGCCCATTTGTTGATTGGATTACTTGTTTTTTGGTGTTAAGTTTTTTGAGTTCTTTGTGTATCTTGGGTCCTAATGCCCTATCCAAAGTGCCGGTGGCAAAGTTTTTCTCCTATTCTTTAGGTTCCCAGTCCTTTTTTACTTTTCAATTTTGAGACAGTGTCTTGCTAAGTGGCTTAGGGCCTTGCACAGTTGCTGAGGCTGGCTCTGAATTTGCAATCCGCCAGCCTTGGTCTCCTGACTTGCTGAGACTACAGAAGAGAGCCACCTTGCCCAGCCAAGAATCTCCATTTCTAATTTCCATCCTAATAAATAACAGTAGCATAATAAATGTGTGAACACAACACTAATTCAATGTGTTCTCTAAAATTTCTTTTTGACTTGTGAAAGTATGAATTACTTAAACGAAAATACTATGCTTAGTTATACTTTGTGAAGAGAGAAATTTTAACCATTTATATAAGGTATGAAATTAGGGTAAATATAATAGAAATTTAATATAATTTATATTCCTTTTCTTTTTTTTTTTTTTTGGTTTGTGCAACAATATGAGTTGAAAAAGAGCTTTGTGTTTAATTGTGCTCTTTTACTGCGTAGCTCAGTGGTGGCAGGCAGCTCAACCAAACAATGGACAGGTCCTAGTTTTTTAAGTGGTAGAGGAAAATTATCACATTTGCATCCTTTCCCATTTAATCACTTTTAACAATTTTAAATTAAGCAAGTGATCAGCCATGCCCAGGGAAAGAAAGAATAGTCATCAAAGAAACAGAAGTTGAAGCAAGTTTTAGAAAAATAACTAAATAAATAGATTTAACAGAGCCTAGGGAAAGCAGGATCTTTCAAGTTTCCAAAGTACTTATCATATTTCATCTGAAATCTGAAGTCATTGCTTTTATCTATAGACCCCTGCTTCAGATGTTCAGCAAACACTGAATGATGAGCACATGATCAATAACTGAGTTTGAATGATTGAGTCTAGTTTTTGTGTTTTGCTTTGTTTCTTGGCTTTTTTGTTTGTTTTCTTTTCTTTTTCTCTAAATTGTGTTTAATTTTTCCTCTCCTACGACCCTGATATTTCTAAAGTTGATAAAACTCAAGCACTGCTGACCTTGTAAGGATTCAAACCTGCGTGTGCACAGGGACTGTGCTTGCTAGGGAGGTGTGGACCCATGAGGACAAAGATGTCAGATGCAGTTGCTGTAGCAGCTGCCAGGAGGGGGGTCGCAGTGTCACTGGATTACATTCCTGCATTTAATCGCCCTGTGCTGATCTGCTGCTGTGTCAAGAGGGGCTGTTCTGAGGTGAACTAAAGAGGTGCAATTCCTCCTTCAGGGTGGCTTTCCTGTCCAGACTGGTAAGGGCCAGAATGGAAAAGGAAGATGGTATTAGAGGCATCAGGACAGATTTATCTTAAACTCCAGGAAGGATGCGGCAGAAGCGGGAGGGAGGCAGGGACCTGGAAAGCTCTGAAGTAAGGAAGAGCTTGCCTGTTCAAGGCACTGAGTCAGGCAAGGCTGGAAGGTGAGGAAAAGAGGGGGTCAGCAATATTCAGGAATGCTGGACCTTGGGGGCTACGCTAGGCAATTGTCTTTTACCCACAGGACAACCAAAAGCTACAGAAGGGTTTTAAGCAGAAGATTTATGTAGTTCTATTTGCTTAAAAATGAGAAAGAGAGAGAGAGAGGGAAGGGGGGAGGGAGGGAGGGAAGAAAAAAAGAAAGAAAGAAAGAAAGAAAGAAAGAAAGAAAGAAAGAAAGAAAGAAGGAAGAAAGAAGAAAGAAAGAAGGAAGGAAGGAAGGAAGGAAGGAAGGAAGGAAGGAAGGAAGGAAGGAAAGAAAAAGAAAAAGAAAGAAGTCACATGACTTACTGTTTTAGAAGGATGTTTGTTGCTTTCACTCTAAACTAATACAAAACAAAATGTGGGCAAAACTTCAGTATCCAGCAATTGAGAATAGTCGCCAATAAAATGAAAACTGAAATTTATCAAAGGAAGAAAACCCAAAGCTAATTTTTAAAATATGCCTAATTATATAAATGGAACATCAGTTATCTGCATGCAGCATTCTAAATTTAAGTGAAAATGAGTATGTCCCACAGACAAGAAGTGAAAAATCAGTTAGAGCTCCACTGCAACTCACTTTCATATATGTATATTTATTTATTCTTATTTATCACAGAAATAGGTGAAAATTTCATTGTCATCTTCCTTAAATGACTGTGTTAAGTGTCTGTGCTGTAATATCCTAACATTGCTTCAGTCTGTGTTTTATGGGTTGATTTATAAATGGCCCTGGGCTATCTCAGGCAGCTGGAAGTATCATGAAATGTTTATTAATTGTCTCATAAAACTTGCTTATCCTGTTTTGCTACTGAATCCTTGGCAGTTAGAAAAAAGACTCTCAATTCATTGCCAGACAAAATCACAACATATTCTATAACCTAATGCATTTCTGTCTTTTGATGCATATGTATATGAGCTATGAATTATTAAACCATCAACAAATAGCAGGACAGAGAGTTGACAAGTCAAATGTGCCTGGGATTAAGAAGAAACTATTGCTTTCATGTCCACAGGTTAAGAACTTTAACAAATCAATCTGTGCACTTGTTCAGATATGTTTTTAGCATTGTTTTATTTAGAAATTGGAATTTAAATTTATATGATCACTTTTTTATACTATTCATAATCTTACATATACATAGGGTAATACTGTCTGTCTCAGTCTACTATCTTTCCTCCCCACACCCCCTTTCATCCTATTTTCCTCTACACCATCCATACTTCCTCCATTCTTCTCTTGTCCCCTCCCCGTGACCCTCCCTCCATTATGTATCATCATCCACTTATCAGAGAAAACATCACTTTTTAATGAGGAAGAGCTGTTTCTTTCAGTTAGCTGAAAATAAGGCTGTAGATTTGTTAAGATAGAATAATGTAGATTATTTTAACCCTATAGCTGCATGGGTATTTGCACTACACACAGATAATTAAGTAAGTAATCAAAACCTGTTTCTTTTTCAACAACTGATTTGCCCGGCAAGAAAGGTTCCATGGCTACAGAACTGAGCAAAAGAAGGTAAGATCCCTCTGCAGCATCCCTGTAAGATCTGCACTTCCTGGTCCAGCATGGAGCAGCAGTTTCAAAAGTTTCTTTTTCAATCAATTATGAATGACTATCAAATGACAGATATAAGAATCTCAAAAGCTTAGAAACACCATAAGTATAGAGGTATGTTAATTAGAGTTCCTATATGTGAGTTCTACTTCAATGACTAATGTCTATTTTTGTGGATTTTGTTCATACATAGTTATGTAGGGTAAAGTACAAGAGAAGCAGTCAAAAATAAATATGGCTTTTTCTTGGATAGATTAAATCCATCCAGTCATCATACAAAATATGTATTCTGCATTTAGCTGCATTATAATGAATGCATATTCTAAATCTTCTCAGTGAATTCTTCAAAGAACTCTATCAATTATTTGCAAATTTTTAGTCTATCTGTTGGAATAGAATTATATTTCAATCATCGGTTCTAAAACACCAGAAAATATTTGCTTAAAATTAGTTTATTCATAATGCTTATAAGCCCAAAGTTTTATCAGGGATACAGACATTATTACCTCACATTCATATATGACTGCATGACTAAAATGATTCTACAATATGTACAATTGGAAAAATGAGAAATTATACTCCATTTATGTGTGATTTATCAAATGCATTCTACTGTCATGTACAACTAATTAGAACAAATTTTTTAAAGTAATAAAAAAATTTAAATTGTTAAGAATCCTGTGAAACTCCAAAATTGGAAAAAAATTATTATAAGTGATTTCAAATGCCTTTGCTCAGTTAGGCAGCTGCAACTAAGAACACACAAACAGCTCAGATTTTTTAAAAAACCTAATATCTTTAATGACATCTAGTTTTGCTTATTAAAATAATCTAGGAATTACTTTACTTGTCTACCTAACGACCAAGGGGCACAATTATAAACCTAACACTTTATTTCTATTAGAAAAGAGTCATCTTAAATCAGATGAAATAAAGATCATTTTCAAGTGAACAGGAAAAACAGTTTGTGATTCATGAGACAAAACTAAAATAATTAAAATTTAAAAACCAAAAGATTATAAAGCTAGACAATTAAACCCAAACTGAATAAATAATCAGAGACTATTTTGCAGCCAACTCCTAAGTGGAAAAATCCTCCCCAAACGTGGCTAAGCACAATCATTTCCTGTCAGACTGTTGAAAATATTTTC
The DNA here is from genome assembly GCA_020662805.1 of Glaucomys volans. NCBI lineage: Eukaryota > Metazoa > Chordata > Mammalia > Rodentia > Sciuridae > Glaucomys > Glaucomys volans. The sequence goes on from JAJEJO010001692.1 coordinate 155,839, forward strand.
TTCTGACATATCTTGCCTTACTTCGCTTTTGAGGCTACAGAATCCTTCGTTCATGTTTGAGGGGTCATTTCCCTTATACTTGCTCTCATCTTTCCTCTCCCTGAGCACAGTGCATTTTAGAGAATTCAGGTAGTCACTCAAAATTACTGATTTGATACGTTTGGAGAAAAGATAAAGTTGGTTCCCAAGGATCTCTACACTCATTCCTCTTTGCAATGTCCTTCCCTTGAATGTGAACTGTTCCAGAACTCTGCTTCTAACAAACAGAACATGACAAAAGAGGGGGGATTTCACTTTCAATATTAGGTTACAATACTGTCATCTTCTGTCTTAGCACCTTCTCTTCTTCTCGCACACTCCTATTGAGGGAGTCAGTTACCATTGCTCAACCACCTTCTAGAGAGCCCCAGGAGCAAAGCTGATGTCTTCTCATGTCTCACAGTGAGTGTGGAAGGGGATACTCCATCACAGAGCCTTAGATGAGAGCAGCCCCAGCTGGCAGATGGACTTCAGTTTGAGAAATACCTTGAGCCAGAGTTCCTAAGCCATGCCCACCTTCTTCCATCTACAGAAACTGTGTCACAACAATCATTGCTCCTTTAAATTAATTAGTTTCAGGGTAATTTTCTAAATCTGGTAGTAGGTTGAATAGTGTCTCCCAAAATATATGTCCACTGGGGATTTCAGACTTTTTAGACTAGTGTCTGCAGATATAATAAAGATAAGGACCTAAGAGAGGGTGTTACCAGATTACGGTTGGCCCTAAATGCAATGAAAGTCATCCTTATGTGGACAGGAAAACCTAGAGAAGGCAATATAAGTTGGAGGAAGTGATTTGGGTGATGTTCCAACAAGTCATGAACAGGTAAGGACTCCTGGCAGCTTCGAGAAGGTAGAAGAGAGACCCAGAGCACCAGAACCTGCAGACATCTTGACTTCGGAGTTTTAACATCCAAAACTGTGAGAGAATAATTCTCTGTTATTTTAAGATACTGAGTTTATGGCTCTGTGTTATGGCAGCTCTGTGAAGGTAACAGTGATCAGTGATAAATGTTACGTAGGTTAAAAGGGAAAGCCATTCCCTGTGACAGTTATGAGATGAAGTGCAGTATTGGCAAACTTTTTACAGAAATGTCTTGGAAACTTTAAAATGAACAAGACAAAAACTAAATATAATACTTAATTGGAAATCATTAACTTGCAATAACAACAGAAAAGCAGTACTTGTATTTATTTTAATTTATTAAAAATGTTTTTAATCTATTAAAAATGATGTTTGAATCATTAAAATGGTATATTAATGTGCATTCAGAGCCAATACAATGTGATTTATAGTGCACTAAATGAAGTCTACCTGACTGACTCCCCCACATATATATACGTGAAGTTCAAGTCCAGAGGAGTTTCGTGACTGAAGGACTTTTATTAACACTCACTGTTGTGCAGTATGCTATTGTGCCTTTGATTGTCCTCCATACCTTCCTTTCTACGTTCTGTACACAATTTCAGGCATGAGAAGCCTGGGAACTGATATAGCAGAGTTTTTCAGGACTCTGAATGTGACCACTTTCTGGGAAAAACACTTACCAAAAATCTGGAAGGCAGAAAGTAAGCCTAAGCCATGATCTTTGCTTCACAGCAGAAGACATATGATTTTCAAAGGCAGTTTTGCAGACTGCTCCATTTCTTTGCCATTATCCCAAGTCTGTGGGGAAGTTGTGAGATTGGCAGTGGTACCCTCTCTTATGATTCTGCCAACAGAAGCCTATCTCAACTCTGGCAGTGACAGCAATCTAAAACACTATCATCACTGCTAACACCATTAAATTTCATTCTGTTATCCCTTGCCTGTATTAAATGCTTTTCTTGAAATACTTAGAGTGTTTCTATTATCCTTGACAAATTCTCTCCAGGTAAGTAGTTAAGCAGAATGTAACTATTGAGCAAATCTGAAACCAGTCATACAAATTTTATTATCAAAAATAATAGAAAAACAGTAACATTTGTGAAAAAGAAACAATAAGATGAAATAAAAAAAATCTTAATAAATATTTAAAATTATTTTATTACAGATTTTCTGTACAATATTGCATCAAGATCAATGCCTGGAAAAAAGAACTGATTCTACCTACAAACATTTTAAGAAAAATGAACTAAATAACTTGATAATAGAGAATTAGATTGTTTTCATTCCTCTCCATGTTTTGCCAAATCCATTGTGGGGTTTACTATACCAAAAATTACAAATGCAGGTGTCTTGGTTTAGGGTCCCCTAGGAGTAGACTCTGAAGCCATGACGTGACTGCAAGTAGTTTATCTGAGAGTTCATTTCAGGAAGCTCTGTGACAACATGAGAAAGTGAGTCTAGGAAGAAGGAAGAGCCAAGATAATGCTCACTAGCTGGTAGGTTTCCACGGTGGAAAAGCAGGACTTCATGTTCCTGGGATCTCATGAGACAACAGCAAGGACAAAAATGGGTCATTAATTGTCTCACTGAGGAGAAAGTGGATGCCTTGTATAGACCCCAATCCTCACCTCCAGTGGGTTGGAGGTCATTTCTGGAGAGTTAACTTCCTGTCATTTCTATTCTACTCCCTGCATGGAGCAGTCCTACCCGTGGCAAGAGGATTTCCTCCAACGGAGAGTTCAATAAGTCAGTGAGCTGCAAAGAAAGCACCTGCCACTCACACCCAGGGCAGGCTCTGGAGAGGTACCTGAATTTACCAGAATGAAAGTGAATGTAACAGACTCAAATCTTGTCCCCATGCTGTTCAAGGATTAGCAAGAAGAGATCTGGGCCTCAGTCAGTAATACCAATGCATGAATTGGAATAAATGGTGTAAAGAGCAAGTGCTGAAAGGAATAGAATTTGTGCTAGAAAATGTGATGCAGGCTCAACTATTAGGGAAGACTTTATTCAGAATGTTAATTTTGGATCAATCTCCAAAGACGGGAAGCTAAACAGGCCATATTTTTCAGGAAAGCAATCAAATAACTATTTTCACCTACAAAGAAAGAAATCCTATGGAGCAAGGGTCCTGGGGCATGACAAGGACTGAAGGCAGTACTGATGGAGGTCAAGATGGGGTGGGAGGATAGGTGAGGCTGGGCACACTTTGTGGGTAACAGATGACGCCTGGTGAGCACAGCATTTGAGTAATTAGGCTCCCTTGTGATTTAAATGGTTTTATTCTTGGAGAAAGCATTTATTTAGTGGACTGTAAGGTTAGACTTGGAAAAAATGGCAGAAACTGGATGTGGTAGGTCATGCCAGTAGATTCTAGTTATTCCAGGACTCAGGAGGCTGAAGGCAAGAGAATCGCAAATTCAAGGCCAGTCAACTTTGGGAGACCATCTATCAAAATTTACGAAGAAGAAAAGGAAGAAAAGAAGGAAGGGAGGGAGGGAGGGAGAAAAAGAAAGAAGAAAGAAAGAAGGAAAGAAAAGGCCTCAGGATGTAGCCCAGTGGTAGAGAGCTTTTCATGCATGTACATGGCTCTGAGTTCAATCACAGTAACCACAAATAAATAAATAAAATAAATTTAAAAAGACAAGTAGACAAGAGTAGAAAATTAGAAGCACAGGAGGCTAATTCTGGAAACAGACAAAGAAAGATGAGTAACTTGAATGGGAAGATCAAGAGAAATGGAAGAATTTGAAGCACAGTGGCAGTTGGTTATTAGATGCATATTTGGTAATGGGACAGAGCCTATAGTGAAGGAGACAGGAAGTTTAATGGATACTGAAGCATCTCTGATTGTGGTCTTTCACTAAAAGTAATAATTTTAATTAAAGAGAAATAGCAGAGAAGACCAATCATTCAATTTTTTTCTACTCAGTGAATTTTCTTTTTCTTTTTAATTTTTACAAACTACATTTTGATTCATTGTACACAAATGGAATACAACTTTTGGTTTCTATGCTTGTGCATAATGTAGCTTCATACCATTTTTGTAATTATACAAGTACATAGGGTAATGATGTCTGTCCCATTCCACCATTTTTCATACTCCTGCCTTCTCCTCACAATACCAGACCTTCAACTATACTACAGAGCAATAGTAACAAAAACAGCATGGTATTGACACCAAAATAGACAGGTAGACCAATGGTACAGAATAGAGGACACAGAGACAAACCCACAAAAATACAGCTACCTCATACTAGACAAAGGAGCCAAAAACATACAATGGAGAAAAGACAGCCTCTTCAACAAATGGTGCTAGGAAAACTGGAAATCCATATGCAGCAAAATGAAAGTAAACGTTTACCTCTCACCCTGTACAAAACTCAACTCAAAGTGGATCAAGGACCTAGGAATTAGACCAGAGAACATTCACCAAAGAGAAGAAAACGTAGACCCGAATCTTCATCATGTAGGTTTAGGATTAGACTTCTTTAACAGGAACCCCAAAGCACAAGAAATCCAAGCAAGAATCAATAAATGGGATGGATTCAAACTAAAAAGCTTTTTCTCAGCAAAGGATACAATCAATAATGTGAAAAGAGAGCCTGCAGAGTGGGAGAAAATCTTTGCCACACACAGTTCAGATAGAGCACCAATCTCCAAAATTTGTAAAGAACTTACAAAACTTTACACCAAAAATACAAAGAACCCAATCAATAAATGTGCTAAGGATCTGGACAGACACTTTACAACAGAAGATATACAGGCAATTAATAAATATATGAAAAAATGTTGAGCACCTCTAGTAATTAGACAAATGCAAATTAAAACAACTCTAAGATTTCATCTTACTCCAATTAGAATGTTTTTTTATCAAGAACACAAACAATAATAGATGTTGGTGTGGCTGTGGAGAAAAAGGCACACTTTTACATTGCTGGTGGAGTTGCAAACTGGTGCAGCCACTCTGGAAGGTAGTGTGGAGATCCCCAATCATTCAATTTTAAAGACTCTAACCTTTGTATCTCCTGGTTGTACTTCTATAAGTAACTTACAACTCCTATCTCTTTGGTTACTTAACACAGCTACCTTGTATCCATAATGCAAAGCTGATTGATCTTTACCACATCCTTTACTTATTCCTTTCTTAGTAAGTTTTCCCTTTTTCAGTACTGTATTATTTTCCAACTGTTCCCCTGTTAATTTCCCTCACCCCTTGCTGTAATATATGGTAATAAGTGGAGAAGAAAACTCTTACCTTTTGCTTTTAAAGTTCTCAAGGACATTTAGCATCAGGTATAATCCTTAGAGCAAAAGTGAGTGGGAGGACACCTGGTCATGAGGGGGCATGGTGCATAGAAATGAGCAATGAGATCCTGAATAGTGCTCTCTTGTTATAGATATCACACAAGTTCAATTTTTTTCTAATGTTTAAGTAATTATTAAAGGATATTTGTGGTATAATAGAGCAAGTGTGTGAGTTTTTTAAATTAGTTAATTATTTTAGTCTTTCAATTAGTTAATAATTTTACCAAAAGTAATTTTATACAGATTTTATTTGCCCTACTAAGGTTGGTAAGTGCTACAATCTACTTTCCACACTAATAGTAGCTATGTTAGATTATTGGTGAATAAACAGAATTCATACATTTGGGGTTCAAAATATAAAGAAAAGCATCAATAATAACAACAATTAGGCTTTGGAAAATATCAAGGGCTTTATAATTAAAAGATATTCAGTAGCACACAATTCCCTTAATGGACACACGGAGATAACAGACCAAAGTTTTGAGCCCTTTCTGCATTGGCAGTGCCCTGTAAAATGGGCCTTTGATGCAATCACAAAATCAATTGAAAGTTCTTTTGTATTCTTACCATTTTCAAATTTATTTAGAATTTGATGAAACTTTTAAGAAGGTCCTAAAATTGCGAATGCTTTCAGTTGATAGTGTGCACCGTCAAATGTTAAAGGAGATTAGCATAGATGGAATGATTTCACAGGAACAACAACAACAAAAAAAAGGATAGAAACATTGAGCATGAGAAACAGCTCATCTCAGAATCAGGCTGGGGTTGGTGTGATTTCTAGGCCGCCTTCAGTCATCACTTCCGTCTCAGTCACTCAGTGCAGACAACCAGTCGGACTGGCTTTTTGACCTTATTAGCATGACTTTTGACCAAACTGATCCAGCATCTCAGCTGAAATGGCAGGACCACAAACAGTCCTAAGCTCCGCAAATGCTACCTACGATTTTAAGTCAATGGACACATTAACGATGTGCAGAGGGTGTGTATAATGCAATAATTATTTTAAACCTTTTCTCCTCTTCTAAACCTGCTAATCCCACTCTTCCCCCTTCTTCTGAAGAGATCATTTTGATTCCTCCTTCAGAGAGAAAATACATCAAAAACTCCATTAACACATGCCACTCACACAAATCTTAACTGCCTGTTAGGGTCTCTTTTCACAAATATCCCTGACTCTCGGGGACCTCAATATGCTTAAACCCTGACAACAGTACTTCTCACTGTTATTATTGTCATTGCTTTCATTTGAAATGTGGAATTTGGATTTCAATCACCACAACATTCTCTTGAAGAAAACATAATACTAGATTTCCAAGCTCACTGACTCCCCTAAACTATACTTTTATGTTCTGAATTCTGTTCTTTTCTGAACTGTATTTTTTTTTAAATAATTCAACATTTCTCTGGTATTTTTCAAACTCATGACCTAACAACTCTATTGCTAAGGAATGGTACAAATTTTTTTTTTTAAGAATTCTAATTTTCTTGCCAGAAAAGACAAAAGTAGGAAAAGACAACAATTACAACAATTGAAAAAAAAAAACAAAACTCTTTTGTAATATCTTCATGGTATATTTCTTAGCATGTACCTTAGCATTTATATGAGAAACGTGATTAAAATTATATAACTCTAATACATAAAGTTCTAAAATGTCAACTGTAGCATTAAAATTATTTTTTCAGCACAGAGTTAAAGTAGGATGCAATCTCTAGTTGCTTTTTAAAAAGGTGTAACTAATTCTACCTTTGTATGATTTCAGCATAATTTGGATTTGTTCAGAGAAATACCTTTTTCTTATTTCTTATCGAAGGCTATATGCAAGGAAGACTATTTGAATATAATATGTTGGATAGTGTAATAGGATGGTTACAATCTGTAATCTTAAAAATAAAATTGTAGCTGCAGTCATAGCTCCTTTGTTCTGGGGAATGCCAGCCAGGTCTTGAACAAAGCGAACAATGGAGCTCATCAGACCTTCCTAAGAACACAAAATGGCGTGGCCTATTCTTTGGAGTTCTCCATAGAATTCACTCAGCCAATCAAAGGCATATTTGTTTTGCATTTGAGAATGTTCATGCTTTAAAAGGAATGTTCATGACTGGCATGGAAATAAATACTCAGAGAAATGATCTCTGCCTACATATTTGAATAAGTCATATGATTCAATTAATGTAGAAAAAAGTGGGCCCGACAACTTGTATTTAATCTCTTCCTTGTGCATTTTTCAGAAGAAAAACTGTAAGGATATTAGGATTATTAAGTAAATACCAAATTAATTGAAATCTTTGTGAAGCAAAATAAATGAATGCATGAGAAAAGAATAAATCTGACTTTTTAAAAAGTGCTTGTGTTCTATACTTCTCATCTTAAAGTTTTTGAGGCATATTCATTAACATGGTTAATGGAAGATAAGAACAGCCTTAGGTCTACCTCCTCCAAGGCAGTCTCTGCTCTGCATGATGGGGCTCTGGGCAGAAGGATGCTGGTGTGGTCAGCCAGAGTCCTGGGGCCAGTGTCTGACCCACCTCTGCCCATTAGCTCTGACCGTTCATCAAGTTTTGCATCACACTTTCTAATTCATAAGTAAAGACGACAAGGTCCACTGTCTTCTTCAAAGACACTCTAAAATGAATACCTTTATTTTTTAAAAAGAATAAATATCAAAATTATATGAGAAAATCTTACCGATTTGTGCTTTTAGCTGAGGTATAAAATACTTGGTGTTGACAAGTGCCAAGGAGGTTGAGTGGAGCCTGCCTATTTCTTTGTTTTATTGCTCAGAGCCATTTCAGAAGTATTAATTCAGCAAACGAACCAGCAATGCCTCTCTTCACACAACTCCAATGTTTCCTCCTCCAGCATTAATGAACATTATTTTCCTCAAATGCAAACAGTGCTACCTAATCAATTTTTTCTAATATTTATCATCTGCAGAGCATACTTACTTTTTCACAAAATTTGCAACTTTCTTATAGCTTCAATAAAGTGGAATGTAAAGGTTTCATTCTAAATATGGAAGGCCCTCATTGCCATTAAACGTAAAATTCTAGGAGTCAGAGACTCCCAAGTTAGAATAATATCTCCGACTCTTACTAACTTTAAGCTATAGGGAAATTTCTTAACTTTAACAATGTCAAGTATTAAGCTATAAATGGATGATAGAAATAACTATCATGCAATATTGCAAAGATTAAATATGAAAACATAAATAAAACTTTGATACACAGGCCAACAATAGAAATCACATATAAAGGTGACTATTATTATCATGTATGGTTTTTACTATTTCACAACTACTATCAAGATGAGTAAACTAATTGGTAAAATAAGTAAATAATTAGTAAAATAATTATTCTAAACTTCATTTTCCTATTATGATGTGAGATGCTAAATTGGGGAGATGGGTAATGGCTACTTACAACTTCATTAATTCAAAAACTGATATCTAGACCAGGCACAGTGGCACACACCTGTAATCCCAGTGGCTCAGGAGGCTGAGGCAGGAGGATCACAAATTCAATGTCAGCCTCAACAAAAGCGAGGTGCTAAACAACTCAGTGAGACCCTGTCTCTAAATAAAATACAAAATAGGGCTGGGGTTGTGGCTCAGTGGTTGAGTGTCCCTGAGTTTAATCCCATGTACCCCACCACCCCAAAAAAAACTGAGGTCTAATGACTGAGGCCATTTCACAACGACCATCTACTCCAATTAGGGCATTTTGTCTCTTTCATAGGTGTGAAGTAGACTCCCACAGTGCATCCTTAGTTCAAGTAGAGTAGACGTCAGCAAAGTTTTTCTATAAAGGTCTAGGCATTTCAGATTGTGCAAATCTAAGGGTCTCTGGATCTCTACGCAGCCCTGGTGTTGTGGCACAAAAACAGCAACAGAAAATAAGTAATGCAGTGCATACAGGTGGGCTCTCATAAAATTACTTTATGGATACTAATTGTGAAATCTGCATAATTTCAACTAATCATTAGATACCATTCTTTCTCAAAGATGTAAATCACTCTTATATCATTGTAGTTAAAAAATGGGTGTGTCACTGGGCTCACCTACAGGCTGTAGTTTATTGTTCCCTGCACGAAACATTAATGGCTAGTTGAACAAAACCCTTTGTCCACTGAGAGAATATCAAATTCAATGACATTATTTCAAAACATTTATCATGGGGTGGGTTTCCAGACCAGTGGCAGAATGCTTATCTTCCCAATACTACACACACGCAACAACAGCAACAACAAAACACACATGAGCATGCACACACACACGGACACACAGAATATACATACCTCAGCTATGTTTCTTGAGTATAATTACTAAAAATAATTGCAAAATTGGTACTTTTACTAAAATTACAAAACAGACCAACAATTCTTTTTCTTGAAGATAGAGCTGTTTCCAGGATGGCAAAATAATAGAAAAGTGAAAGCAATATTCTTTTGTCTCTCCATGTACATATATATGTTACTTATATCTAATGCTGTGTGGGTGTGTATCTGTATGCAGCCACACATCATTACACATTGAAACTGTTAATGATATATGCCAGCACTCAGTGTGCCAAAATAGCTGTAGACCTTGGGAAACCAGCACAAACTACTGTTTCTGCAAGATTCATGAAGAGGAAAATAAACTACCTGTTGATAATGGTTAGCAAATTGCTTTCAGAAAGAAAGAGAAGGGGAATAATGTAACTTCTCAAATAGGAAGGCAGAACTCAGTACTAACTAATGACTAGGGTATGAAGACACAGTGGCTTACCTTCTTGACACATTTTATTAAGAAGGGAAAGCTTTAGAAGATATTTGCAAATGAATGGATTATACTCTTTCTTTTTCCAGTGTGGTTTTATGGTTATTCCTGTTTGCTCCTGATGTTTGTAGGGTAGGCAAAAAGAAAAATCCACGCTGGGAGAAGTGTTCTTTATCTCAATTGAAAATACTCAATTTAGTTTGCAAAGCAAGTTAGTACCAGCAAAAGTTAACATTTAACCTTTTTCCTTTGCATGCTTTTTTTTTTTTTTTAGTTTGGATCAATTATATATTCTCACATCTGTGGTGAAAATTCAAATTAAATTCATGACATTGGCAATGTTGGGATTATCATCAATCAGGTATTAGCACACTGAAACATAGTTAGCTGCAACTGACTGGCTAAGTTTCACCGTGGCTCTGCTGGAGAATGAGTTACTCCTAATATTCCACAGAGAGAAATGCTGATTTTGACAGCTATTGTCACAGAATAGCAGCAAAGCTTTCTGACGTGTGAATGCTGTTGGTTGTTTCTGTCTGACATGAAAACTTGACATATAGAGAAATTAAAGAAAGTTTGAACAACGTTATTCCTTTAAGGAACTATTTTACTTAATGTGGATAATTAGTCCCTGATTTTTGGTGTGAATTGTATGTTTTTGTCCTTTATATTTAGTATCTATCAATGGTATATTTTTTACATCATTCTTAAACTGGTGGAAAATTGGCTACATTTTATTGCATACACAATAATTACTGTTACACATACTGTGAGTTTCATCTTAGTCTTGATCTTGAGAGAGGATTAAAGAAGAAAAAGATTTTTAGTCCTGAGCTCTAAAACACTGAGCCACATTTTTTCTGGACAAACTCAGAACCTGTAGAGGAGCATCATGCTATATAGAATAATGCAGAATGTTGGAATGCCTAAGTGGCAGTGAACTTGCGGATCTTGTGAGCGACTCACATGCACCCTGATGACTGAGAGATCGGCAGCTGGACCTGAGATACCTAGATGTACATCCTCGCTCTATCAAGTCATGTGATTTTGTAAGTGTTATTCAACATCACAAAGCTTTAATTATTCACTTAAGGGACAACTAATAATCGCACTTAATCCATAGCATGGATATGAAGATTGCATGTGCAATCACACATAATAATGCCCAGAAAGTTAATCAACAAAACCCCCTTAATCTTAGTTCTTCTTTAGATATAATCAAGTGAGATAATTATAAATAGATGATTAAATAAATGCCAGTCAAAATAGTAACTGTAATAATGGTCAACTGAATGCCTTATGAAATCATAAATGCAGCAACCGTTCCTTAGATGTGAAGTCTAAGAGAACCTCTATGTGCTCCTGAAATTAGTTGTGATCCCTGCCTTTGAATACAAATTCAATGTCACGAATGCAGGACTAGCTCTTCCTCAATTTAGACAGAAAGATTAACAGGGGGTGGGAGGAGAAACTGGGAGATGTGCCAATTACAGAAACTCTGGCAAAAGGAAAGGGTCAGTTGTGGGAGCCCGCTGTGTCTGAAGAAGGCCAAAACAATAGGAGACTAAGGTAAGTGAGAGAAGAGACCGTCACATTGTGACCACCTTTCTGAAGAAACCCTGGCTCCATACCAGCCTTCTGTCAGCTCAAATGGTCTTCGGTCTCAAGAAATGGAATGTGCTCAAGAGGACAGAACTCAGCGATCCCTTCTCTACAGATCATGCTGGGCAAATAGAGGAAGGAAATAATTACTGCCCAAAGACAAGCCACAATTTTGTTTGTTTGATTGATTCCTTCCGAAGAAGTTTTCCTTCTTGGACTTGTAAACCTTTATTGATAGCCACTATCTTATTATTATTGTTCCTGTATAGATCTATGAAAGAATCCATTAATTGCCATTGCTAGGATATAGAATAAATGTGAGAGGAAATGAACCTAATCACATAAGAATCTGAACATCTTCCTGGAAGAAGAGAAACAGCATTGTCTTCCTTACCAATAGCTGAGGAGACATGCATCCCTCAGCAGGGTTGTTCAGAGCTTAAAGGTACACCAGAAGTCCTGACACCATATTACCTTGAGGCTGCTCAGTGGATCTCAGGAAGAGGCTGTGTGAGGCTGAGGCCAGAGGCTTTCACTGGAGACCAAGCACATTGCTTGGATTTTAAGAATCAAGCCTGGGCATAGTTAGTTCAAGCTCCTGTAACAAATTGCCATAGACTAGGTGACTCAGACAGCAAGTGTTTATTTCTCACAAGTTCTGGAGGATCCGTGCCCAGGTACAATCTGCTTCCCAGTGTGCAGATGGCTGACTCAACCCATTCCCACATCAAGGAGGGCACAGAGAAAGAGGGAAAACTCCTCTTGCAAGAACACTAATCCCATTCAAGCCCTCCACCTTTATGACCTGAGTAGCCCTCAGAGGCCACAGCTCTGAATTCTGTCATATTGAAGGTCAGGTTTTCAATGTAATTGGAGGACAAGAACTAACAGTTCATGCTAGTTTATCAACTGAGAATGGGGGCTAACTCACAGAAACTTAATTGTGCTTGTTCTGGGAGAAGCTAAGAACTCTTTCTTAATTAGGATTATGGCAGCTTGTCCTAGACTGGAAAGATGTTATTCCAAAGTCTGTTGTACTATGAAGCCCTGGAGTTCAACCAAGTCACCATGTGACACCAAAGAGCAAAGTTAGGAGAAAAGTTTAGTGATTTCTATTCTTTAGAACTATTTCAGACCGCCTTTATGGGGTACAAATTTTCCTTAGTTTTAGCAAATCTGAGGAGCAACCAAGAGTTAGATATTAAGATTCACCCCAGTCAATATGTGAACTATTTACTCTGTTTTATTGAAAAATAAAAGGTGTGTGCTGAACCTGTTCTCTCCATGTGTGTAACAGACCACACCATAACCTGGAATATGCCAAGTATTTTTCAAAAGTCTATTCATCCCTATGCACTGTTGATAAGAAAAAAACCATTATTTCCAGAAAGTATTTTTAATTGCAAAACACAGAGACACACACACATACACACACACACACACACACATACACACACACATACACATACACATGCACATCTCATGTAGTCCTAGACTGGGAGGGCTTAGCATGAGGTGAATGAAATATCAAATTCAGGATAGAAATTTCAAGTGGTAGAAAAGAGCAAAATAATCAATGTAAATAATATTGTAATGAATTATTTAAAAATACAAAAAATCTTATATAGAAAAATAGGAACATTTTAAATACAGACAAGCTTTGACCCTGCACTTATATGAATCCACCCCATTCACTTCACTCTTGCTTCCTCAGAGTCCCTTTTAAAATCAAAAGCCTCAAAGTGATTTTATGCTTCTCAATTCCCTGAAAACATGTATTCCTCCTTCCTGGCCACCTCATGCTGAGAGTGAAGACCGAGAAGCTGCTGCTCAGGCCCAGGTAGAATTGCAATATATCCCTTAGTAGCATGGCCTGGCTAAATTTACACTGTGTGCGTGTGTGTGTGTGTGTGTGTGTATGTGTGTGTGTGTGTGTTAGACATATTTGCTATGTTTTGTTCATAGAAATTGTAAAGTTCCTGAAGGAGACAGATTAGCTGTCATTCCAGTTTGAATCAAATTGCAATTAACTTCATTTTTCCATTTTTGTATCATTTCTGATGCAGGAGGGGAACTAAGTCCAGTGCATTGAACCTCAGGCAAGCTCACAGATTGGGATGCTGGGGATGTTGTCATGCTTCTTACTCCAGTGAAATTTTATTTATGGAAAGAAGTAGCTCATTGGTCATCATTTTTCATTTCTTTAAAATTAATACATGGAAATACCTCGATTACTGAGTTCTAGTGCCCTTTTAAATTTTTCTTCTCAAGACAAATGCCTCACTGGATATGAACTGTTCTCAGATCTTGGAGATACCAGATTAAATTAAGAAGGAGAAGGAGAAGGAGAAGAAGGAGAAGGAGGAGAAGGAGGAGGAGGAGGACGACGACTAAAGGAACAGAGAAAGAAAAGAAAGACAAAGGTGTCAAATCAGAAAATGAAGACTAAAAAGAAAGAAGAAAACCCATGACAATAATTCAAACCTATGTAAAAGTAAACTACTACTGTAAGATAAAATTTCTCAAGACCATGAATGTTTAAAGGGAATAAGTGGATCAAACATAGCCTCAATAAAAATGAATGTAATGGGTCATTCTCTCTATCTCCCTAACAGGTCCCTGTGAATTCAGGTCATTCTCCATTGAGACTCACTTCTGGCGGTTCTAGACTGCTGGAGGGAGGGTAAAGGAGAAGAAACACCTTCCTACTCCATCTTTTCCTGAGGCTTTTTTATGCAAAGCGGTCATTGCTTTTTATAGACATAATAAATTGAAAATTAAGAGATGTCTTCTATGCTCATTATCCTCGATGTTCAAAAGCTAAGCTTCAATAGTAGGTAAAAAAATTAGATGAGAGCAATGTCTATGCTTCTCCTAACTCTACTAAAATAAATAAATAAAATCAGGATGAGATGACAGAGGTGCAATTGCAGGTACCTGCTAATCTTAAGTCATGTGTTACGTGTTGTCTTGAAGCAGGTACGACCAATGACCACTGTCATTTGACCCCTACTTACCACTTAGTATTATGTGATTTTTCTTTGCTCTTCTATAAAATGAGAATAATAATAGTCCTAACTTTAAACCTTTTAATTAGAGGTAAATGGGTTAAAACATCTGGACCTTTTTATTTGTCATATAAGTAATATTATTTGTCACTTTGTATATGCAATGCATTTTAAAATTATTATTAATAGTACTATTAAAATAGGAGTTAAAAAATCAGTATTCCAAAAGCAGTTTTCAATAAGATGTTTTTGAAAACCAGCAAACAATAGAATAGCAACAATTAGGAAGCAAACCCTGAAAACCTGCATCTTGAGATGCATAAAGATAAAATATAAAGATATATATATATACACATATATATAATAAATATTGCATATATAATAAGTAGGCACATATCTATTATATGTATAAAAAGAGATATTATAAAACCTGCATATTCCTATATATGTATTTATTACAAAATATATATTATAAAACATATACATATACATAAGTGTTATGTATCATATATATTATGAAATGTATTGTAGAACATATGTACATATAAAATTTTATATATTATGAATAATATATATAAAATGATCAATTATAAAACTATGTATGCATATATATGTATATGTTATGGGAGCTATACACACACACACACACACACACACACATATATATGGAGTTTTAGGGAGTCTATTTCTCATATTATGAACAATTTGGATTTTCTCTTCTTCCCAAGTAATGTAGCACAAAACATGAAACCTTTAAAGTTCCCTTTACAGAAGAGAGAACTCAGAACTATGAGATGAGACAGGGAAAGAGGAAAGGAGGGAAGAGAATTAAATACAGACATTATACAAGGAATTATTTTCTCCTCTTAACCTGGAGTAAGAAAACCTTCCACAGTGCAAGTATGCAAATGCATGCACAAAAATCCATAAAAGTTTCATGAAATAGAGTATAATGAGTTAATTGGAAATCCCTCCTCTTCTTTCTTGTTGCTTCCTTTGTTTTCTATATTATTTTACCAGAAATTATTTATCTAAGTAAAATAATGCATGAAGAAATTCCACACAATGCTAATAGTACCAAACATTTTAAAGAAAGCAAACACGACCTGATACATGACAACATGTTGATATAAACAGTGAAAGGAGGAAGGAGATGAAAGAAGGAAGCAAGAAGGGAGAGTAGAAAGGAGAAGGAGAAGAAAAAGAGAGTAAGATGTGTGTGTGTTGATGTCCTCTTCAATGACCTATTCAGAATCATCAGGTATAAATTACAGGGAATTGTCCAAGAGGTATAGTAGTAGAACTCGGTGCCCTGGGTGGAAGTTCATTAAGTAATGGTCTTTATACAGTAGTCCTCAAACTTCACTAAACACCCAAATCAGCAGCATGGCTTGCTAAAATAGAGACTTCTCGTCCCCAGCTACAGATTAGGATTCTGGGGGTCTCTGGAGGGATGGATTGCTTTGCTTCTCTAACCTTTTCCCAGAAAGCCTGCCGCTATTCTGCCCAGGACGGCAGTTGGAGAACCACCTCACAAATATTTGCTCACAATAGGTTTCACTTCACACCAACATGTCTGCTCACATTTTTTGCTTCCATTACTCCTGAGAGTTGGGCATTCATTATTACTGATACAAAGAGAAACAAAAGGTTCATGTGACTTAATCCCACACAATTAAATAAAAATCTTAATTGAAATCCTAATTTCCTTTTTTGTTTTTCTTTGGTTAGGGTCTTTGTTGTTGGTGTCCATCTATCTGTTTTGTGATGCAGGAGACCAAACCCAGGGACTCATTCATGTCAGGCAAGTGCTCTACCATTGAGCTACACCACCCAGTCCTCAAACTCTGATTTTCTGAGACTATAAATTGCATAGTCTTCCTACTACTAAGTTGCATAGTAGGAAGTATAGAAGAATATAGGAAGAGAGAAGCTCCTGTGTAATAAATTAGCTACAGAATCAAAATCAAATAAATCAGAACCTTGAAAAACAACAGGAAGATCCCAAATGAAATTGAGCAGAAGTGAATTTGCAATGATGAATTGTGTCTTGTTTTCCAACTTCTCTGAGTCATGAGTAAAATACCACTGAGGGCTACTGCTCTTTGCAACGATTCTATATTCTTCTTTTGGATCGGAATCGAAATCTCAAGTTAATAACAAAAACTTCCTATCAATTTATCATACATATCTATCTATTTAGATGTCTGACCTTTTAATAATTGTTTCTAATCTTATATCAACATTAATGAAAATTCAACTGTGTTAGAAAGCGTAACTCCATAAAATATCACAAAAATGATTCTGGTTTCGACATGTACTCAATTTACTTCATATTATTCCTCAACCTGGCAACCTAATTTGAAAAGCTGAGAATTGCACATAGTTCTGAGTATCACACAGATTGCACTCTGAATCAATTTAAATAAATGGTTTATTAACAGAGATATTTTCTAAGTTTGTCTGCAATTTAGTAAGTAAGTATCTCCTGTGGAAACCTTAAAAAAAAAAAAGCGGGCTGCTGTCCTTTCAGAATAGACAAAAGCACCTCTGAAACAGCATCAGGAACACACAACGTGGTAACAGGTGAACGGAGCTTGAACTCTCACCAAGGGACTTTATTATCACAAACACCAGAAGGCCCCTTCGTCACACTGTTTCACCCATCGAGACTCAGAGAAGAGTATTATATTAAAACTGTTTGTCTTACAACTGAATAATTTTGTAGCAGCTACAAAGATTTGTATTTAGCTCTTTCCAATGGGAAAAGGGGAGTTGGCTGTGCTGGTTATAGCTATGCACATTTATCAATAAGGATGGATCATCTCAAACTATGAATGTTTCCACTCACCACTGCTTCCTTCTGCATCTCTAGAGTACAATGTATTACATAGGTTTCCAAAGTTAATAACTATTTGCCTCTGAGTTGTTTTTTTTTCTTTTTGGCTTGAGTTGGAAGTTAAATATTTTAAAAATCTATAGCCAAGTCTTTATAATATTTTTAATGAGTCTGAAGTGATTAATTCATAAACTCTTGCTATTGGATATAGGATGGACTGAATAGAAGCGAGTGTTTATGTTTGCATGTACAGTTTAGCTATTAAATATTTTATAAGATATGTATACTTTCCCTTCATGTTACAAGATGTGATTTAAATTCTATGGGAGATGTTAAAATTATAAACAAAAGAATCCTATGATTTATGATTTTGGTTATCTATATTTTTATTCCTTTGAACAATCACAATATTCATTTTGAGCCATGTATAATTGCTTTCTATTCCTTTTCCAAATGCTATCCAGTCATATGTCACTTTGTAGATAGGTAAAAATGAATCACTTACCCAGAAGTAACCAGATCATCTAGCGTTATGGTTGGATATGAGGTGTCCCCCAAAAGCTCATGTGTGAGGCAATGCAAGAAGGTTCAGAGGACAAATGATTGGGTTATTGAGAGTCTTAATCCAACCAGTGATTTAATCCCCTGATATGGATTAACTGCATGGTAACTGAAGTGCTAGGGTGTGACTGGAGGAGACTGGAATTGGGGCGTGGCTCTGGGGTACATAATTTTTACCTGGAGAGTGGAGACTCTCTCTCTCTCTGCTTCCTGATGATGCAAGCTGCTTCCCTCTGCCACACTCTTCTGCCATGATGTTCTGCCTCACCTTGAGCCCCAAGGAATGGAGCTGGCCTTCTATGGACTAAGACCTCTGAAACTGTGAGCCCTCAGATAAACCTTTCCTCCTCTAAAATTGAGCTGGTCAGATCATTTAGTCACAGCAGCGAAATAACTGACTAAAACATCTAGTAAGATAAGTCTGAAACAATAGTAAGACATTCATATCTGAAGTTGATTATAAAGACAATTTTGTTATTAATATATTGTGATACCATTCCATCTTTCTCTAAGAGATAAATTGTGGTAGAAAAAGAAAATAAGTAAATATTAATTTGAAAATGTTTTAAAAATAACCAGAAGTTTTTTTAGTACTCATCAAATAATGAGTGTGTTCTTAATACAGGTTTTAGTACATGTATAGATGTTTTTTACACATCTTTAAATAGCAATAATTTGATGAATTATCTCAATTTGTATAAACATGTTCATTATGAAGAAAAATAAAAATATGTGGACCAGAGTCAGGAATGTAAACATCGATTTCTTTGTGTAAGAGAGAATTCTGCATGAAATCATTGAAATAAAATATTCAACTTATATTTAAATGAGTTTCTAAGATGAATTTAAATATTACTCCCATAACAGAAGATGATATATCAACATGAAATTAACCCGAATGATTTGTCATTTCTGCAATGATCCCTTGAGCTTCTAAGAGGTTCACAGGATAAAGAAGTTTGGTTGTTTGGAGTTATTCCTCTCAAAATACATTTACATTAAAATTTTTGTATTCATTGACTCAATGATTCTAATTGTGTTTCCCACAGTTAATAACTGTGACCAAATCTCCTGACTTAAATTAAAACAGAAAAAATTTATTTTGTCTCAGAGTTCCAGATGTTCAGTCCATGGTTGTTCAGTTCCATTGCTTTAGGCTGGAGGTGAGGCAGGACATCATGGTGGAAGGAAATGGTGGAGGAAAGCTTTTAGCTCATGGCAGCCTAGAAGCAGAGAAAGGGGCCAGAGATAAGACCCTTCTGTGGTGGGTCCCCAGTGACCTATTTCATATAAGTAGGCCCCACCTCCTAAATGCCTTCCTCTTCCCATCAAGTTGCAATTCACTGCTGAGATCAGAATCTTTGTGATCCAATCATGACCAAAAAGTCCACATGAAAACTTTGCAGCACTGGGGACCAAGACTTCAACACATCAGGCTTTGGGGGACACCTCACATCCAAACCATAACACCACTGCATTGTATAATTGTTTTTAAATTCCCCCAAATCTATTTGCTTTACTCCTACCCCATAAATTCATGTATTGTTTACATTTTCATGAAATAATTTTAGTATGTTAGTTAATACCTATGCACAATCCATGAGTTTTTCAATCAGTATTTTGTTATTTTAAAATACTTAACCATTCACTACTTAGTTAGGCGCTAACATAAAACTCCTTTGCCTTTCAAAAACAAAAACAAAAATTCCTCTCATATTCATGCTTTCTTCTCAAATCCATCCCAGTTTAGTCCTTTTTCAGATACAGAACAAATTACATGCAGAAATAAATGCTCTTTACCTTTTTATTTCTCCTTAATCAGTACATATTATAAATCCTATAAAGGAATAACTGGTCTCCAGCTCATTTCTCAACACAAAACAACTGGAAATCCAGACAAAATGAATGGAACAATTCATTTTGAAATTGAAAACAGCAGCAATGTTTTGACTCACTGAAATCATGTGAATTACATGTCTATTTTCCTGAGAGACTGAGAGGCGCCCTGAGTTGCCCTGCCTTGTGTCTGGAGGTGAGCTCTAGACTGCAGAGCAAGAAGAGGGAAATGAAGCAGAGGGGGGCAGTTTTGTGCTGAAGACTTTCAGACTGGAGTTGAGGAAGACTAAAACGGCTGGAGTTTGCAAAGCAACAGAAAGGACAGACCTCCAGGAGAAATAAGTACACTTCCTTCCCCTTTCCTTGCCTCAGTATTAACCAGCACATGTGTAGGGCAAAACTCCATGAAGGCAAGCTATGCCATTGCAAAGAAGTTGCCAGAATACATTCAAATTCTGTCCAAAGAGTAAAGAACACTGTTGAGAACAAGGATAATCAATCAAAACCTCAGAAAGGCAAAAACTGGGTCTATCAGCCCTTGAGTAAGACTACTCTGGAAACATTCGTAAAAAATAAAATCAGAAAAGAAAAACTTAAAAAAAAATTGTCTCCTCTTGTAACTTAGCTATCTCTTAAAGTAAATTTCAATACTTTAGGGGAAATCAACAAAATCCATACATTCAGTATTAAAACATATGCAATGTCTATCTAATAAAATAATTACTAACCAAGAAAAGCAGCAGAATCATGTGAAAAGAAAGCAAAAACCTAGAGCAAAATAAAAAAATTAAATGTTATAAAATTATCACTATTAGAACTACTAAAATATAGAACGTTTAGAGGTTATAGAACTATTAGAAATAAAACCTTCATTCCTATACAGAAATAATTTTATAGCACCTACAGAAATATGACAGAAATATTTAAATATTTATAGAGAATAAATGTATGAATACACACAAATGTATATATGATTATTCATGTTTTTTTCAGGAGTTTGATCTCATGCAATTGTGGAGATTGATAAGGGAGCTTCTTTAATATGAAAATTTTCATGTTTGATGCTGTAATGTGTTTTCCCCAGGCCTGGAAATCAGGAAGAAAAATGGGTTAGACCAAAACCTTTCATTTGTGAAGTTTGTGATTGCAAGTGGAAAATGTCCAGAAAAACCTGATGTTCTTCATTGCATAGCTAAACACACATGAATTTGTCCTACGAATCAGAGAAGCTGAAGAATGGTCCTAGGGAAGTGGAGGGTTCAGGTCTGACCACTCCCTTACCCCAAGTTGAGGGAGCAGATGAGCAGCCCTATGTATGAACTGCAAACAGGCTGCTACCTTCCGAGTTGCCACAAGAATCTTTCTTGTTGTCTACCATAGATGGGAACGTGTAGGAAAAGAAATTCTGGAAAATGTAGTGCAGCTCAGCAAAATAGACATATAATTAATCCACTGCTAACAAAAAACCTGATGGAAGTTACAAATGGAGGAAATATGAAAAAGAACAAACTAGAACTTCTAGTGATGAGTCAGATAATATCTGAAGTAAGTTTTTGCTGGGTGAATTTTGTAGCTTCTTAAACAGGAAAGTTTACATAATCAATAAATAGCCAAACACCTCTGTTAGCCAGCTTGAGCTTCCATAATAAAATGCCTCAGACAGGGTGACTTGAATAACAGAAACCCTGTTTTTGTGATGTTGAAAGTGTGAGATCAGGGGCTAGCACGGTCATTAGTCCTGGAGAGGGCGGTCTTCCTGGCTAGCAGAGATGCCTGTTCACTGGGGGCTCACATGGCCTTTCCTCCCTGTCACACATGCAGGCGGAGATGGAGCTTCCAGCTCTCTCTTCTCAGAAAAGCACCAATCTTATCATATCAGGACTCCACTCTCATGATCTCCTCTGGAACCTCTCTCCAAATACAGTCACATCATAAAATAAGGCTTCAGTAAATGAATTTGGGGAAGGGATAAGCAAAGTTTAGTCCACACCAATATCTAACCAGAAGCACAGAGAGTTTTTAAAATGATAAATAGTGCCGGGGATGAAACTCAGTGTGTGCAAGCTGGCTGAGCAGGTGCAGCCCTTGGGTTGGATCCCCAGCACCACAAAAACAAACAAAAATTGGCAAAAAAATTTTCCAGTTTTAGGTTACCGGTAGCCAGCAGTCTCATTTACATGCAAGTGGTATTCCAGAAGAAAAGGACAAAGTATTTGAGAAACAGTGATCAAGCTATCAAATTTAATGAACATCATATCTCCTATGACAAGGATCCCAGAACATCCCTGGCAGAAAAGCAGAGACTCTTACCATGAAATAGCAGTATAAAATTATTATCGTTATTATTATTACTATTATTTTATTTTACAGACTTCATTTTGATTCACTGTACACATGCGGGGTACAAATTTTCATTTCTATGGTTGTGCATGATATATGTTCATATCATTATTGTTAATCATACATGTACATAAGGTTATGATGTCTGTCTCATTCCACCATTTTTCATACTCCCACTCCCTCCCCCTCATTTCCCTCTACATAATCTAAAGTTCCTCCATTCTTCTCTCATCCCCCACACCCCCCAACCAGATTTTATATTATTGTCCATTTATCAGGGAAAACATTCGGCCTTTGTTTTTTTGGGATTGTTTGAGATTGGCTTGTTTCATTTAGCATGATAATCTCCAGTTCCATCCATTTCTCTGCAAATGCCATAATATTATTCTTCTTTATGGCTAAGTAGTTTTCTACTGTATATAAAAAAAAATATATATATATATATATATATATATATATATATATATATATACCACATCTTCTTTATTCATTCATCTGTTGAAGGCCATGAAATGTTCAAAAGAAAAATTTTTAAAATAGGCACAATAAATATATGAGAACAAAAATAAGAATAGAAATTTCAACAAAAGCAAAACAAGGAGTAGAAACAACTAATTAAAAGTGTTGAAAGAAAAAAAAGTAATAATTCATACCCAGGGAAAACCTTTCAAAGGCAAACATGAAATCCTTTCTCAAAGTAACAAGAGCTGAGGCAATTCCAAGCCAGTGGACATGCTCTAGCAGAAAGGCTAATCATTGCTCCTCACTGGCTAGAGATAGTTAGTATCAGGCGGTATTAGATCTAGATGAGGAATGAAGGATACTATTTCAAGTGTGCAAGTAAATATTAGGGATTTTCCCTCAATCACTTTACTTTAAAAATTGATTTGTAAAAGTTACATATAATAGTGATATTGCATACAGCAGACTACCTAAGATAAGTAGAAATAAAATGTATGAATAACTTGGGGTAAATTACATATAGTTTAAGGACAAAAATCAAAAGGTAAATGTAAAAATAATACAAATAATGAAAACAGAAATGGAAGTTGTAAGATTCATGCCCTATACATATTTCGTTATAATATAGAAAAGGTTGTGAAATAGCATTTGAAGGACAAACACGATAAAATATTTTAAAATTGCACTGTTATAAAAATAAGACAAAAGAATATGGTTAAGTTTTAGAGAGAACATTGGTTAGAGAAATACTTTAAAAAAGAAGAACAGTGAAAAAGTAATTCAAAGAATGCAAATAACAGAGTTGTGTGTAAAAGACATAAACACTCCAATTGTCAGTTTATATAGATAAGAGTTAATTTATACACTGCATATATGAACATTATTTTTAATATTGAGATACAGGTTCTGTAGAAAGACTACTAATTGAGAATGCAATTGATAATGCCAATTTCAGATCATATAGAAGTGAAAAATATACCAAGGATAAAAAGTGACATATAATAATAAAATATTTAACTTATCAGAAGGTATTTAAAAAACCATAAGTGGGTAATGACTAATAACCAAACTTACAACAGTAACGTTATTTGAATCAGAAAAAAAAAATATGTGCTTATGATTTTAGTTGGAAATTTCACTGTATTTTTTCAATTATTGATAGAATAAGTAGATTAAAAAACTATGTAGAAATACATTAGAACTAAAATTAAATACATTAAAAAACAATAAATGAAAACTTGACTAATAAGACCAATAGAATTGACATAATTCATGTTATTCTCTGTCCAGCAATAACAGATCATGCATTCTTAAGATCACATAAAATGTTTTAAATGATATACTGTGCATTGGGTCAAAAAAACAAAAGCATAATATAGCAATTATATAAGTACCATGGAACTAGATTAGGAATCAAAGGCAAAACAGATATTTAGGAAATCCCCAAATATTTGAAAACTTAAAAACACACTGGTAAATAACTTGTAGTCTAAGAACAAATCAAAAGGTAAATGTAAAAATATTATGAAATTAACACTAATGAAATATAATGTGTCAAAAATTATGAATTGTACTGAGGCTAAAATGAATAAAATGGAATGTGATTAGTTGTAATGGTCATATCCAAAAGAAAAAAGTTCTTAATTATTTAGTCTAGTCTTTCATATTAAAAAGCTGGAAAAAGAAGCAGTAATTAAGCCCAAATTAAGTCAAAGTAACACTGGAATTAAAAAAAGAGCAGAAATTAATGTTAGAAAAGTAATAATGATGGAAGGATTCAATGAAATTGAAGCCGATGCTTTTAATATTTCAAGGTAATTGGTAATTATCTAGCTACTGTAATAAATGAGAAAAACCAAGGGCACAAATTACCAATATCAGGCGAGAAATTACTGATATCGGCTCTCTCTCCGGGACAGACCTACATTCTGCCTTGAATGTCTATTCCAAAGGCCTTGCTCTCTCTCTTGAGATTGGCCCTCTTGAGGCAATACATCTCCCTTGAGTATGTATTTATAGTCCTGAATAAACCTGCCTATGCCTTTGAAAAAAATAAATAAATAAAATGAAATACTGATGTTGCTCCAGATTCTAATTGCAGTTGTAGCTAAAAACCTTCCAAAAACAGCAACAGAAAATAAATCCTGGTCACAAATACATGTTTTAGCACATGTACAGATGTTTTAGCACTAACATTTAAACAAGAAATAATAAAATTGAGTATAAAATTTTCTAGAAATCAGAAAAAAAATCTCTAAAATTAACTTCAGAAAGATAAAATAAGGGAAATTATATTGCCTTTGTATTTAATGTTCACTGCCACTTAAGAACTCACCAGAAGTTTAAAACAGCACCCAACATTTTCTCAAAGTGATCATGTATTAGTGGTCCCAGCACAACTTGTTGGGGTCCTCCGTTCAGTGTGAACTGCAAGTTGATATCAAATAAAATCCAAGAGTAAACATGATTCTTACAATTGAAAACTTGAATTCATTTCCCCAAATACTGGAACAAGACAAAGATTGAAATGTAGATGCTAGGCAAAGAAATAATTCAATTAAAAGTAAATGAAAAGTATATTGAACTAGGTGCTGGGTTTAATCCTGCTACAAATATATATATTGGCAATACATATATTCATGATACACAAAATTTTGTGTATCATGTGTATTGCTCATATTTCTATCAGTTTATGCTAATCCAGGATATGCAAAGAAGTAACCAAATTAAAGAATGAAAGAAATAGGCACATGTTTAAACAAACATTTTACAAAATATGGATAAAAAATGCTCAGTAGACAGACCAGATGATCACCATTTTTATTCACTATAAATTATCAAAATGAACCCATTGGAATGGCTAAACCTATAAAGGCTGATCATACCAAAAATGCCAAGGATGTGGAACAACAGAGTTCTAAAACGTAGTTGTTAGTAATTGTACAACCACTTTGGAAAAGAATTTGCAAATAGTTTCTCATAATACTAAACATGCTCTTGCTTAAAATGTGTCCTAACAATCCTACTTCTAAGTATTTCTTCAAGAAAAATTGAAATATCTATCCACCAAAATATTCACAAAAAAGTCCATATCAGATTCATTTCTAATAGCATCAAACTGGATATAATTAAAATGTTCAACAATTCAAATATGGGGCAAATTGTGATATAGTTATAAAGAGAAATATTATTGAACATTAACATGGAACAAACTATTGCTGTAGAAAACAAAAAGAAATTATCTTAAAGAGAATTAGCAAGAGGACTCAGAAATAAGTTTATAATAAATTATTCCATATATATACACACTCCTCAGGCAGCATTAAACTTAAGTGACAGAAAAAGCTGACTTTCTGGAAGTTGAGGAGGAGTGGGGCGGCTATAAATAAACATAAATGATATTTGGGGAGTGATGGAAATTTTCTACATTTGTGGGGTAGTTTCATGATTGTATACACTGGTCAAGTCTCAGAACTACATTCTCAATGTAATGCTTTTTGCTACATATAAATTATATCCCAATAAGGCACTTTAAAACATCTTTAAAAGTATTAAGCTGAGCCAAAGAAACTAGAAGGAAATAAGTTCATGATTTATTATCCCATTTAAACATTTTTAAATTAAAAATATATATATATATCAACTTCTGGCAATATTTCTGAAACCAACACCTGTTCTCAACTTAGAAAAACAAATAAATGTGTTTGTAGAAGAAGGTGTCAAGTTATATTTTGAAAGTGTTTAAGTGAAATTGAGCAGAGCTTAGCTGTCTTGCCCAATACAATACCCACCAGCCACATGTGGCTCCCAAGCCCTTGGAAATTGCCTTTGCCAAACTGCCTTGTGCTGTAACTGTAAAAATTCACATCAGATTCTTAAAATTTAGTGTGAAGGGATCATTGTAAAGATCTTGATGATACTTTAAATTGTGCTTTGAAATGATAATATTTTGGATATATTAGATAAAATAAAATAGTTTTTGAGTATTCAATTTAATATATTCAATGTGTTACATTCAATGTTCTATATGTGCTGTGTATTATTATCTATTTCCTTTTGAATTGCATTTTTTTATTGTTTTTAGGATTAGTTATACATTTAGAGAACAAAAGATACTGTTACTAGGTATATAGCTGTGCTCTTGCCAAATGCATTTTCTTTGTGTAAATATTTACAGAAATTATATTCTAAGGTAGCATTTCCCAATGAGGTTGGAAATTATCAAGGTACTGAAAGATTTTGCTGAAAATATACAAGTTTTAGAAAATGTACTTAAGGCATGGTAGAATCAGCACTTAGTAGGTCTCCAAACAATCATATGCCTTTTAAGAATTTTATCAAGTCCTTCATATGCTACAATCTTGTTTGTGCTTGACATATTCAAAAGTGCCCTACTTGGATTTTCTGTAATAAGCAATGGTTCTACTTACAATAAACTGAGTATCTTTAATTTACTTTGGAATGGATTTGTCATAACTATATGCTGAAATTCTAATGCAGAAGGTCCATCACTATTTTATAATGATTGGATGCAAACTATTGACTGGATTAAATTAATTTGCTTTTCTTTTCTGCTTAGATTATTCTCTAAATGTCAAAACAGCTTTGTACGAAATCAGAAGAATAGAGAATGACTTCAAGCTTATTGTGTGCCTTCTGATCCCAGATGTTCAGTTCAAATCTAATGTATTTTTTAATTTCTAAAAAAGATTAAATATCATTTCTGAAGGAGAATGTTACAGATCATCTTTAATGTTTATGCAGTTAATAAATACAGAAGAAAATCAGAGTTCTCTAAATAATGATTTTTCAATTTATATTATATAATTCTCAAACTATTGATTGGAAATTAGTTTCTAAAGAACTTTATGATAAAAGTATATCCTTAGAAGAGGGTTTGAAGATATTACTTTTGGTCTTGTTAATACAGTAAGAGCAAAGTTTTATTTAATGAAGAATATAAACAGAAATCTAACTAATAGACATGTAAGTAATAAAATGTATATAACACAAATATATTCTGACTTAAAAATAATGATCTTAATATACATAGGAATTATATATACACATTGTAAATCAGGTAGAAGAATTATCTTGGATTTCATCACAAACATATGATCTATTTAGCTCAGAGCAATGGTACATTTGCTAACTTTACCATAATTTACTTTGATTCTAAACAGCCTTCCAACTGAACAGTTCATAAAGCGACACAGGGCTTCTGCTATCTCAAGTCTGGCAAGGTTCTGTAAATCATTTTGTGGAAATGTTTTAGAAGTGTCATATCTTAAAAGAGTAAATAGGAGAACATGGAATCTGGGACCAGTACTTGGTTCAAACTCACTTCTATAAATCAATTCTGCTGAAGAGTGTGTGGGGATGCCTTAAGACTATATGGGAAAGGAAGTGTCTCATTTAAGCCTAGCTTCAAGTCCTCCACCACTGAAACAGGAACACAACTGAAATCCTCGGGGACTTATAGGCCAAACCAGATGCCAATTGAGTAACACTAAAGTGACTCCAGTCAATGCAACATGGAGCAAAAGAATCACCATAATCACATTTGTCCAAATTCCTGACCTGCAAAATGTGAAATATCCATTTTAGGGCACTAAATTTTGAAGTATTTTGTTAAAAAAGAATCAAAGCTTTGTTGTGTTTTTTGTTGTTATTGTTTCTTACTAGCCTAAGTGATGCAGGTAAAAAGACAAAGAAATACATCAGACAAAAATTAATTAAGGCAAGAATCCATAATATAAGAAATTAAGATCTCAATAGGATCACATGCCAAGAAAGGTAGGATGAGTCAATCAACAACAAAACTTCCTCTGTCTTGAGATAGCCCCCAAATTCTGGGATCTGAAAAATATCACAGTATAAATAAGAATGAAAACATTTATTTTCTTTGTTTATATTTATCTAATATCATTTTTAGAATATTGTACTTTATTGCACCTTTAAAAAGTTAAATTAATTCAGATCCAATGAATAAATGACATTATAATATAATCTCTATATTACAACTAATAACACAGAAATCCAAAGGGGTTCAAGATACAATTATGAACAACTATCTGGCAACAAACTGGATAATTCAGAAGAAATAAATGAATTTCTAGAAACACAAAATTTACCAAGGCTGAGTCAAGAAATAGAAAACCTGAACAAATAACAAATTTGAAAGTTGAATAGATAATAAGAGTCTCCCATCAAAGAACAGCCCAGGGCTATATGACTTCACAGCTGAATTCTATTGAACATCTAACCTACTATTACCAATCATTCTCAATCTTGTCCAAAAACTTGAAAAGGAGAAAAATATTCCAAACTAATTTTAAAAGTTAGAATTATATTTATTTTAAAGCAAGATAAAGACATTAAAAAAAAGAAAGGGAAAGTCACAGGCCATTCTCCCTAATAAACAGAGAAGCAAAAGTTCTCAACAAATACTAGCAAATCATATTCACTAGCACATTAGAAGGATCAGTCACAATGATCAAGTGGGACTTAATTCAGAGATGCAATAATGATTGAAACACATAAAGAAATTTTATTCATTATATTAAGATAATTGAGAATAAAATCTATATTCTTACTCTATGGATGCAGGAAAATCACTTGAAATAAATTACTATATTTCTGTGTGTTATAGTTTGAATCTTGAATGTTCCCCAAGGACTTATGTGGGCTTTATTCCCAATGAATCAATGTTCACAGGTGGAACTCTGGGTAAGGGATTGGATCACTGGATTTATCCATTGATGGGTTAATAATGTGATGATATTAGAGGTGATGGAGATTTTAGAAGATGGGGTGAAGGGAAAACATGTCACTGGGAACATGCCCTCAGAGGGTCTTTCTTGTCCTCAGCCCCTTCCTGTCTGCCTTGAGGTGAGCAGCTTTGCTCCAGGGCGCCCTTCCTCAATGATACACTGCCTCACCGTGGGCACAGACACTGGGAAAACGGGCTATCAACATGGAGATTTATATGAAAATCAACTCAAAATAGATTTTAACATAACATCTGAAACTGTAAAATACTAGAAGAAAACATGGATGGGGGAATGGCTTCCTTTTGTGCCAGGTCTGTAAGATTTGTCTTGTCAACACTGATCTGGGCAATGATTTCTTGAATATGACCCCATAATCACAGGAAAAAAAAAAAATGTCGAATGGGATTTCAACAGACTAAAAATCTTCTACTTAGTGTAGAAAACAATGAACAAAAAGACTAAATGACTAGACAACCCACAGATTGAGAGGAAGCATTTGCAAATCACATATCTGTAAAGGGGCTAATAGCCAAAATATATGAGAAAATAAAAGAAACAAACAATATTTTAATATATAAACTATTTTGTCAATATTACCTTACTTTAAATCTTAAAGAATTCCTTTTAAAGTGTTGATACTGTATAGAGGTAACAATTAATACGTATGTACAGATGTCCAGATAATTCAATTTTATCTATCTGGTGATTATTAACGTACAATACCCACAGGTCTTGGGGAATTAACAGTTTATTTCTCTTGATTTTAATATTAATCATAAAACTTCTGTGTCAATTGTCTTACCTTTTATCAAAGAAATGAAGAAGAAATTAAAGAAGATTGAAATGTAAATAAATTTTCCTCTATTCCTTTTATTATTATTTATTCAACAAATATTTTAATATATATTAAATATATTAAGCATCTATTTTGGAGGAAGATTTGATGGAAAATATCTAACTAATTTTTTTTCTAATTACTAAACTAAAAATAGGATTATTATATTTTAATAAAACTGACTGCCTTTTACATAGCCTGGATTTTGCTCAGGATGGCATGTGCAGAATAAGACGAGTAGGGTCAGGGAAATAGGGGAACCACATCTATACATGTAAGCGCATAAGTGTATACACACGTGCATATGTCACATGTGCACACACATGACAAAAATGAATCCGTTTATAGATGAGTTTGTATGTCTAGTTATCGGAAAGGAAGTTCAATTTTCATGACATTGTAAAAAATAATCAAATTTTAAAAGGCAAAATATTCCATTTTGTGATTAAAATAAATAAGACATTTATTTTAAGCAAGATCTGTACTTTCGTATAAATATGAGTTGTCAACTAAAATAATTAGACACATAATAAAACAATATTTTAGAAAATAATTCTGAAGAAGAACTGTATAAGTAATTCTTTCTAAGTCCAGTATTGAGTAGTAGGAAATTTTCAGAAAAACACTAAGAAAATGTTCAAAGTTCAACAACATCTTAAGTTAATTATAAAGATTATTTAGAAATTCATTAGTGTCCCCTTAGTGCTATGTCATTCTCTAAGATTTTCTCAAAGAAGTTATTTTGCACATTCCTTTGCTGTGGTATGATTTTCCAGAAATTATCCATTTTTCTTGCAGTTTTAATACATTTCAGCAAGAATACTTATCGCATTTCTAAGAGCTAAGTATGTAGACATCTGCATATGAAATATGGTGTTATTCAGACCATTAAGCTATGGGTTAGACTCAGAAGTTTTCAATTTTGTCTTTTCAGTAACAACCAGGACTGTCAATATTCTGGAGTACAAAACCTCTCTCATGCCTCTGACTGACTGCAGTGTTAGGAATGATTTACAAGTCAGAAGTAACTTCACTCATTCTCTTCAACTTACCACAATATGGCAACCAATACATATGAGTTTTATTGCAGGGAAAATCTAAAATCTATTTTCCTCATATATATTTCAAGCTAAATTATTCACAGCCTCAGCCTTCAATATTTTAACACTTACAGTGAAAGACCCCTTGCTCCCAACTTAAAACTATCCTGCCTTTGAAGTCAGAACCCATTGAGGAAGTGTGATGGCCAATCTTGACTGTCAATATCACTGGATGGAGAGACACCCAGAAAATCAGTAAAGTGTACTCCTGGGTGTGTCTCATTTCCTCTGGGGATGACTGACATGTGGGTCATTGAGCTGAGTGGGGAAGACCCAGTCTGCATATGGGCAGCACAATTCAGTTGAAAAGCCTGAGCATGTCCATGCTCTATTCCTCTTGCTGTCAATCAGCCATGCTCACTGGAGTTCAGATTCTTCAGCTTTGGGATGTGGACTTGCACAGTGACTCTCCAAGGGAGGCTCCTTCAGCCTTAGACTTGGACCTCCATCATTGGTCCCTCTTGTTCTGAGGCTCCAGCTTCTTGACCTGAGCAGCTAATGCTTTCCCTGCCTATCCAACCTGTGGATGACCATATTGGGATTCCATAGCTTCCGATCTTTTCAGCCAAACCAAATAAATCCCCTCTTATAATTATGTCCAAATTCTGTTGGTTTTGTTCCTCTGGAGTCCCCTGACTAACACTATGCACTAGACAAATCTGTTAAAAAATAATTAGGGTTGCTAATCTTGACTGCATTTTGCTTTGTATGCCGATAAGTTTGGAACATACTTTATTCAGCACTACCTTTAATCTTGATTCTGTATAAATGTATGATTTTAATATACTAACATGCCTTAATTTTTTTAAGATCTAGATATAATTTGCAGCTTCTCAATTTGAACATGGAGTCACCCTTCTACCACCATGATCAATACTGTTTTTCCTTAGAATATTATGCAGAGCAAATACTTAGGGATGTCCTTTGGGAAATTCCTCAAGCCTTCCTTAGGACTCTTGATTCCAATATATTTAGCATTGTTAATGGCTTCTATTCAGAACAAAATGAAGATTTTGAAATTGTTTATTGATTAGAAAGAATCTGCTCTAAGAAAAACATGAATCTGTTCTATTTCATCTCTTTATTTTTTATTTATTTATTTACTTTTTTTTTTTGCGGTGCTGGGGATTGAACCCAGGGCCTTGTGCTTGTGAGGCAGGCACTCTACCAAATAAGCTATATCCCCAGCGCTTATTACATCTCTTTATAATGGGCTTGTGTGATAAGTTAGTTTCATCATATAGAATGGAAATAATTCAGAATTCTGGAAAGTATCCTAGGTAATCCCCAAGAGGAAGTATTTAATTTAATAAATCTAGGTTTCTAATCAAGTTGATCTTTTTAAATTGGTGCTTTGTTCTTCTATTTCCTCTTTGCCCTACTTACTTCTCAAAACATTTCCTTTTAATGGTATATTTGTTGTAACAATTAACTTTAAAACATTAGTAACATGAGACAAAAGGGATTGTATATCTTCTCTATGACAATTTTCCTGATTTACTAATTAAGAAATGATGTTTTCACCTACTTTTCTAAGTGCACTGATTAAAGTATGAAAACTCTTCAACTAATGTTTCTGATGATCTCACTTTAGAAGGTGAGGAAAGGACTATAATTAGCAATCTAGGCAGAGATAAACTTCAACAAAATTGTGTTTGTCACTACTTCAATTTGCAAATGAAGCACACCAAATATGTTAAGAAGGGGATAGCAGTGTTTTTGAGTAATGGGTTGTACAATTAGAACTAATTCTATGTTAACTAGAATTCCCTGGACATGGAAATCTTTTGTTATTTAACAATTACAAATTTGTCATAGAAAAGAATCATAGGAAAAGTAACTGAAAGTCAATTTTAGAAGACATACAAAAATACACAATCTGTTTTGCTGAGTGTTCTTTGGAGTAGGTAAGCCCAAGTCTCTCTGCTCCTATGGAGATAATAGCATTGGAGATGGGAACCAGCAGGGTACGCCTTACTCTCACAGGCAGAAGAATAGTAGTCTAAAAGGCTGAGCTCTGGTGGAGGGAAGGGGCAGCTCTGGTGTGCAAGCTATAAAATCTATGGAGAAAAGCAGTGCAGTTCAATCACCACAAATGCAGTTCCTAAAAATGAGACTCTGGAAGCAGAAAAGTCAACCTGCACAATCTGCTTTAAACATCATGTGGTTAACACATCATTCTTTTCCAGGAATCTCAGTTCAACTGTGGTTATCTCTTCTTGGGATAAAGTGACCCAAGATAAAAGAGGCTAGAATTTGTTTACACTTTTACCTTTTCCTTCTACACACGCGTAGACCAAAGTTGATGGCCTATTCAGATGGGTGAAAGCAGATGGAGCTAAATTGTTTACCTATCCCTACTCCTTTAGCCAACAAATGAACCTTTCTAGAATCATTTATTTGTTCAGTTAAAGAATCTGTCATTTCCTGTTAGGTAAGTTCATGTATTTGTTTACTGTCGGTATTTCATGAGTGTTTGCATGTTTGCTTGATATTTATGTCTGTATGTGCCTTTGTTTGAGCAACAAATTCCATAAAACTTCTCTAGTTAGCTCTCTGGGTTTGATATTTCAATAGATTGTATTTTACTCAATGCTCCTGGGAGCTGATATTTATAAGGGCTGAAGCCTTCTACAGAAATGGGGTTTTATTTTATTTTATTTTATTTCTTTGTGGAAGAACCTAGAAATCTGGGGTCCATATTTTAATAGCAGTTGAAGGACTTAAATTTATAGACTCATTTGTTTCTTTTCAAGGAGATAGTAGCCTCAATTGTTTTTCAAAGTAATAAATATCTAAAGTACTTTTTAAAGTTTCCTAGATTCAAACTGAAAAACAGAATGAGTGACTAGGAATAAAGTACATAAAGTACACAATTTGTACACTTACATTAGTGCAGCAAATTATGTATTCATATCACACTTTTGAAATTGCCAAATTAATTTCCATGTTATTTGTCCTAATTTTATTATATAACAAAGTTACTGTATTTCACTTTTTTTATTCTCTGTGATATTTACCTTTACCTTTTTCCCATGGATTTTAATACTTTGCACAGAGATATAAAAATGATTCAAATGAAAATTATTTATTACAACTTTGTTAAAAGATAAATCTAGGAAAATTAATTTTAGGCTTGACCATCTATTATTATTTCAAAATTTCCCCATGTAGGTTAGTATTGCTTAAGATAAATCATTATGTTTAAAGGATTTGTAACTATTTCCCTTATTGAGAGTTGAATTAGTCAGAACTATACATGCAGAGAAAACTATGGAAAGTCTATTGTATAATGAAGGGCTGAGACTAATGGCCATAACTACAGAGACATTTACCCCTAGGTTTTTAATGTAACATAAAAGCAATCTAGAGGAAATTGTTGCTCTTTCAAAATAGGAACCCACATATGGAGAGATTCAATCTGGGTTAAAAGGGAAAAAATAGATTAAAAGAGAAAAACTGAGGTAGAGGAGAGTTACTGCAATCAGTATTTGATTTAATCCCATATTTAATTCCATATGCTCACTTAAGAGAGCCAAGAATACTAAATACCTTTTTTTTCCACTAATTACTTAAGCATGGTTTTCAAAGCTATTTTGCAGACCAATTCTAATCAGAATATTGGCATCTACTTCTTTGAAACTTTTTATCATCCTCTAATAGCTGAATATTTATAAAATAACTTTGTTCTAATCAGTGGAGCCATTAGAAACATTTTATGAAACTCTTCAACCTCAAAGAACTTGCAACCTCACTAAATAATTGAGATATTTTAAATATTTAAATCAAGATTAACATGGCAGCTTTTAGAAAAAAATGTAAAGTGATTTAAGTCAACATTTTTATTGTTCAATAAGTATAAAATAATGGCTATGCAGATGCTAATGTGCGTGAGGAGGCATGGGATCCTTTTTTTTTTCTTTGTAGTTATTTTAATTAAATATTTGCTATTATAAGAAGGTTAACAGAAAATCAGCCAGACAGCCCACATGTTTAGGGCTTATTAGAAATAGAATAAAATTCTATATCAGGATCGGGCAGGGATTTAATGAAGACTTTAACATTTAAATGATTATTTATATAAGATTAATATAGGAATTATTCTGGGTGTGTTATTTACCCATGCATTTCTATTTACTAAAACGTCTTAAAGAGGAATTTCCATGTTTCCCAATAGTGCCTGTAATGTCACAACATTAGAACAGAAATTCGTTTTCTTCTGCAACCAGCACAGTGGTGTAATCCCCCTGTGTTTCTATTACTGAAGTTGACTTGCTTTTCTGACTCCTGATCATTCCAACAGCACAAGAAGCATTGCATTTTCTACGTTAGTCTAAAACTTAAGAGTAAATTTTAAGTGGACATAGGTGCTGAAGACGAGCTGACAGCACAGCAATTCCTGACAAAATATCCCTGCTGCTGGGGCACTGACTAGTGGGAGGAAAGAAGCAAGAATGATGACCAAATGGAAGAACACAGAATGGAATTTCTTTTTAAATCAGATTTTTAGTTTTTATTTTTATTTTTTATTTTTTGGTACTGGGGATTGAACCCAGGGGCACTCCACCACTGAGCCACATCCCCAGCCCTATTTTGTATTTTATTTAGAGACAGGGTCTCACTGAGCTGCTTAGGGCCTCGCTAAGTTGCTGAGGCTGGCTTTGTACTCGCGATCCTCCTGCCTCAGCCTCCCAAGGGCTGGGATTACAGGCATGCACCACGATGCCAGAGTAAGTCAGTTTTCATAATTCGGGTTTCCTCTAATTACTTATGTTTCATTATTTTCCTTCCAGTCCCTTCCCCTCTTCCTTCCCCTTTCCAACAAATGGGTCCAACCATACAGTTTTAATGTTTTCTGTCTCTAGGATAAAGTGATGACATGTGATTTAAAATACATAAACCACATTACCAGTGTTTCCTGAGTGTTTTTAGAATAGTGTGGACAAGGTAGTTGATCCTGAGAGACGTGAATGGCCCCTGAGAGCCTGCTCTGCAGCAAGCATTTGCTAGACGTCTTCTGCTCCTGCCCAAAGGAACTCACAGGAACCCTGGAAGAGAGCACATCAACACCTTTGAAAAGCAACACTTTTTTCTGACTTGAGCCTAAACAGGTTATTCTAAGGATGAGATGAGAGTTTCTGCTCAGGAAGTGAACTTTCAAGAGGTTCTTTTGCTATCCCCCTTTGTTTTCTGCCCAAGACCATGTTAAACAATTTTCAAGTTCTACCTGGAAAGGTGTTTTTGTGTGTGTATTACAATGTATAGCTATTCAGGACCCATAAATGGTTTTCATAAGCAATCATGTGTTTTCATAGTCCTCTTAGTCATGGGGACAACATAGGGACGCTTAAAAGCACAGAAGTCATCTGACCTCTTTTATTTTATCCTCTGGGAGAGACAGGTGAGCCACAGGAATGAATGTTAGGTGCTTCTTCACCTCCTCCTAGGTACCCTATCTCCTATCATTTCATAGCAATAAAAACAATGCAAACACAATTACTGCACAAAAGTGTCTCATAGGCATCTGAGAGGGATAAAATTTTGGAAAGCAATGAAAAAGTTTTAATTTTACTTTGGAAACAGTTGCTAAAATTTACTAGGTTCACCATTTCAAGGAACAGGATTGATTATAACACAGTAAATACTTTTAAAATCCAATATGTTAAGGGGCATTTTATTTTTTTATAGCAGTAGTTGGTTAATATTCCTACACACTGCTTAAGGTAGTGAAGCTTCATCTACCAGGCAGTCTGTCCAAGTGGGCATGCTAGTAACAAATGAAGATATCTATAAAAATTTTAATTCTCATTTAGTACAAAAGAAAGCCTTAGTATCATTGCAATAAATGAAGAAGAAGGGAGAGGAAAGAAAAAAGAGCTTACATACAGTCTTTGATAAGGTTTGTAAACAGTATATTTCCATATAGACGTCTGTACTAACCTACTTATGAATTCCACTTTTTTTGTGCCAAACAGCAAAGATACAAAAGCAAAGTTCATACAATTTTAAAAATGTAAAAATTCTCTCATTTTTGGTTTTTACATTTAAAAAGGGTGAAAAGATTCTCAAACTTCTATTTAAGTGGAATGTATTTGTATCTATTGATTTTATTCCAATGCTCATCTTGCCCAAAGTTACAAGTCCATGTGATATTTGTGAAACAGAGCATTTTCTCTGCTAGGACAGTTTCCTGGTTACCTCCTCTCCTCTTTAGAGTAGTAGCATCATTCAGAGGAGAGGACTTTGCCAATATTTGATGAAAATTAGAATGAATATTTCATACACTTATAATGAACCTTCAAAATGTAATTGCCAGAAAGTACAACTACTTAAATCGGATAGTGTAATTAGATTACTTTAGCTGAAATTACAGGATGAAGTGTGAGTGTGTAGTTGTGTGTGTGTGTATGTGTGTGTGATTTTAATTGTCAAAATGCAAGTAAAATGAAGAAATAATATTAAAAACTAATAGGAGAGATTATGTTGTAATAAACTACTATTGACTCTATGTATGCTTGTCATAAACATATAGCAAAGGCATCTATACATTATTAAAAATAAAAATGAGAATCGGGTAAATTTTTCTGAAAAATTATTTCCCAATAAATCATAGTTTGATGGTAGAGTAAAACTATTTTTAAAAGCATTATCTTTTGTACAACAACAAAAGTTACTTTATTGTAAATTGGGACATGAGACAGTACGTCTGGGTGTCCAATCTGATTTTTAAAAATCTAATTCAGTAATCTACACACATAAAATATTTGATAACATCTTGACATTTGTATTGAAATAAACTTTTTATATGAAAAATATTATTTCACTAAATATAAAAGTTTCAGCAGGGAAAACATTTTAGGTAAATTCAAGTATCAGAGAAAATTGTTGTGATTATTTATCATAATCAAAGAAACACTTTAATGAAGATATAAACTCCCCAACTTGAGCCTAACAACTTCAAGAGCATATCTGTTTCAAAGCCTGGTTGGAAGTCTTTAAATTCTGATTCTAAGAAGAATGGGTAATTTAAGAAATAAATATTGCAGAGAAGATGAGAGGCTTTTAAAATGTCCCTTTATGTTCATTCACTTCTCCCCAAGGACAGGCTCTTTGCTTACTTCAAAGTAAGACTTAGTGGTTATACTAGCCCAGCTGGAAACAGATTAATATTTTGTTCTGCCCCTTCATCCTTGAAATCTTACTTTTAATTTTCTAGTCTCCTTCCATTTATAACAACTGGAGAGGAGAAGGCACACATGGCTCTTTTGTAGACAACCACTTTGATAAATGCTGCTGTAATTATTACCTGTGGCAAAGCATTATGGCCCGTGCATTCCACAAACATGTGGTGGCTATTTGGAAAGAGCCCTGTGCTTTATCAATCGAAAGGCAGTGTCATATTAAGAAATTAATGAATGATGAATAAAAGCAGCATTCACCTGAGTTAAATTAAGTTCCTTTTTCCCATTTGGAGCCACTGTTTTGACTCAATATTCATTTAAATGAAGAGTAGAATGATAAAACATATTGTTCAAACGTATTGTAAAATGCAATGGAAAGAATCAAATATTTTTGTTTGTATACTTTATGTGCCCATGGAAGCTACTTGGATTTCTCCCTTGATGTCAGTGACTACCATTGTGTGGTTAGCCACAGTGCAAATTGTGTTGACGATACATAATAAATCATTGTTATATCCAATATTTAATCATGAAGTTTGGTTATATTTTAATTTTACAGGAGCTTTTTTAAATTATTTTATTTGGTGTTCCTATGTATCTGTTCCATTATGACAATTATTGCATAATAAAACCATTATACATGGAAATACATTTTCTTTATACAATGGTTAGTGATTGGTAGAAACCAATTAATTAAAATGATCAGAAACAGTTCTCTTAAGCTGTTATATATCAATGAGCAAACTCCACAGAAGAAACTTTAAAGAGATTCCATAACTGAAAAGTCAAAAGGACTTAAAATTCAGAAAAACTATTTCATTATGTGTGTTTGTGCGTATATGTGTGTGTATGCACATGTGTATTTATTTTTAATGACTGCCTTAAAAGTGGCTAGAAAGCAAGAGATTGCTTCAATATAACTTATTTTAAGTATGATGTCCTTTATACATTCCAAATAAAATGCTAAAGCAGCAATGAAAAGTGCCTTAGAAAAAATTATTAGTTGAAATTTTTCAATTAGAGAAAGCCTAAAAGAATTAATTAACTGAATGCTGTGAGGGAAAGAATTAAGTAACCATATTCTCAAAGGAAAATGCAATGACAGTAGAAAATACTGGTAAAATTTAAATTTAATAACTGGAAATGAGAGAGTAAGGAAAGGTTTCAAAGGTACATAATTATGGTTAGAGATGAGTGTCAGGGGAAAATACGTAAGTAGATAGTAATTTAATTCAAGTAGAATCAGATCTTCTCAAAAAGAACTGAAAAGAGCATTTTGAGGAAAAAGAAAAAGTTTTTCTTTCTTTGATTCACTTTTGGCTGATCCAATCCAAGGGACAGGGACAAAGAAGTACATTTTGTAAAAAATGCAAGATTGTGGTGAGCACCATGTTTTAAATCTATGTAAAGGAAATGGGCTAGGAGAAGGTAGTGAGTGGAGAATTCCACAAGAATGTACTAGAGTTATTTCATGTATGTGGAGATGTTTGAGCAGAGAGCTGGAGAGTGTTCATCTACTGTATCTGCAGTGAGTCCTCATCAAAGGAAAGTGCAACTGTCAAGGACATGTAGATAGCACATGCTGGGCTTGGCTGAAAGTCAGCAACCAGAAGAAAGTGGAGGGAATGGGAAGAGGTACATAAACTAGTATGAAACAGGGTCAGAAATCTAAGAGATGGATGGTGCTCCTCAAGTATGGAAAAAAATCTAGAACATTGTGGTGCATTATAGGAAAAGAAAGGCTGAACTCAGAAAAAGAGAAGGAAGCCATGAGATAGTTTAAACAGAATTTCCATTGATGGGTCTGAGGTTTCAGAGGGTTATTCTGGCTACTGGAGCAGGGTGCCAGTTAGATGGACAAGGCCAAAGCAGAGGAAATCGTTTTGAAAAAATTTCAACAATTTAGGCAGATAAAATGATCATCTGTATCAGGATGCTAGAAGGAAATGTAGAGAGTCGCCTGGGGAGAAATAACAAATTTCACAATAGTCCGATGTGACACTTGGGAGAAAGACATCAAAAGAGCAAAGGGAAAAGCATAGGGTCACTTTGAGTTTGAGGTTCTGGAAATCTTGGAAGAATAACATTAGCCTTTAAAACTGGAGCAGCTGAATAAAGAAGTATATTTGGAATGTGTGAAGTGTGAGGTGGCATTTAGATATAAGGGGGAACATGTCAAATAAGCTTTTGGAGATATGTCTGGAACTCAAAGGTGAAATCCAGCTTGAATTTACAAATCTTTGAAATTTAGCTATCTAGGGAAAATTTGAAACATAATGTTTATTAAGATTATATGCATATAAACCTATCAGATTAATAGAAATTTTCCAAATGGACATGTTAGACTGTAGATGAGGTTTCTCCAAAATGTTTGCAAGAATTTTCAAAAATGAAAAGGTTGGATTGAGAAGTGTAACCTAATCAGCCCATCCTAGTTTGAATGAACTCTCCGGGTGGTGACTGTATGCAAATGAGGAAGTGGGACACTGGGGGCATGCCCAGGAAGAGTTCATCTTCTCTCAGGTCCCTTCTCTTCCTGGCCCAGCAGCTTTCTGGTCACCAGGAATGAAACAGCTTTCCTCTGTTGAGCCCTTCTTCCATGATGTTCTCCTTCACCTCCAGCCCTCAGGCAAGAGGTTGGTGGTCACATTCAGGATTTTGTGTAACATGCTAAAGATGAATTTCATTCTCTTGAGGGATAAAATAGAGCAAGGATTAATAAAACCTGTCACATTTCTTATTTTGGCGACTATCTGGATGAAAATTGAATTACTTAGAAGAAAGATTATAGTATACACATGAATTCAGATTACACATACTAGGTTTTATACACCTGTGTGAACTCTCCCTGCTTGGAATCATAGGTAGGTGAAGATGTCCAAAAACAATCACAACAGATTTTTCAGATGTCCTTCCTTAATACACACACACACACACAC
The DNA here is from genome assembly GCA_020662805.1 of Glaucomys volans. Lineage (NCBI taxonomy): Eukaryota > Metazoa > Chordata > Mammalia > Rodentia > Sciuridae > Glaucomys > Glaucomys volans. The sequence goes on from JAJEJO010001692.1 coordinate 197,287, forward strand.
ACACACACAGTGCCATTAATTGTGGCAATGAGTCAGTTAATCAATGTACATCCATCAAATTATCATGTTGCATACCTTGAATTTGTATGATTTCTTTGTTAATCATACTTCAATTTAAAAAAAAAATTAACCAGATTAGGAGGAACTAAGGCAAAGACTGAGAAAGAACAGTCAAAAAGTAAATAATACAAAGAATTTGTGGAAGGAGAGAATTGCCATAGGAATATCTGTTAAAATGTATTAATGTGTTAGGTGAATAATTTTTGTTACAAGCAATTCCACAGATAAATTGTGCTTATATGTAAGTAGATTGTTGTATAAAGATGAGACTAAATAAAATAGTTATTAAAAAAATGGAAGCAAATGTCTCACAGATGAGTTCTAAGTTGGGGCAAGATGTTGGAAATGTTCCTAGACAAAGAATAAAATACTGACATCCTAAGAGCCCACTATCATCACACCCTAAATTCATATCTAGATAATGAAGTATTGCCAAAACTGGACAACAAACATCACCATTTTTTTTCTTTTTTATAAACCTTGATGTGAATATAAACAGTCTTCTAATGATAATTGATTTTCAGGGGAATACAGAGAAAACATTAGTGAGACACAGACGAGGCTTTTAAAATAGTGCATTCAGAGCACCTCATTATATGCGAAACTACCTACTGCCTGGAATATTTTGAAAATGATGTCAAATATTAAAATTATATAATCATAAAAGATTTTTTTTCTTCCAAAGTATCATTCCCTTCTACCTGTCAATTTATTTATCAACTGACATACCAAAGTATATTTTAGTAGAAGATAAAACAGGATGAAAATTGTTCTTATTTCTTCGAGTTTGTGTGTGTGTATGCACAAGTATGTATGTGATTATGCAAAAGAGATAAGATTTTCTTGAAAGTATTGAGGCAGCTGCAGTCTTCAGACTTATTCCTTTTTCATGAATACAAAAGTAGCATTTAACTTATCATTGTACTCAAGGGCTTATTTTATAAGCAATATAAAAGCAGCTGGGAAAATGATTTTGTTACTTTTAGCATGGGTAGGTAATTAAAATTTTCTGGATTAGAGATATTGAGTGTTTTCTGTGTTGCTGATGATAGTTCTTACTAATGATATTAGTGCAGTAATTTTCCAATTTCAAATGTTAAGTATTTTTGTGTGGTTAAGTGATTTTGTTGAGTCATATAGATAAATTTAGTATTTAGTATGAAATTGAGGCTAGGAACATTTTCAGGAAACTTTGCACTTGAAATTCAAGCTGTTCCCCACTCCTTAGTATCCTCTACCTCCTTTTCTTTCTTTCTTTTTTTTTTTTTTTCCAAAAGCAGCACAAGTAAAACAGAAGGAAGTGCTACCTCACACATTCACCTGATCACCATTATTGCAGGAAAGACTATGCCAAAGCATTTAAAAAAAATAAAAAGATAAACAGCAAGGTAGGTAAAAGGTAAGAAACACAACAGGATCCAGAAACAATACCACAGTTGAAAAGCACACAAAGAAATAAAATAACTCATTTCTTCCTCGTCATGAAATGCCTAATTCAAGCCTTCTCTAAAAATATCAAAATTCAAATAATACTACAGAATCTTCCAGTGACTTCCCAAAATGAACATTCAACATTATTCCAATAATCATTTTTTCAAATGTATAAATTTCATATTCAGGCAGATTACTAAAATATAATCGTAGTAAATTTACTTTGAATTCTTTGTAAAATTTTTTTAAGATATCCTAGAAATATCAGGCAATCTGATAATCTCCCTTTTTTTTCTGAACAAAATAAAGAGTTGTTTCTTTGCATTCATGCATAGAAGTTGTCTTTTGTGCTATGATTTGAATGTGTCCCCCAAATTTCTTATGCTGGGAACTTGGTCTCCAAGTTTACACTGTTGAGAGCAGGGATCTCTGGGAGATCATGGGCCATAGGTACTCTGCTGTCAAAAATGAATTAGAGGAAAGTAAGGGGAGGGGAGTGGGGAAGGAAAGATAATAGAATGTGACAAACATCATTATACTATGTATATGTATGAATATGCAAATGGTGTGATTCTACTTTTTACACAACCAGAGAAATGATAGTCATACTCCATTTGTGTACATTGAACCAAAAATAAATAAATAAATTTTAAAAAATGAATTAGTATTTTGAAGTAGGACTGGCTTAGTTATAAAAGCAAACTCTAACATGCTTGCTCTGTCTTGCCGTGTGATGCCCTTTGACATTTTATGAGGAAGGAGAGAAACAACTGCCATACAGACACTATGCTCTTGGACTTCCTAAGTTCCTGCAATATGAGCTCAATGAACCTCTCTTCTTTATTAATTCACCCAATGTAAGTATTCTGCAATAGCAACAAAACCGGACTAAGACAGTTTGTTCTTTTCTTTTGAATTCATTATTTTTGTAAGCTCTAATTGAAAATAGTGACTATATTGTGTTTATTTCAATGTAAATATAATAATTAAGTAATGTGCAGTCTGACATTACCCAACAAAATTTGTGTGTGTATGTGTAAGAGAGAGAGAAACAGGCAGACACTAGGAGGAAGGAATCACCGGATCTTAAGAGAGAGATTTAACTTCCTGTGGGACTAAGCTACAAGTCCTTCTCAAGAAAACTAAAAGAACCACACACAGATCAGAACGAAAAAACAAAGGAGGTTAACAAGTCTAGTCTATAGACTAGTGTTTGAACAAGGCAGAAAACCCTGCAAGTTTCAATTTCCATAGATGTAAGGACATGTCAAACTCTGGTCAGCAAATTTAACCTTGCACTCTAAACCAGAGTAGAGAGTTAAGTAGGAGTTGGTGGAAGAGAGAGAGCCATGGAGGAAAAGAGAAAGCATGGGTCAGGGTTATCCCAAGAAAGTGGAGTTTCTCCATTGACAATGAAAATATCAAAAATGGGTATGAGGATCTACAGGACCAGAGAATAGACAGCCCTAAATCTGGAAAACAAAGAGGTAACTTACAGGAGATGTTCCTAAGAGAGCTGGTGGTAAAACCAGAAGGTCACTAAACTGAGACAATTTCAAAGAATCAGAAGAGAACTAGCCCAATGGGGAGTGTGGATGAATGGGGGAGGTGCAGATGTGGAAATGTATTGGAGCACACTTAAGAACAAAATCAGTTGTCCAGACCCTCCTGCACCCACTCCCACACACTTGAGTTGACTTTTACCTTAAGAAAGTCCAAAAAAAAGTGATGAGTTTTGTTGAAAAAAGGAAGAGTTTTTGTTTAAATAATAGTGCATAAAGGAAAAATAATAAAAAATTTAGTGTATGTGAATATTCTGCTCCAATACACACATGCACTGAAACCTGAAGCAAAGGAAAACTTCATACACACTTTGAGGTACTTTAGCCAACAGTGAAGAAAAGAAGAAATACTGAAATAAGTTCATGATTTCAAATTATATACAAGTTGACAAAAAGATAGGAAATGACAGCTGATGAAACAGGAAACAGATGAAGAAAAAAAAAAACAAAACTATCTCCAAAACGAGGCCTGGATTCCATGATGTCCAATAGGGAATCTACATAACATAGCCGAAGTATAATTCCCTTTTTCATACTCTAATAAATTCTCTCCAATAAGTCTATATAATTCAAAATAACAGCTCTTTTCAAGAGAACCAATAACCGGCACATCACTAAATCCATGGGATGGTCCTCATTCCTTATAAGCAATCAGCAGTGGTCCTAGGAGAGATGATTCCTTCTCTGGATGTTGGTAGCTAGGCTTCAAGGATGCTCCACTGTGTCCACCTTCCTCCTCTCTCTTGCTGTCCATCACCTCTTAGTCTCCTGGCTGGTTACCCTCTGTCTCCTGACCTGCAAACCTTGAGAAATCACAGGGCTCAGTCCTCAGGTGCATACTTGGTCTGCTCACAGTTCATATGTTGATTTCATATTCTTGTGACTTTCAATCCTATTTGTTCACTGACAAATATTCATACACGTCTAGTCTTGAACTCTCTCCAAACTGCTCTCACTAAAGGTTTCTCTGAGCAACGCTCAAGGATTTCATATTCTGTCCTGTATCTTGAACTTTATATCCACTAAGCGTGGTTTTCTCTTTCTTTATTAAACTTGTCACTATTTTATATTTCATATAATTAATTATTTCTTTTCTCACTCTCTGTCTTTTCCCAGTGATTTAAATTCTATGCCTGGTGCCTAGAGTGGTATTCATTCATATTATGAGTCTTAAAAAAATATATTTTGTATATCAGATGAATTAGTGATCAATAAATGGTTCACTTATGGATTAAAAGACAATATGTACTAAGTGAATACATCATTGCACATAATTTACTGCCACATAAACATCAATGTAAAATTTAAAACATTATTTGTGAAACTGGTAATTTAATTACTTTTGTGAGTTCCTTTGAAAGAAGGTTAATGCTGTATTAAAATATTCAGAGTTCAGGTTAATGTTCCTAGTAAGGTATAAATGATTATATGTTTAGCTAATCTTTCCTGAGTGTTTTAATTTCAGATTGATTAGGCTATGTTCAGTTTTATTAAGGGTGATATTTCACATTTCCCTCTAGGTAACTGATTTTTGGAAAGAATTATATGTTCTACTTGTACTTTAACATATTGCCTTCATATATTGTCTCTATGACTCACTGATGTTTTAGAAGTTACATATCACATTCCATTAATCACATATCTAGAACTTTAAATTACATTTTAAAAGGTAACCTTACTCTTAGGAGTATCATCTTTTGATGTAAACACAGATAGACATACTTTGTTAATTTTTAAAATAATGTTGCCACTTATCATAAGACACATGTCTATTTCCTCAAATATTTATCAGTTCTTTACGGTGAAAACGTTCAAAATCCCTTCTTTTAGCTGTTATCTATACAGCACCGCATTGTTACCTACAGTCACCTAACTCCCTTCTCCTGTCTTACTGTCACTTAGAACACAGTGAGCCACCTTACCCATGCCTCTCTCTTGCCTACTTTCCCTAGCCTCTAGAGAACACCATTGTTCTTTCAATGGATGAGAACAGTTTTGCATATTCTACATATGAGAGAGGTGCTTGTCATCCTGTGCCTAGTTTATTTCACCTAACATAAGGCTCACCAGTTCCATCTATTTGTCACAAATGACAGAATTTCCTTTTTCATGGCTGAATTGTATGCCATGGTATTGATGTACCCCATTTACTTCATCCATTCACCAGCTGATGGGCATTTACGTTGTTCACATTCCTCCACTATTTTGAATTGTGCTGCAATAAACACTGAATGCAGATGTTTCTTGGACATTCCCATTCCATTTCCTTTTGATACATACCCTCCAGTAAGTTTGTAGGACTCTAAGGTAGTTCCATTTTTCATTTTTGAGGAAGCTTCACACTGTTTTCCATACTAGGTGTACTAGCTCATAACCCCACCAATGTGTGCACGGCTTCCCCTTCTCCACATCCTTGCCAGCACCTGTTATGTTTAGTCTTTTCAATATTAACCCTTCTTCCCAAAGTGAGGCAATATCTGCTTGTGATTTTGATTTAGGGATTCCCTGATGATTAATGATGTGAAGCATATTTTTCATCATTTGTGTGTCTTCTTTCAAGAGTTCCCTTCTTAGACATATTCACCACTTTCTAGTCAAGCTCTTTCTGAGTTTTTGTTTCTGTTCTGTTGGTTTTGGTTTTGCTATTGAGTTTCCGGAGTTCCTATGCGGTCTTGTCAGAAGTATACTTGGCAAACATTTTCCCCCATTCTGGAGATTCTCTTCCTTCAGTTGATTCCTCATGAAGAAGTGATTTATTTTGATATAATTGTATTTGTCTGGTTTTGCTTTTTTTCCTGTGCTTTGTGGCTTGGCCTGCAAAATTCTTGCCCACTGCAATGTCTGAAAGGAATTCTCCCTTGTTTTCTTCTGGAATTTCCCTGATTTTTGTTGTTAAATTTGAGTCTTTAAACCATTCTGAGTCAATTTTTGTAACTGGTGCTAGACTGGGACCTAGTTTCCTTCTTTTGCATGTAGACACCCAGTTTTCCCAGCACCATTATTGGAAAAACCTTCCTTTCTCCAATTTATGCTTTTAGCACCTTTGTGGAAAGCCAGTTGGTTGCAAACCTCTCTCTTCTGTTTTATGGGTCCTTGTGACTATTTTTATGTTTATATGTGCTGTTATCTTTTGTCATAAGCGCCCCTCCACATATTTGGTTATATTTCAAGGACAGGTATGTTTGTGTATGTGCTCACAAGCCACACAAAAAATACACAAGTTATTCTGAAGTCCATTCAGTTCATTGCCTCACAGTGAACAAGCACAGATCATACTATGTTTGTGAATGCTCTCAGATCCCTGCATGTGTCCTCTTAATCACACTTCAGTGCACAAGGGTTACACCACCGATTGCCAACAAGTGCAGCTCCTTGCTGGTGTCCTTCCTCTGCCCATCTCTGCTTTACTTTCCACATGACAGTCCAGAAGGACCAGGAAACGAACAACTGCAGAATCATTGTCACTAGAGGACTGATAGGAATCAGTACATGAGAACCCCATCTCCTTTCTGCTTTGTGGGCAGCATGGTAGAAAACTGAGAGATTTACATTTTGTGCTACCCCTATTATTATCTCATGGAGTCACAGGTTCATACAGAGGTCATTTAATTGATGATAAGGTTGGTTCCTTTTTCTTTTCTTTTCTCACTTCCTCACATAATTCATGTGAGGGCTTGGATTGCTTTCTTCGTTGTTTTATAGTGCTAGAACAAATTATCACTGATTTAGTGGCTTAAAACAATGCAAAATATTATTTTGTACTCCAGGAGATCCTTAATCTCATATCAGTTTCACTGGACCAAATTCAAGCTGCAGGCAGGATTAGCTCTTTCTGGAGGCTCCAGGACAGAATTAGTTTCCTTGGCATCTCCTGCCAATCTTCCATAAAGTCTTTTGTAAATACATCCAGTCCACTCAGATCATCCAGGGGAGTCTCCTGGATCCTTCATTTAATCAGACCTGGGAAGTCTCTTTTGCCATTAAGGTGACATATTCCAGGTTCCAGGAATCAAGTCATACACTTGGTGCAGTCATTATCCAGCCTACCACATGTCCTCAGGAAATGAAATGCACTTGAGAGCTTGCTTCAAGCTCTTCTTGATAACTATACATCATCTAGAAAGGCCTGTGATGCATTTCGTGGAAATATGTCTAAATTTCCAAATTCAGAATCATAAGGTACCTAACTTTTCACTCCAGCGTTTGCTATGAATCTCTGATTTTGTGTGATAGCTTTCTGGTAATTCTGAGTGGAGAACGAAGATGCCAAGTCAAGGATCCCTATACATGAATTTGCTTCTAGCATTTGGGGAAAGGAATGAGGGAGGGATTGCTATGTTAGCATTTGTTCTGTCAAAGTTTCAGAAGTTCTTTGTACCTCATTAGGTTGCAGTAGTTTTCAGAATCCAAAGTTAAAATTCAATCCATGCAGAAAAATTTTAAGAAATATTAATAATATTAACAATAAAAAACATTATAATAATGAAAGTCTTCATTTGTGGAATACCCTAAGCAACACAAAGTACTGGTGCTATGTATGCATTCTATAATGCATTATTCTTTTTTGTTTCTTTTTCTTTATATGTACTGGGGGTTGAACCCAGGGGTGCTTTGCCACTGAGCTATATTCCCCTCCCCAGCCCTTTTTTTTTTTTTTTTTATTTTGATACAGGGTCTCGCTAAATTACTCAAGGTCTCACTAAATTTTTGAGGCTGACCTCAAACCTGCCATCCTCCTGCCTCAGCCTCCCAAGTCCCTGGGATTACAGGTATGTACCACATCTAGTTTACATTATGAACTTTTCTTAATGATAATTTGAATTAGAAAATTATTATTACCTCCATTCCTCAAGTGAAAATATTGATGTTAAGGAAATTCTCTAAGATCACAAGTCTTGGAGAAAGAAAATGTAGTGCATCAATAAGAATATATATGGAGAGTACCAGAGTTCATATGTTAGAGATGTATATGTCTTGAGAGGTCTGATTATGTGCTAAGGTCCTGAGTTGAGAGTAAGGCATCCTGTTAATCCCAAGGGACTGCAGATATTCAGTGTGAGAAAAGTCTTGCAGGGAGGGAGTTGGGTAATAAAAAACACAGAGGAAACTCAAGACAGGGAGATTCTAATCTGAATGGCTCTTTATCTTATGGCAAGTGGTAAATGTGGTGTGATTAGAACAACTTGATCAGAGAAGGCAGTAATCAGTTTTAGATCGGTAATGTAAACCATTTTTGCAGAACAGAAGATAACTTGTACTGAGACAAACGTAAAAGTCACTCATTTAGTCAAGAGATCACAGTCATAAAGGGGGAACAAAGATATTGTTGGAATACAAAATATGAATAGGGTCACAATGTATTAAAGATACAGAATTGACAGCCCTCACTGATTGGATGGTGGAGTAATAAGTCATCTTATGGTCCATCATGAAAAGAAAAGAAACATGGAGGAAGGAGATAGAGGCTCTGAAGGAAAATGGAGCATTTTTTAGCATATTTTTTTATGCTCTTGATGAATTTGAGTGGAATATGTGATCCCAACGTCAGGAGAGAGCTAAAGATGTAAGTGTAGAATTCTTAAGAATTGAAGGGGTGGGAGGGGCGCCATGGAGAGTGAGGAGTGATGGAGTAACCCTGTCAAAGCCCATCAACCAAGGGCTCCACTGGTGCAGGAAGCTTCCCCTGTGCCTGTGAGGTAGTGAGACAAAGAAAACTCACAGAAATACACGTGTTAGAGGTCATGGGAGAAGGTGTTCAAGGTGACATGGTGAGGGTCAGTGGAAGAATGGAAATGGAGTCGACCATTGCTGCCATTTCTCTAAATGAGTTTAACCTCAAAGCACAGGGGAAGGCCGATGCCGAAATAAATTAGCTAAGTTTGGAAGAAAGGTTTTTCATAAAAAGATGGCACATATGAGCTGCAGATGTTAATGGGGATGAGCACAGAGGGACAAGGGGAACATGCAGCATGGGACATGGGTATGATTGGCACAAGGCTGAGGACAGTCTCAGCAGGAGGTGTGAGGAAATGGGAGCAAAGGTGAGGGACTGATCTCACTTCTGTCATGACATCACCAGACGTCTTAGTGCTGTTTATGTCAGATTTCTGTTTAGCTTATTTTAGATACAAAAGTTTAACAAGAGCAGTTTCAAGATAAGAAACAAGCATAAAAGTGCTTGAATTTGTGAAGAATAGAGCATATTAAGAGCATGTTAAGGGGATCAGGAGGTGTGGAAAGGCATTTGCAAAGTAAAATTGGGTAGTGGCATAGTCTTCAGTGAAAAGATGTAAAGAAGGTAGGAAATATAGTCATTCAAATATCTGAGGAAAAATATCTCCAAGATAGCAAATGATGATGGCAGGACCCTTAGGAAAATTCAGTGTTGCTGGAGCAAGAAAAGTGAAGCAGAGTACAGAGATGAAACTAGGGAAATAAAGAGCCAGGACAGGGTATATGCTTTGGAGGTGTTTGAAGACCTTGACTTTTATACCTGTGGTTGAAATGGAGAACCAATGAATGGTTTAGGAGAACAGCATTATCCAATTTATATTCTAGTTGTGTCACTCTGAATGCTTTGTTGAAAGTTAACCTTTGGGGGAAGAGTTGGAAAGAGGAAGACCAGAGGAGAGGCCACAGTGGTAATCCAGATGAAAGACTCGACTGTCCTGGGCCAGGGTGATGGGAGCAGCCATGATGAGAAGTGGCTGCATGCTGGCTAGATTGCAGGGAGGAGGTTGCAGAAAACAGGAAAAGGGAAAATGTGTGTATAGGAATCAGTAATTCTCAAGCATCATGAGTGAATAGACTAAGTACATTTAGAATAGTTGAAATGGGCAATGAAAGCTCATTTTTAGTTCATTCCAGAAATTTGAAGTGAGAGCCATCAGCAAAATTTTATATATTCTTCAGTCACCTTTATCTGCAGGATGCAAACTCACAGTAAACTAAAAGTTGTGTTTAACTAGATTGGTGTTTTCTTTAATGAAGTATTCTGAAGAACAAGGTCAAGGAGTCAATGAGTATGTGAAAACATGATTTCCGTGGTTGGCAGTAAATCAAAGCTGTGTAAGGAAAGAGGTGACTCAGCAAAACTTCATAGACAGCAAAGAGTCAACAGGTCCAATGTGCTAGAGCCCTCGGTGGCCAAAGGATGGACATTAGAGTGGGATAATAGATTTGACAAAATACAGGCTACTTGAATAGTATATAGATAAATAGTTTAGGATTTTAAGCAGAGAATGGAGAATTTAGATGCAAACACCAACACTGCACTGATAAGATAAGATAAAGGCTCAGAAAGATGGAACCTAGTGGCATGTTTAAAAGTTTGATCATTATTAAGATAAGAATCAAAGAACCAGGTTGGTCAGATAGACCCATGTATGAAACATTTTTGCAAAGTAGAGAAACGTAAGTTTGCTGGCCAATCAGCTTTCTAACTGAGATCAGTGACAAGGACTTTAATGTAGCATCAATTTTCTTGAACATACACATTTATTTTCACTAGAATTATCTGAGTACTGACACAGAGAGGATAGGTATTCATATTATCTATCATTTTGAGCTTGCAAAGGTGTTAGATGGAATGAGGTTCATGTAGCAAAAGATGCCCCCACATTGTGAAGATTTAATGGTCTAGATGCAGATCTGGGGGTGACTGTGGGTACTATGGAGAAACTTTTAACACATGTGAAGTATGAAAGAATGAGCTCCCAGGAAGGATGTCCTGAAAGCAGGATGCAACTCAGTTAAAGCAAAGAGGTAGATGAAAGAAAAGTTCTAAGGAAGAAGCTGAGAATTCAGTTCAATGAACTGGCAGTAGAAGCAGGATTCCTGAAGGAGAATGTTCTGGACTGAAAGTTTCCATCCTCTCAGAATTCATGTAATTGAAATCCTAATCTCCACTGTGACAGTGTTTGAAAATGTACCCTTCAGGTGATAATTAGATTAAGAGGATGGAGCCCCCGTTAATGAGGTTAGTGCCCTTTTGCCAAAGAGACCAGAGGGCCAGATCCCTCTTTTTCAGCCATGTGGAAGATACAAGAAGTTGACAGTCTGATCCCAGGAAGAGAGTCTTCAACAGAAACTAGCCACACTGGCACCCCAATCTCAGACTTCCAGACTCCAGAAGTGTATTAAAGAAATGTTAGTCACCTACACTGCCAAACCTATGGTGATTTATTGCAGCTGCCAGAATCAAGACAGTGGAGAGTGTGATGGGAGATTGAGTCCTAGCAGATCACACTCAGTCACATAACTCCAACCAGGAAGAGGGTTCACACACCTCGTAAGTAGAGGTAGCGCCTCTTTCTCTCTTGTTCTTATGTGTGGCTGGACAAAATGCAAGGTTCCTGGCCCAGTGTGTGGGAGTGGAGCACATGCCAGGAATAATAGTTACAAAGCATCCATGAGACATCAGTCTGACTGCACTTCTGTGTGGAGTCAGGGCTAGACATGGGCCCTTCCTTCACAGGTTACCTGGAAAACAAGCAAGAGCTTTCTTTTCATCCTTGATAGAAAAAAAAAGAAAGAAAGCATGAACATAAAATGCACATCCTTTTCATCCTTGGAGAAAATTTTCTTTCTGTATATTAGACCTAGTAATTCTTCAGTGAATCAAAATAGGGAAACAGAAGTTTGAATGTGTACATTCAGATATTTTAAAGAACCCTTATGTTGTAAATCGCCTTTCATATTTCACTTCACTCAACAGTCACTTATTAAATAATACATTCCTTAATTAAAGCTAAATATTAAAGATGTAGGTATATTAAATTGAAGCATGATGCTATCATTTTTGGGTGTCGGGAGGCTACCAGGGATTGAATTCACGGGCACTCGACCACTGAGCCACATCTCCAGCCCTATTTTGTATTTTATTTAGAGACAGGGTCTCATTGAGTTGCTTAGTGTCTTGCTTTTGCTGAGGCTGCCTTTGACCTTGTGATCCTCCTGCCTCAGCCTCTCAAGCCACTGGGATTCCAGGGTTGCACCACTGTCTGGCGACACTATCATTTTTAGTAAGATAAAATGTTTGGAATTGAGAAAATTATAGAGTTCAACATGATAAGCGGTATAATTCCCTCCACCAAGAATCTCAGGATCTTGTATAAACTCAGAAAAGAAAAAAAAAAGAATTAAATATAGTGTGATAAATATTGTACTTATTAAAGATTTGTAGGATGATTCCATCCTTATATAAATTATGGTGTATTAAGTACAAAGTATTAACTCAGAGCGGTTAAGAAAAAAGCATGAACATCAAATGAACATTTCAGATAGCACCTGAATTTCATAATGAAGTGCTAATAGAAAACAACTCAAAAAACTTGAGGATCCCATAAAAATTGTGATGAACTACTTCTGACACATTTAACATCACTGAAAACAAGGTTGTAACAGAGGAAAAATTAACGAGCATTCATTAATCTATGAGAATTTGATTTGAGAGCTTTGGAAGATGATGTATTTTACAGAGAAAGCTCTGCATTTGGCCATTGCTTTCCCTTCTGTCTTTCCCTGTCTCTCCCAGTCACTCTGCCTCTGTCTTTTGTCTCTGGTCTCTTTTTTCTTCTCTATCACTTCTACTATTAAGAACATAGCCAGCTCTATAGGGAAGAAAGGGAACTGATATCTATAAAACAAGTGGAAGGGACTTTGAAGAATAACATAAGGTAAAGAAAGAGCTTCATATGTGGGAATTTCAAACTATGAAGTAAAACCCAAACAAAACCAGCATCAGAAAAAATTACACACTCTGGAGTTGTTTACAATCCTCAAACACACCTCTGCATGGCTTTTTACCATTACAAGCATAAAAAAAAAAGTCCTCTTGATTATTTTATTATGCATCCTATAACCTCTCACTCTCCAGAAGAGATGCCTCCTGATTCTGTTGTATCCCTTCTCTTTTTGATGGAGAACAATTTTACAGATGAATAAAGAAAGCTTCCATATTATGAACTTCTGATTTTGAATGTATTTCCCCTTCAAATTAATTACTTCATTCCACCTGAGGAAAAACTGTATAAAGAGTTGAAGGTAGGGAGTAATCACTGATGCAGAAAAACTCAAATCAAATATTTGTATAAAGAAAAACTTTTAAATTTAAACAGTCCATTATTGTCTTGAAAACAAATTTCCAGCTAGTGGAAATGAAATGATTTTTTTTCTCCTTCAAAATATTAGAAGTAAATAAATTAACTCTAAAACAGAAAAAGATATTAATGAAGTTTGCAATGAGAAATGGTGAAACTGAAGTTTATAAATATTAATGCCTTACCTCTTCCCTCAATTGATTATGCATATACTAATTTCATTTCAATATAGATATTCAGATATTGCATTGAATATGATTAATATTCCAAGGTGGATAAACCATAATTGCAAAACTAAATTCTATCATTAGTGAGATTTGAATACTGAGCATCTTGCTACTCTTGATTTCACAGTGTCCTGTTATTTGAGAACATCATAACATATAATTCAATGCATAGGTACTAGGATTAACATAGTTCAAATTGAGAAAACTAATTCACAGGCTTTTATTTTTTGCAGATCATTTGCTTGCAACAGAATGAATTATCACAAGTAGGAAGTGTTGTGAGATCAAAGTCCCTTGCAATTTTATGTAACATACAGTTGTAATTAATTTATTTGTGTAACAAGTTCTTGAGATTCTCTTACCCATATGCAGCCTCGAAGACTGCAGAAATTATGGCTTGGTAGGGAACGGAGTAAATAAGCCCTGATTATTCCAGGCCAGGGTAGAGAAAGAGGAAAGTACTGCAGAAGTTATTCTGAACAAAGGAAATCATGGACAATTTTGCTGGTTTTTTTTTGTTGTTATATTTAAATAGGTTTTGAAGAAATAGCACATGACACACTATTGACAAGAGAAAATCAATCAAAAATAAAATAATCAGCAAAGATACAGAAAATGTTCGTAAATGTACAGAAAATTAAAAGATCTCAATTTTGTTGGATACAGGAAAAAAGCATCTGAAAACTAAATTATCAGGAGTTTCTAAAGCTAAGCTAAAGCTGAGGTTATATATATTCTAAATAAATGGAGAGAGAATTCTATTTTTTAGAAAAGAGATTTTTTTCTATTTTAAGCCCCCTTTTGCTTTTCTATTTTGTTTTAATATTCAGAGATCAATTTTATTATTTTAATTATAAAATAATTTATGAAATTATTTTCATTCCAATATTATTTCTAATAGGAAAATTAGAAGACAACAGTTTACAGTATGTGAATAACTGAGAGCCGCCCATCCGTGGTTAGCAGCATGTTATTAAAAAGGATAGATTTCAAGGCTGTTAATAGATGTGGGAAGATAATCATGACATGAAAAGCTGAAAGTACAGCATATGGACTTTATAGGTGCATTTTGATCACATTTATATCCAGGCAGTTTTCTATATATTGCATCGTATATTGGTCTATTTATTTTACCTCTGTATATGGAGAAACTTAGTGACATTATACTGATATGTTTTTACTTATCTTTAGATAATATGTTAACTAGTAGCATTTAATGAAATAGTCTAATGAAATCAAAATAGAAGTATTGTTGGTCATTTTTTGATTCAGTATTTTTCTAAAAATCACTTTTAAAAAATTTAAATTTAAAAAAAATTGAGAACTAAAACTAAAAACATGGATTTTATAGTTGTAACTCAGATGACTACAAAAATATGACTGAGAATAAACAATTAAAAAATGAGATTAATAAAACAAACCATATCATCTACATAAGCATCACAATGAATAAGACAGGAGTAAATGTAACAAAAGGATTCTAAATCTTGTATTGTGATAAGTATAAAACGCTATTAATTGGGTTCTTTGTGTTTTTGGTGTAAAGTTTTGTATATTCTTTACAAACTTCGAAGATTAGAACGCTATCTGAAATGGGTGTGGAAAAGATTTCCTCCCACTCTGTAGGCTCTCTTTTCACATTATTAATTGTATCCTTTGCTGAGAAAAAGCTTTTTAGTTTGAATCTATCCCATTTACTGAGTCGTGCTTTGACTTCTTGTGCTTTGGGGTCTTGTTAAGGAATTCTGGTTCTAAGCCAACATGATGAAGATTTGGGCCTAATTTTTCTTCTATTTGATGCAGGATATCTGGTCTAATTCCTGGATCCTTGATCCATTTTGAGTTGAGTTTTGTGAAGGGTGAGAGATATGGGTTTAGTTTCATTTTACTACATATGGATTTCCAGTTTTCCCAGCACCATTTGTTGAACAGGCTGTCTTTTCTTCATTGTATGTTTTTGGCTCCTTTGTCAAGTATGAGGTAACTGTATTTATGTGGGTTTGTCTCTGTGACTTCTGTTGTGTACTATTGGTCTACCTCTCTATTTTGGTGCCAATACCATGCTGTTTTTGTTACTACTGCTCTGCAGTATAGTTTAAGTTCCAGTATTGTGGTAGCTCCTGCTTCACTCTTTCTACTCAAGATTGCTTTGGCTATTCGAGGTCTCTATTCTTCCAGATGAATTTCATAATTTCTATTTCTATGAGAAATGTATTTGGGATTTTAATTGGAATTGCATTGAATCTGAATAGCACCTTTGGTAATATGACCATTAAGACACTATTAATTCTCCCTATCTAAGAACATGGGAGATCTTTCCATCTTCTAAGGTTTTCATTAATTTCTTTTTTTAGTGTTCTATAGTTTTCATTGTAGAGGTCTTTCACCTCTTTTGTTGGAATAATTCCCAAGAGTGCTAATCTCCACAATTTATAAAGAACTTACAGAACTTTACACCAAAAATACAAAGAACCCAATCATTAAATAGACCAAGGAACTGGAAGGACTCTTTACAGAAGAAGATATACGGGTGATTAATAAATATATGAAAAAGTGTTCAACATTTCTAGTAATTAGAGAAATGCAAAGTGAAACAACTCTAAGATTTCATCTTACTCCAATTAGAATAGACATCAAGAATATAAGCAATAATAGATGTTGGAATGGATGTGGGGGAAAAGACACCCTTGTTCATTGCTGGTGAAGTTTCAAACTGGTGCAGCTACTCTGGAAAGCAGTGTGGAGATTCCTCAGAAAACTCGGAATGGATCCACCATTTGACCCAGTCATCCCATTCCTCAGTTCATACCCAAAGGACTTAAAATCAGCATCCTACAGTAATGCAGCCACATCAATGTTTATAAGCAGCTCAATTCACAACAGCTAGATTGTGGAACCAACCTAGGTGTCCTTCAATCGATGAATGGATAAAGTAACTGTGCTGTATATATACACAATGGAATATTATTCAACCATAAAGAAGAAGAATATGATGGTATTTGCAGATAAATGGATGGAATTGGAGAATACCATGTTAAGTGAAATAAGCCAAGCCCAAAAAAACAAAGGCCAAATGTTTTCCTTGATAAGTGGATGATGACATATAATTGAGTTGGGGGGTGGGGGTGAGAGAAGAATGGAGGAACTTTAGATTACATAGAGGGAAATGTGAGGAGGAGGGAAGGGGGTATGAAAAATGGTGGAACGAGACAGACATCATTACCTTATGTACATTTATAATTACATGAATTGTAAGAATCTACAATGTGCACAACCATAGAAATGAAAAGTTGTACCCCATTTGTGTACAATGAATCAAAATGCAGTCTGTAAAAATGAAAAAATTAAAAAACACTATTAAAATATAGAGTATCTACATAAATGGGGAAAAACCTTATGTTTATGGTTTGGGATACTTGAAATATGAAGGTGGCAGTAAGTTCCAAACTGACCTATAGATCCAAAACAATCCTCTTTAGAATTCTACCTGACTTCTTTGTAGAAATTCACAATTCTGATATTCACATAGAATTGCAAGAGACACAGGATAGCCAAGACAATCCTAAAATGAAGAATTCAATTTTAAAACCTCCTACAAAGACATGATATTCAAGACAATGTGCAATGCTGTAAGTACAGATATGCTTACCAATAGATTAGAACTGAGAGTCCAAAATTAAGAGCAGAATCCATGTTCCACCAATTTTCAATAAGGATGCCGAGATGGCCCACTGGGGAATCGATGTGTTTTTCAACAAAGGGGCACTAATGACAAATGACCAAATGAACTTGGGCCTTCCCTTACAACCACATACAATGATTAACTCAGGGAAAATCAGTGACTTAACTTAAAAGAGCATACACTTTAGACCTTCTGAAATAGCACAGGGGTAAACCTCCATGACCTTGGATCAAGACACAAATTGTTCAACATGACACCCTAAGGAAGAACAGGAAGTGTAAAAAGAGGCAAATTGGACAACATCAAAATTAAGAAGACTTATGTTTTATAGGACACCATCAAAAAGGTAAAAGATAACCCACAGAATGACAGAAAATACTTGCAGGCTGAGTATCTGTTAGAGGATACGTTCTCCAGAATTTACAACCGTCTTTATTAAAAACCATTACAAAATAACAATCAAATGACAAAAGGCTATTAATAAGTGGTCAACAAGTCTATAAAAGATTTTTCCCCTCAGAGAAGATAGACAGATGACCCATGGGCACACAAAATATACTTATCAAAATTGATTTATGAAGAACACTCAAAATCACAGATGTGACTGTATGCCTAACTAGGTTAGCTGGAATCAAGAAGTCACATAACAAAATACATTTTCAAGCGTGTGGGCAAATCATAACTCTCATGCACACCTGGGGGAGTGTAAGACTCTGCAGCTAATTTGGAAAACAGGCAGGGAGATGCTCAAATGATTAAGCACAACACTACCCAAGTGATTCAATAATTACATTCCTGGGTATACACCCAAGAGCAATGAAAACGGTTTCTGCATACATTGTGCACTAAGGTACATGAAGCTGTGTGGTCACAGACACAGGGTAGAGATAACCCAGTTGACCACAGATGGTCAAATGAATGGACAAATTCCTTGCCTCCCTACAATGGAATATTATTTGGCCATAAAAGTGAATGAAGTATTAATACATGCTGCAACACAGATTAGCATTGAAAACCTTATGTCTAGAAAAAGAAATCATGTAGAAAATCATTTCTGTAGTTCAGTTTATATATAATTCCCCAACAGGGAATTATAATTGGTTTTAGTGATAACCTAGTACATAGTGAACACTGTCTTAAGAGTAAAATATCTTAAATCTCTTATTCTTAATTATTTCTCAGTATTTTTTCTCTTTTCTGCAAACTAGTGAGATTATTTTGAGAGAATGATTTTGGAAAATTGTAATAAAATGAAACAAATCAAAATCCAAAAATATTTCCAAAGGAAATCATATTTTTGTTCTGTTTATTGCATATTTTGGCCAGAGGAGAGATTTTTGATATCATCTGTATTTATGTAAAATTGACAATGGTTATATAAACTGTAAGAAAACAGCAAAAGAGCCAGTATTTCATCTAAACTACTAAGAGAGAAAATATAAGGAAGGAAGTTAATGATAATCAACTTCATATAAAATATAGCTCATAGGTAAATCCCTGAATGTCATTTCCATTTCAGACATTGGTCTGAATATTAAACACATTGTAAAGTGATTTAAAATATTTCCAGGAAAGTGGAGAGCGATGATATCCTGCTTTTCTTTTGGGTTGTAGGTTTTCCTCCTCATCACTGATTTCTCTTGTC